>CM035811.1:84004502-84327002 GCA_020458035.1 Magallana ariakensis
GACCACAACACAGCTGCTCGTGGTCATGGCAATACAACTGCACTTTTTCATGTCGATGTTTAAAACAACAATTTGCTATGTTTGCTTTAGGAACTACTTGCATTGATTTCATTTCATCAATTGTAAATATGCCATGGTCTCGAGTTCCTAAATTTTTCCTATGACACTTGGTGCATAACTTACACAGGTATTCGTTACATGATACACAGAAATCTGCAGCCTCTACTTCATCGCCGTCTCTCAAACAAGCTTCACAATGTTTTTCATTTGGTAGATCAACCATTTTTTGTAAAATGACATTCATTGGGAAAAGCCCCGCCCACTCCTCTGGTTTTCCAGAATCCCCAAGACTTAGGATGTACACACGACAAATTGGACAATTGAACCCCAAACGAGGCTCCGTAGATTTGCATTGACTGACTATGTAAGAAAGTAAACAATCGTGGCAAAACGAATGTTTACATGGGAGATACTTCGGTGTTTTAATCTTTTCAAGGCAAATGGGACATACAGTCACATCATAGACTGTACTTGCACTTGCCTCAGCTTGCGAAGACGCCATCAATTGTATGAAATGCGTTTACGTCGACTTGAAAAATTACGGAAACTGTCTTCAACCTCGTTCCTTTGTCTTTTTGTCTACAATGAACAACATATTCACAGCTGGTTCCGTACATGTAAAAGAATTGGAATAAAGAAATTGAAGCTTCTTGTACTCCTACCTGTTATTGACTGTGCGCGGCCTGATACAGGAAGCTTAGAGTGTGATCAATTCGGGACATAATTGACTGATTTTTAGACAGTACAATTTTCCTCAAATCTAATTTTGCAGCCTATGAATTTTTCTGCTTATATTTAAGTAATAAGGAATCATTTTTTTAAGCATCTTGGGGTGATCAAAAACGGTCAGCAGTGATCAAATCCAACTAAGGTAGTATGGGCCATCTCCATATTGTGACATACTATTTTTCGAGGTTTGCTAAATGTTTCTTTTTCCCTATTATTATTCTTGGGGTTTTTTCTTACGCATTTTTGTGCAGGCGATTTCTCAGAGATGGCTCAATAGATTTTCATAAAACTTTCCGATCCAATAGATGTTCATTCGAACTTAATGCATATTTTTTTTATTTTGATGACGTCACTTCCGTTTTAGAGTTTTTGACGTTTAAGCGGTTTTTAAAGGGTCAGCTTGTCCTGGAAACTCCTCCTAAACCATAAAAGATATCAAGTTCAAACTTTCAGGGATTATAGACAAGAGATTGTAGATATGCCATTAGGCATTCATATTTGTCTGGCTCAAATGGCATTAAAGCTCGCCTGGACCTGAAAATTAAGAATTAAAAAAGTCTCGATTTTTTGTGGTTTTCTTTGTTTATCTCTTTTCTTAAAAATATTTTGTTAAGACATGTAAAGCAAATAAAGTTTATATTTACATGAGTGTTCGTTTGATATCAAGAAAAAAGGGCTGGCCCCTCAAATTAGGGGCTGAGAGGGATATAAAGTGTTTCATACATAGCACTTTACTGAATAATAATTTGTTATATGTTATAGAAGCAAAAATGTTTATCTCACACCTATTTAACTTCAGATTATAAAAATTTTCTCATGTGTTACGTAATAAGGGGTTTTAAGGGGCCAGAAGTCCAAAACTTTGTTCACTTATATCTGAAAAAGGACACATATTTTGAAAAGTAATATAGAATAAAAGATGTTAAGAATGATGTTTTAAACAATATTCAACCATCAAAATTTCCTTATGTGGCCCCAAAAAGGAGATAAGGGGTCGGCCCCTAAAACGTTCATTCCCAGATAGCTCAAGAACGGTAACGAATTTCTTAACACTTGTTGAACAAAATATGTTTATTATCGAAAAACCTTTCATCTGATATCAAGAAAAAGGGTCTGGCCCCTCAAATTAGGGGCCAAAAGGGCTTTGAAGTCTTTCTTCCATAGCACTTAACTGATTTTGTAAAATGTTATAGAAGCAAACATGTTTATCTCACATTTGTTTAACTATATAATATAAAAAAAATTTCATGCATGACGTAATTAAGGGTTTTAAGGGGCCAGAAGTCCAAAACTCTGATCATATATCTCAAAAAAAGGACAAATATTTTGAAAAGCAATATAGAATAAAAGATGCGTAGAATGATGTTTTAAACAATATTTAACCATTAGAATTCCCTTATGTGGCCCCAAAAAGGAGATAAGGGGTCGGCCCCTAAACGTTCTTTCCCAGATAGCTTAAGAACGGTATTGAATTTCTAAACATTTATTGAACAAAATATGTTTAATATCAAAAGACCTTTCATTTGATATCAAGAAAAAGGGTCTGACCCCCTCAATTTAGGGGCCAAAAGAGCTTTGAAGTCTTTCTTCCATAGCACTTTACTGATTTCCTTATGTGACCCTAATAAGGAGATAAGGGTTGGCCCCTAAAACGTTCTTTCCCAGATAGCTCAAGAACGGTAACGAAGTTTTAAACACTTGTTGAACAAAATATGTTAAATATCATAAGAAGTCTTAACATATAAAGAAAAAATGAAAAAATATATATAAAAATAAGAATCTGTTGAAAATCAAATGATCTTTCATTTGATATTAAGAAAAGGGACTGGTCCCTTAAAGTATGGACTAAAAGGGGTCTAAAGTCTTTTATTCGTAGGTCTTTACAAAGGAATATTTTGATATTTGCTTTAGCAGGAAAAAATGTTCATCTTGCATTTTTTTTACCCATGAACGTAAAAGTTTTCTTAATTGTTACAGAATTAAGCATTTTAAACTTCTAGAATCCCAAAAGTTTGATCCTTTCCTTCTCAAAAATGAGATACATTTTGAAAAGCACCCTATAGATGTAGTAGGGTATTATGAATCTGCTCCCATTCTAACATCAAGTTTCGTTGACTAATATTAAAGTCAAGGTCATATTCTCTTGAAATTATCGCACGGAAGACCTCCTCGTTGCTCGCAACGAGATCGTGTCTAGTTTTATCTATAGTTTCTTTTCCAATGTTGTCACCTAAAAGCGAAGCGCAATGAGTTTGAGGGTTCATTACGAACCTGTAAGTCATGAGTTCGAATACCATTGGGGATTTTGAAATTTTTACCTTTCATATTTCTAAAAACGTACTTTTTTGGGTTAAATACTGTGAAATTTAAAAATTCTAAACTGGTGAAAGTATTTAAATTATAATGTACATGATGTAATCCACATTAGTATCCACAGGTGCCCCATACCACTTTAAACCCGAAAGGCTTTATGATAGGTTTGATGACGCCCGACTGTATTTGATCAACTCATAATATTCAGATTCCGTAATACTTACATAATTTCCAGCAATTGTATGATTAAATATTAGTATAGTTATTGATGAAATGTATTGAATTATCCAATACAAAATCGATTCGTAGTGTTATCACAAATAAACTGGAAAATGTAAATATATATGGCTAAATCTAGATTGCTATATGTACATGTATATCTATTACATCTTAGTTTGTTTGACAGAAAAAAAATATTAAGTATGTGGTAGACTCAGTTATATAGCATTCCTTCTAGCTCTGGCTAGTGGGTTAACCATTTAGCTCATTCGGTAGAGTGCTGGACTGGCATGATAGAGGACCTGGATTCAAACCATCAAAAAGTGTCTCTGTAACAAGTACATTAAAAACCAACTTCACTTTTTGATAGAAACCTTGGGCATTACATAGAGGACGCCTTTGATGTAGAATCTATAATAACTATAGGTATGTGACACTGTACAACCTTTACCTTCACTTCAACCAATTAGGGATGTGTTCATTGATATTTTAGTGAGGGTTCTAGTGGGTGTAAAAACAAGGATACTTTTGAAATGTTACTGATACTATTTTTATGTACATGAAAATCTGAACAAAACACTCATCAAACATGTATGCAAGTACAGAATCAAATGTTGCATGACATTGATAGCCAGGTTGTTTATATGGAGAGAATGTGGTGACTTTTTTTTACTGTCACAAACTCAACATATATATCTGTGAATGTAATCATTTAACTATTTAAATTTGTGCTTCAAAATGTTCACTCTGTCAAATACTTATTCACAGAATCAAGTGATCAATCCAGCAACAATATAAATTACGAGGGTACAAAGTTAATTCTGATTGATGAGATAATTTAACTCAAAAACATTATTAGACATGAATTATCGTCAATACAACATCGTAAGTTATAATGTCAATGTGTGTACATGTGTGACATTTCTTGATCAACAAAATTTGAAGAAGTTCACCACTTTTTGAGTGAAAAAAGTTACCTGTATCTCAACTCAATGTAAATTTTGCAACATATGCAGTGACTTACGTCAAGCATAAGAAAAAAAATAGTTTCAAGCATTTGTAACTTGTACATGGAATTGGTGTGAAACTAGAACTTGATATCTGACTAATATATTACATAATGCAACAAAGATAATCAACATAAACCCAAGTTTGCATAAAATATTTTGTGTAGGTCTCACAAACAACTCATTTATACATCATACACACAAACTGATTCACATTTAAAGTCACACATCTCTATATTTCCATGAAGATCTCCATCACATTTTTCTCTAGTTCATTGATTTTAAAACACAATAATTCTGTCCTTCCTTTTCCAAGAAAACTCTTTATCCAGTTAGATTTGGAATTTCAACAATTCCCACACTGTCCTTGGCTCATCACAAGTCACTACTCCTATGAAGCCTCTCCCCGTTTCTTCCCAGTTACTTCCCCTTGCGTCCTTTCTTGGACTTACTAGAGGTCTGTTGCTGTGTCTGGGCGGGCTGAGAGGACGCCGCCTGAATCCTTGTCTTCAGTTTGGGAATTTTGTCACATATAACTTCTAAAACTGCTCTCCCTGAAAAAATAAATAATAGTCAAATTTTACATATAGGGATAAGTAGATATACTGTAAAATACAGGATCTGATTTAACTAAATACACAAAGCTTTTATATTAGGGCATTGACAGAATTGGTTTTGGTTTACTAGGTAACACCTTTTTTCAGTTAATACAAGGGGTTGTTGAGGATTAAAACTAAATGAAGAGAGTGTGAAGGGAGGGGTAGAAGGGGGGTTATGGGTTATTGGTTTTATGCATAAAACTGTATGGATGCATTAACCTAATTTCTACAAATGGAATTACCATGGGAAGTTTGTATTGTGTAAACAAATTAGGGTAGCATCAATCTATGCAAGTTTTGACAATACAGTGTCATGATGTTTCATTCACTGTTTGTGTGAAATTACTAGGCCAAAACATATACATGTAATGAAAAGTATTTTCAAGGATCAACTAAGGACATAGATAGCTGGGGCAATCAAATGTTTGTTTTGTCTGTTACAGAGTTTGTAGATCATATATGGTTTATACATGATTAGTAATTCCCATATAGGAATGACAACATAATACTTAAGGGGATTAACCAACAATTTTCTTAATAATTAACAGGAGCAAAGATATGATATAAAAATTGTTCCATTGTGATAAAACTACAAATCCAATTTCATTTCTATGTTTTTTTCTATTTTTTTTTTTGGCACATTGCCTGATATCGGCAAGGTGTACAGCATCAAATGGTTGCTTTGTGCGATTTGTAACACAGTGTGCATTACATGAAAAACCGTTATTGTCAAATTATGTACAATGGTTGGTCACAAGCAGGGTTTGCATCATGAAAATAACAAAGACGTAAATAATTTTAAGGTTAAACATGATTCATAAATAGGCAACAGCACATAGGCACATGTATAAAAACCCTTTATTTCTTTCCACCCATTTGCACACCTGAAACTCATGGCCAACATGTTACATTCCTTATAATGTCTTAGATTTAGCACTTTTATTCCTTGTCTTACATGCATTTTCTGTTTGCATTTATAAATGCATTGATCTGTATACTTTTTTTTAGATGTTAATTTCTCCTGGCTTAGAATAAGTGCATAAAATTTAACAGAGTAACACTGCGATGTAAGGGGTAAGTCTACACAGGTTAGACCTGTACAGGAAAATACTTTTAACTGTTAAGAGGTCTACGGGTTTATATAGGGGTTGTAGGGATAGTGATAATGAAAGAGAAATATGGTGGACAGTGCCTATTTACGAGCAGTATTCAGCTTTAAGATAAATTTTAGGACAGCAATTTTTAAGGGTGTCTAGCAAATGTTCTAAGTGTTTAGAAACCTTCATTAAAGTCAGAAACGTGTTAAAATTTTGGTATATTACAAGAGACAAAATATCACGCTGTAGGGAAAAGCATGGCGGACAATGCCATTTACGAGTCATGTTCAGCTTTAATAATTGTGTATAAATATATATAATTATGTAAAGCTATATATATCTCCTTACTAGTTTTGTACTCTGGCATGAGGAAGCCGCCGTTCTCATCGCGGAGCTGTACTCTGATCCTTCCCCGGACTTTTGGGTCTCTGTGATCTAGTTCTCTGGGATAGACCTTGTTCTGTAGCAAAACAAATCACTCATGAATTTATCAATTATACATGTGATATCTAAACTGGGAAGCATATATATAGCTTTTTCAGCACTCTGTGTGTGTATTAAATTATATTTTCAATAGCTACTCTAGGTAAAGGGCTGCTTAGAAGTTTTGGTCATGTACCAACCAAGATAATATCCTGGTGAACTTTGAAATATTGCTGATTATTACTAATATTAAGTTTGAGAAAGTTCATTCAAAATTTAATTCAATTTCATTCAATCAGTAAAAACATGTTTATGTATTTAAACAATAAAATGCTTTTTTTGGTGATTCATGTGGGATATGAAGGTAGCAACATTGCAGAAAACATACACAACCTGTGTTAGCCAAGCCTAGACAGTGAATCTTGTCCTCTCTGTGGAATTTCGCTATCCCACACTCGTAATATTATGAATGGTTCCATTAATCTTACCTCGATCCCGATGCTGAATCCTGAGGCCAGTAACACATCCTTAATCTCATTGTATGTGGGATTCTCCACACACTGAAAAAGGATTACTCATTAGATTGCATAATTAAAACAAGTTTTAAACATGATGTTTTTCTACAAGAAGAATGTACTGTGGAATAATGATTGTTAGTTGTGACTTAGCATTACATAACATTCATATATTGTGTAGATACTGCTTTCCAAAAACTATGACATAGATTTTGAATATACAAGAGTTATCTTTCTTATTGTGACTGTAAACAATGAATCATTAGCAACCGAAACATTAAATTTTAATTTAAACATTCAAACAAATACATACAGTTTATGTTAGATTACTCAACGCCAGTCAACGGTAATCTATGCACACAAAATTCATACTGAACAAAATAACAGCTACCAGTGGCAGTGATAGAAGAAAGACTATTCAATTGTCATTCTCTTAAGGTTTGACAAAAATTGACACGTTTTAATGGAAAAATAGTTTGTTCATATCAGTTTTGCATAAAAGACGCTATTGCTATTGTGAACAATTATCATATATCAAGCAATTTAAAAAATAAAGAAGTCTGGGTTCCAGGGCCGAGCTTGCTATGGCTGGGGTTGTGCTATGTTGTCTGTGAAATATAAAGATCATCTTTCCACAATGCAATAGCTTACCCTGTCTCTTCACAATACAATAGCTTACCCTGTCTCTCCACAATACAATAGCTTACCCTGTCTCTCCACAATGCAATAGCTTACCCTGTCTCTCCACAATAAAATAGCTTATCCTGTCTCTCCACAATACAATAGCTTACCATGTCTCTCCACAATACAATAGCTTACCCTGTCTCTTCACAATAAAATAGCTTACCCTGTCTCTCCACAATACAATAGCTATATACCCTGTCTCTCCACAATACAATAGCTTACCATGTCTCTCCACAATAAAATAGCTTACCCTGACTTTCCACAATACAATAGCTTACCCTGACTTTCCACAATACAATAGCTTACCCTGTCTTTCCACAATACAATAGCTTATCCTGTCTCTCCACAATACAATAGTTTACCCTGTCTCTCCACAATACAATAGCTTACCCTGACTTTCCACAATACAATAGCTTACCCTGTCTCTCCACAATACAATAGCTTACCCTGTCTCTCCACAATACAATAGCTTACCCTGTCTTTCCACAATACAATAGGTTACCCTGTCTCTCCACAATACAATAGCTTACCCTGTCTCTCCACAATACAATAGCTTACCCTGTCTTTGGGAAGTCTTCTTCCTTCTGTCACAGTTTTCCTACTGTTGATGTATGCTGGGTAAATACAGATCCACCTGTGTGAAAGAAATGTTGAATATAAAGGTAACTGTTGTAGATCATAACTTCATGTATATCACATCTTTTATAAAAAAAAAATGTTCTACATATGACTTTACACCTTATATACTGTGGAATCATTAAAATAATTGCGGAACCAAATTTTTATGGATTGCTTAAGTTTTACAGGTTCATGTGTTGCCCTATATATACCTACAAAAGGAAACATGACTTTATATTTACATTTTTCAGTGTCTTTGCCTGTGATAACAACACATATCTATTTTGAACTACACAGTCCAATAACTTCATATGCAATTGGGGCACCAGTGGGGTTTGCTTATTTATATTCAAATATTTAATCGTACAATGGCTGAAAGTTATAAAAATATAAGTAATAAGGAATCATTCTTTGAATATTATGAGGTGATAATTTCGGTCGGAGCGTGGTCAAATCTATCATAAAGCCCTTCGGGCTTTATTGGATTTGATCACGCCCACGACCGAAATTATCACCTCATAATACTCAAAGAATGATTCCTTATTCCTTAATTAACCCTTATTTGTTAATTCGTGGAGGATGTTAATTCGTGGATGAGAGGTACCCACGAATTCCACCAAAATTGAGCCACCTGGAAATCTAATGATTCCACAGTAGATGGATTGCAGGAGGTAAGATAATTATTCAGGATCACGCTCCTCCCTTTTACACTTACTTTTAGTACGTCTATGACCCTTTGCATTAATTTACAGAATATAGGAAATCTAATAAACCATGCAATAATAGGTTGAGGCCAATTATATTCATATAGTTTTACTTATAAATCAAACAACCCAATGCAGTATGTTACCATTTATCTGTGCAATTTTATGCTTCAGATGCAAAAAAAACCCTCCACGTATTTCATAATTAATAAGTCTTAGTTTTAGGGGGGAGGGCGGTCAATGCTCTATAATACACAAAATAACTGTCCTCCACCCACACCATCACTACCTGGGTTCAAAATATCGCTGCGATATATTGAACCCCCCCCTAAAATATTGAACCCCTGGTTCAAAATATTACGGCCGCGATATTTTGAACCCCCTCTAATTTACATTGCTATTGGAGATGGGGTTCAAAATTATGAATTTGGCGCGATATGGCGCGATATATTGAACCCCCTACCTATTTCCAATTCCCTTCGGAGAGGTGGTTCAAAATATTATGGCCACGATATTTTGAAACCCCCCCCCTCCTATTTCCAATTCCATTTGGAGAGGGGGTTCAAAATATTATGGCCGCGATATTTTGAACCCCCCTCTAATTTTCAGTGCTATTGAAGAGGGGGTTCAAAATATTATGGCCGCAATATATTGAACCCTCCTCCTATATCCAATTCCCAATGGAGAGGGGTTTCAAAATATTATTGCCGCGATATTTTGAACCCCCCTCTAATTTTCATTGCTATTGGACAGGGGGTTCAAAATATTATGGCCGCAATATATTGAACCCTCCTCCTATATATTTTTATCTTAAAAATGTTAAAATAATTAATATATAAATTAAGTAAAACTAGATACAAGAATAAGTAAAACTAGATACAAGAAATCTCATCAAAATATCTAGGGTAAAAATTATTTTACCTGGCCTCGATAACATTTCCAAAAATAAAATTCACAGGGTAAATCAAACTTTACTTTAAAAAAATAAAATCTGCCAGGGATTTTTTGTACTGATTACTGAGTAATTAGCTAACTGACTAAGCATTCAACTTGTTCATATCTTATAAGTAAAAACAACCCAGTCCCAAAATTAAAGCTGTGAGAGTGATTTTTTTCCCTAAACATGGAAGAACAAAGAATTTTTTTAGAGAAAACAATAAATACCTAATGAATCTAAAACTTGTGGTTAAAGATGGCGGTCCATTTTGAACCTCACACCGAAATCCTGTCTAATAAAACATAGTATTTCAACATGATAAAAAATAGGTTCTTCTTAGTATGCAACTAGTCCTTTAATTTACTTCACTTAGTTTATTTCAGTTGTTTAAAAATTTGACAGAAATTGACTGAGCATGAGATCTTTAACATAATCAATGATTTTGGGCTGATCCAACAATCTCCTTTTAATGTGATTAACATGTTACAGACAGTGTTTATTGGCATCAAACCATCAAACATATTAACATTAACATTTGTGGAGATCGAGGAATAATATATGCACTGCTGGTTGTCCATTTCCTTTATGTATTTGGATGTAAATTAAAATATTGGTTAAATCAAAAACATAGTTAACAATCATCAGATTCCATATGCAAAATTAACATGATTATCATGTTACTTTGTGGTGTTAAAAAGTGCTGAAACGATTCAAACGAATACCATAAATCAATATTTGAATATTTGTGACTGCTATTCTATTCGAATTTGAATATTCATAGACGTCATCTTCAGAGTAGTATTATTAATTTATGTTTGATAGCTTATAGGACAATGTAATTTCATGTACACACGCCAGTTTGATGTTGATACTTAACGCGCATAAGTATCCATTGAATAAGGTGTGCATTTTATTTTTATCCAAATGATATTTAAAAAAATAACATCCCAATCAACTAAATCAAATGATTTATTACTTCTTTACTATACTGCAGTCCTGTAGCCCTTTTCACAAAAAATCTTAAGGTTTTGCGTAAGATTTCAACTTAAGAATCTCTTACGAGAAATCTTCAGTGCTTTTCATGAACGCATTCGTAACAGGTTTCACTTAAGAATTTACTTATGAGTTCTTTCCCTAGCAACAATCTGATTTCACTTGTAAAATAGGAGAACCATGTAAATAAATTTCTCCTAAAAAGGATGCAAAACTGAATTTATATCCCACTTACATCGAGTAAAATCAATGTGATGTAGTAGAAATCAAAATATGACGTCACAATCACCATGTGAGTTTAGTGTGACGTAGGAAAATCTAACGAGAAAAATTTGCCGTAAAATTTTTTGGAGAATTTATTTGTGTATTTTTTCAACAATAACTGCTATATCATGCGAAATAACGGTATAATGTGGCTCAAAACATTAAATTCTCTTGTAAATTTTACATAATACGATTATTATTTACAGTTTTGAAATACTTACGAGAGGGTATGTGCTATCGTAAAGTTACGACAAATTTTACACGTAAGAATCTTATAAGATGTTTTGTGAAATGAACAAAAACTTAAGTTTTTACTTACGATAAAAATTAATCATAAGATCTTTTGTGAAAAGGTGCACTGACTCCTGAGATCAATAGTAAATCATTCCAATGATTTCTGCCATGTTTGATTATAGTATTTGATAAAACCAATAACCACCTCGATTCCTGAAATGTCACGTTGAAAAAACTATATCAAAGTATCTTTTAAAAACCTTTCGATGTACCCTTCTCTCCCTAACTCACACTTGCTCAAATATATTGAACAAATTATTTCAGTATTTCTGCTATTATACATCCATTATAATTGTAAATTGTTCTAATATATGAATCGAAAATCTGGAATAATTGTCTAGGTACGATGTAAACCCCGCTTTTACATTCAATGTAAATAAGTATGGCAGACAGAATTTATGATACATGTAATAACAAACCATGAGGCCGATGGGTTTTTGCTTTTTAGATGATTGTTTAGGTTAGATGTTGTGCCTTTCTATGTAATGCTACTTGTACCAACTGGACTGAGTTTGCAAACTTGTGCTTTTGTCTTTACTTTCCTTTAGAATAAAGTAAAATGTTCCCAAACCTAGCTTCTCTTTTCAATCATGACAAAATGACACAATCCTTTATAGTTTACAGCGCTGCATACGGGTGTTAAACATGTGACCAAATAATCAAATACTAAATATCAGAAATTTACCGTACTATATATTCGTGAATGTTCAAACATTCGTTTCAGCACTAGTGTTAAATAAATGCTAAATCTTTTTATTACAAAATTTGTAAATGCTCAACTAAAGTCATTCCTTATGTATTATTTCTGTCACTTTTAGCGATTTCTACCTGTCAATAAAATCAATGAAGGGGGGGGGGGGGATCCAACTTAAAGATTTTTTCATTGACACATCATCTGCTTTTACTTTGAGAATTATTTGCAGGAATAAACACAAATTTCTTACAGAGATTCATAATGGGAAATATTTACATCTTTTCTCCATTCAGCAGTACATGCAGAATTTTTCAATGTTATCATCTGGGGTACTTGAAAAAACACGTCGTTTGCAATGCAAAATCCCCATAGACTATTTATTGTATTGAAACCTGAAATGCTAGAAGGGGCATTTCAAAAGAGACATCTTGGGATTTTTTCATACTATTGCTTCGGATTATTTTATGTATGGTAAAAAAAGTAGTTTTAGTGTTAAATCTAGGATTTGAAAAGGGCATGTTAAAATAATGGTGAAAAGGGCACTTTTCTCGGCGGTAAATATTACAAAACCTTGAAAGGGGCACCTTTTTCTGCAGTAGTATTTTAAATTATTAATCCTTGAAACATGCATATTTTAAGAAAAATTTTGCATCATAATCAATTGTGACCTTGAGATCTGTAATGAATCAAGATAATTGAATAATAAATAATTTGCTTTTGCATTCACATAAGTCTTATTCAATATTTTATTTTCAATCTTTTTTATTCTTTCTTAAATTGATTTACATTAATTTTATCCCTTAGAACAGTCATTGCATTGGTCTGACTAGTTTTAAAGTAGTTTTATATAGGACTTGTATAATGTAGACAATATTCTCTTTTGAGAAGTGGACAAGCATAGCATGGATGTAGGCTATGCCTGTCCACTTCTCAGTCAAAAGAGAATATGTAGACAACTGATGGCAAAATTATTAAACCACAGAAATTTGGATATTGAAATTGTTGTTTTAAGGTTTTAAAAAATCAAATTGTATTAAATCTGTATAACAATCTTTTATTATGAAAAAAGTTTCTGCATTCTTCAAGAAGTTTTAGGTTTTCTTTGGAAACAGAGAAAATTCTGGTTATTCTGACGATTGTTTAAAAGTTTAAAAAAGAATAAGAAAACTTCACCTCTAGATTTTTATTATAATGTTTCATTAACCTAAACATGGTTTTAGGTGCCTCAGTGTTAAAATTTCAAATTATCTCTATAAAATATATTCTTTTGTGTTAATTCTATTTATAGATAACCTTACGATGTCTTGTACAATTACTAATTTCAAGGAGATAATTCAGTTGTTATTTATCAAATTATTGTACCAGTAATTAGGTGTCAAATCACCCACTTATGTAGGATAGCTGTGTATACCCCCTCAGCTTGGGCCTCTCCAGTTTACCTGTATCGTCTATTGTCTCAGGTCACCCGTGCGTGAAGTCCAGCGAGTTTTGGTTTAACTTTGCAATCAATACAGAGGCTAGGACAATGGTGGTTTTGAATTAAATTTACTTTCAATAAAAAGGGCATCACTTTTATTTATTATTGAAAGGGCATGGCGTTTGGAAAAAGGGCATGGCGCTGATAAAATGGGGCATGGCGCCGCGCCACGCTATTTTGCTTTAGATTTAACACTAAGTTTCTGGATTTGATTCCGCTGGCCCTGATAAAAATCTCTTCCTTTTGCAAGCCATTGTGCTTAAAGATTTAAACCCTCTGTTTGTCAAAACAACTCACGATAATAATTAAGCCTAACAATTATTTAGCTGTAATAGCCATCAGCATTGTTTACGTAAATCCAAGCTCAGCTTGGGTTCATAACTGGAAGTCCAATGTGCAACATAATTTACGAACTAAATCCAAAAATCTGGAGATTTTTGGGTTGTTCGACAAAACTCGGGTGAAAAGCATGACCCGCCGGGTCATAAAAAAAAATCAGTTGGAGGGTTGAAAAATCGTGTGTGACCCTACGAAATAGGGTCAGTTGGCAAGTATGCAATTTATATGATTCCTGAAAAAATTGTGATTATAAAACACAATATGAAATTTTAAAGCATAAAAAACTTTATTAAAATATTTAATATAAGGAATTTGCGACAATATACATTTGTTGGTTTAGAAATTAGGTGCTTTATAAACAGAATTGAAGCATTCCAATATTTTGTATGCGGGTGTGTTAAGGCTTCCCGATTGATTTTACAGCGATGTGTAGAAAGTCACTTGTATGTACTGCATACGATATGACGTCATAATTAACTTTGGCGTCACGATCTGCATTCCTGTCGATAATTCTCAGGGAATGTATCGTAACGCTAAATGTGAATTCTATCAAAACAGTAATAAAACCGCATGTCTCCTTTACATAGATGCTGCCGTTAATGCTAGACGTACAAAATTCATTCATATTAATAACAAATATCAAATAATTGGCAGTTTTAAAGCTTCGTTTAAAGTAAAAGACTATTTATAAACTAATAGTTTGGAGACTCTCCCTGCTGCGTGTTAACAACTGAATGAAGAAATTTTAATGCATGTAAAAACCAGCTTGGCGCAGGTGAAAGATCAATACAATTTTAGAATATTTTACGTAAAATTGGTAGAGAATATAAGTACCCATGTGAATCGTGCTTGGGAAACCTACGGATTTACTCCAATTTTTTGTAAGTCACTTTTTATTAGTAATTATTTTGTAGAATGTTTTAGCAATATCTTTAATAAACAAAATATCTATTTCAAGTCCAACAGTGTTTTCAATAAGAGCCAGTAACCGGCAAAATTAACCGCTTGTAGAATAAAATTTTCCGGCTGAGATTTCAGTCTTAAAAAAATTCTGCCGATATAGGAGCTTGATTTAGTTAATATCAAAATCCTTATTGTTAATGCGTTTGAAAATATGGCATCAAAATAGTAACACGTCAATGACCCAGATCAACATGAACTGGTTCCCACCATATGTCAAACGATCGAGTCAACGACGATCGGATATCCCATGTCGAAGAGGAAAATCTTTCTATAATTTGTATTGTAATTTTAAGAAAAAAATCTTCGTATTGATGTAATAGTAGGACTTTTATGTATTGAAGTTCAGTGAGTGTTATGTAACTGTGTCGAATTGCTTCGATACCTCATTAACAATGGCGGACACTTCAAAGTCCGAGCGAAGTTGCAGGATGAGTGCAGGTGTTTTGGCAGATAAGAAATAAATGATTTTGTGAATAGACCTTTGGAAAATGTCAAGAAACAGTTTTATTATATGTGTCTGTTAAATGCTCATCAACTTTTTGCTACAGCAATGCCATTCGCTCGTAAACGAAATTTTGTGTTTCAACTTGCTCACTAAATACACGAGGTAAATAAACAGTTACACGGATAAACAGATAAAGCAGAATCACTCGCTGTAACAAATTATATTTGGTAGACCCCTCGCCAAGATTAGGTTTCCTGCTGTTCCAAATATTTTTCCTTCTATTCAAAAACTTAATATTGAAAACACTGTCCAAGCAAGAACATCAAAGTATATGACATAACAAAGGATTTTTCTTTAAAATATATATGATTTAATGTCATTAATCACCTGCGCCGATGCAATTTAATTAGATCATTTGCAATGTTAGGATTCGCCCGTCACCTGATTATGAAAATCATATGACATCACAAAAATGCATCAAATATAATGTTTAACATCGTTGTCAATAAATGTAATAAAGATTTTTAAGAAATACTCTCGGCCAAAGTATTTCTGCGATGATTCAAATAATATCATTTCCCAGCCGTATTTTAGCTCCCTAACATTGCTGCATACCGTTTTTTGATGGGCAGTGTAAAGTTTTTTCACCCAAATTCCAGTTTTTGGTACAGTTTTGTGGTCTTCAACTTATCACATGTATGTGTTGATGTTAATCCAAGATGTGTTCAATCATAAAAGAAATTAATTAAGACATGTCTGCTATTGTGGTTTTTTTGGTTTTTTTTTAACATAAACTGTTTTGGTTCTATGTGTGCATATACATGTAGTAAACAAGACATACACCCCTGTGTCACACAATGTGATATTGAAAGCTAATTTGTTTATTTCTGAGAGACTGTTATAAAATGGGGACACAAGAACTTAAAACACAACTGACAATACATAGAGGTAAATAAAAACAACCTTCAATAAATCATATTTTCATCTGACAAACAAATTTGCAGTTTATGAAAAATTTCCCAAAACAGCTGTTCACGTAACTGATCGAAATGTGCCTATCAAACATCGATTACCCCCAACCAGTATACCAAATAATATGTGAATAGATCGCCCTGTGGTCCGCTGTTACATATATTTACCTCTCTCTGTCGGAGTGTTTGAAGTCTGGGTTCCAGGGCCGTGCTTGCTGGGGCTGTTGTTGTGCCATGTTGTCGGTGAAAATGTTGATATCTGTGTCGTACTGACGCTTGAATAGTCATTACGATACGCTTCATCATAAGCGCTCATAAGACCATTCATTTTGTAGTCTCGATCAAAAAAATATAAACCGCTACATTAATCATAAATTAGAATTTGTAGTTTAAATATACGTGTGTTTGAAAAGAAAACTTTTGTACTACATCATTTTTGACGGTAAATTTATTCGTTTGCGTTGAGTTGCTATGGACATGAGTATTGGAGAGTTTCATGTGACGTCACAATCGTTGCTTCGCGGGAGAATTCGTACACAAGCCAGTTCAGCGCCTCAGGTAAGAGCAATGACCATTCTAATTTATGTTTAAAGTTAGAGTCGAACTTGTACTAGATTGTTATTTACAGTTACTTGCTTTAAAACAATATCTTCTAAGTATTTCATACGCTTACAATGTGGAAAAGAATTTTTAAAACAATCTATAGGTACATGTAGTATTGAAAGCGTTATTGATATTTTATTTCTTGTTAAAAATGTCAACATATTGTGAACCAAAAAAAAACCTTTTTATTTTGCGTAATAATCAACGTTTGAAAATTGAAGGATTCCATAAAGTTGAAAACATAAAAAAATAATTTTGCGGCTGTATCAATAAGAGTCGGTTTATAGTTCTGGTGCCTGATAATGCAGATCTATGAATACCAAAACCATTCATAAGCATTTATCTACCCCACCAAAAACAAGATGACAGAATCAAGCTGTATTGTAAAAAATGTTCATGGGTAATATGCATGTACATAAAACATTGTTTTTGGGATTCCTAACTTTTTCAGTTGTATATTTATAACCATTGTACGCGTGTGTTTGTCCCCTTGTTGAATACAACGAAATAGAGCATGTCGTGGCGATTGTGTCAATTAAACTGAGCGAGCATAAAAATATGAATTAATGAGACATACTCTTAAAGTCTCCTATTATTATATATTGCTCATTTATCTATGTTTGTCATTTATCCGAGGTCATTTATCTATGCCCTGCCTCAGGATGTCAATGTGACTGATTTATTTTATTTTTGAAACAGAAATAATTTTGTAGCAGCAGCGGTTATATGTCAATTGTATAATTTTAACCCATTATTATTATTCTTTATTTGCACAAGACATACATCTTATGGCATAGGTTATTACATATAATTAATAGCAATATTGAATAATGGTATGGTACATGTACATGTAAAGTACATTGACAATGTGTATAAAATAAAATTTTACTAACAGGCAATAAAAATAAACCAGAGAATTTTTCTTAATTATCATAAATATTGAAAGCTAGATGGAGATACTTCCCCAAATTGCACAGTTCTTTAAAATTTTGAACACTTAATAATTGTATAAATTTGTATACAGAAGGTTTTTTCCAATAATATTTCTTAATATATTTTACTCGGATTTCTCTATACTGCTGACATTTCAAAACAAAGTGGAATTCATCTTCAATATCTGAACAAAATTTACATAAGCGTCTTTCTTTTGGTACATTAGTGTGTCGTCCACTTTCAACTGCAAGTCTATGAGATGACAATCTAATTCTTGTAATTTGTTTCTTATATGTAGAAGGTATTGATTTTGTTAAATAATATTGTAATGAAAACTGGTCAATAATATGCTTGTAAAAATAACATCGAGATGAGGAATTAATCTGTTCTACAAGTTGTTGAGTAAAGTGATCAATGATTCTTTGCTTAATTAAAGGAAAATAGGTTGCACAATGTATATACTCCTGTTCATACCATATATGTCCTAGACCTATTTCAAAAAGTTTATTTTTAATTACACTAACCCAATTTTCAGCAGGTGCCAAAGACGATTCACATTCATTATACAGCATTTTGTAACAGGACTGCAAAATACAATTCTGACTTTGTAACAATTTGAACCAAAATTTGAATATTCTAAACATTCGTATAGTTTTCATAGGTAGCCTCCCAGTTTCAAAATATACAATTGCAGTGTTTGTATTCTTCTTCACACTTAACACAAATTTGATATATTCTAAATGCACTTTTTCTATATCATTTGCAGCATGCATGCCCCATATCTCACAGCCATAATTTAATATACTAGCAATATAAGTATCAAAAATTGACAGCATTGTTTCTGTGTTCAGATACAATTGACTTGTTTTTGACTTTAAAGAAAACATGGCTTTTCTCCCTTGGCTCGCCAACTGTTTCTGTGTATTGTTAAACTTTCCATTATATTGTAACAAAAGGCCCAGGTATGTAAAGCTATCAACAACCTCAATTGGCTCGCCATTTAAATGCCACCTTTCATTATTGTGAATTTTACCACCATTTATAAAAATGACAATTTTGGTTTTTTGTACATTTACAGTAAGATCCCAGACAGTTGTATAAGAATACAATGTATTTAACATTTCTTGAAGCTCATGTGCAGTTTCGGAGAAAATTACCATGTCATCTGCGTACATTAAAACAAAAAGATTTAACTCTTGAATTTGTATTGGTATGTTACCTTTACACAAAAATTCCATTTCAAAATCATTCACATATAATGAAAACAATATTGGAGATAGCACTTCTCCCTGCAAAAGTCCTGTGTTATTTTTAAAAAACTCAGATAACTTTCCCGCTGAATTAACACATGATTTCATATTATTATACATACTACGAATAAAATTCAACAATTTTCCTCTAATACCAACGTTAGACAATTTTTTCCATAATTTCAATCTTTCAACAGTGTCAAATGCTTTCTTAAAGTCAACAAAACAACAATACAGCCTTTTTTTTTTTTGAGCTGACTCTAGCAGCAGTGACTCTGATAGAGTAGAAATTTAGTGGTACTGAGATATATCACAAGTGTTATTATTTATTTACATTTATTAGAATGTCTGACTCTAGCAGTAGCTATTATTTATTTACAGATACATGTATCAGAATGTCTGACTCTAGCAGTAGCTATTATTTATTTACAGATATCAGAATGTCTGACTCTAGCAGTAGCTATTATCTATTTACAGATATCAGGATGTCTGACTCTAGCAGTAACTATTATTTATTTACAGATATCAGAATGTCTGACTCTAGCAGAAGCTATTGTTTATTTACAGATATCAGAATATCTTACTCTAGCAGTAGCTATTATTTATTTACAGATATCAGAATGTCTGACTCTAGCAGAAGCTTTTATCTATTTACAGATATCAGAATGTCTGACTCTAGCAGTAGCTATTATCTATTTACAGATACCAGAATGTCTTACTCTAGCAGTAGCAGTGACTCTGACTCAGTGGAGGAGGTTGTGGTCCAGAGATATCTCAAACAGGACCTTCAGTCCAGCCTGGCTCAGGGGAGGGCACTCATCCGCCAACACCACGGCATCAAAGCCCAGCCAGGGCACTACCAGGTCAGTAGATACTCCCTCCTACAGAGAAATTTGAAAAAAATACAAACCTTTCCATTGGCTCTATCAGATCAGTAGACAATACCCCGTTACCATATCACCCCTTCTACCATATAATACAACCTCCCCCCCCCCCCCCCCCCCCCCCCTTTTACCATATCACCCCCCCCCCCTCCCCATCTACCATATCAATAAAAAAATAAACAAACTAAAACCTGGACACCATCGGGTCCGTGGATCACCCCGAAAAAAAAAGTACAACCCACAGTATCATGCTTAGATAGGCCCCTTAAACAAATTGAAAAAATAAGTAATCACAAACTACCCGACAATTAAAAATAATAAACAATACACCAATTGTTTCACCACTCCCCAACCCGACCAACAATGTATTGAATTAATATATATACATGGAGGTATTTTGCATGACATCAAAGCGCCACCTGTACAAGAGGTCAGCATATACGTATTTGCAGATTGCAAACAAACCTACGCTATCAGCTTACAGCACAAAGCAATCTCTCTCTCTCTCTCTCTCTCTCTCGTAATTTAATTTATCTGCAATATCATTACTGAAAATCATTGAAAAATGAGATGATAAAAAAAAAATTATTGTAGGAACATCTAATCTTTAATTTGTTTAAGGAAGTCAAAAAATTACCCGCCAGATTTGCCTTAAATTCTTAGATATGATTATGTTTTTTAGCTTTTAAATTTGAGTATTTTGAGTATTTGCTAGATCAACTTCCTAAAATAACACTGTACTAAAAACAAATTATTACATCAACCGAATTTTTAGTTTAATAAGATTCCGTATTAACCGATATATCATTTGGCAATATAAATAAACACACATTTTCTAAAAGGCTACAAGGTAAACAACCATAAAAAATGTAAAGAAGACTATAAATAAGACAAACATCTTATCTAATAGATGTGTATTGTGCATGTAATAAAATGCATGGAATCACACCTTCATTCATCAATGAATATGAATATGTATTAAATAAGTTAAAATAACACTAACCTTTGTGAGCGGAGCACATTTTTAAAAACTAATGCTTCTAGAACGAAGAGTAAGTATCGCTCTCTCTCTCTCTCTCTCTCTCTCTCTCTCTCTCTCTCTCTCTCTCTCTCTCTCATACATTCAAATAAAAACTAACTTTCCAAATAAACTCTCATGTTTAGAACTTATAAAGAAGTTTTAGTCTACATACATCTAAAATCACTTCATACTGTCACACCTGTAAAGATTTATAGCCGAAGGAATGGTCTTATGCACGTACGTTGGCTTTTCAAATATACCGTGTCTCATATTCTAAAAAAGAACAATCGAATGCAATTTCAATATTTTACATCATATACTAGTACTGATAAAACACACCTTTAAAAGTTTAAAGCTGAAGGATCGACAGTTAATGAATAAAGAATCATTCTTGACTTTTATTAGGAGATCGTTACGACTGGTACTTGATGAAATCTATCACTGAGCTTTGTGAATGATTCGATTAGTTTACTTATCAATCATATTTACATCGTTTTTAATTATCGCACGTACTATAAAATCTACTTACACCGACACGCAACCCCGACTGCCCACATCGACATTCGGCACAGATCTTTTTAACAAGTGATGCAGACAATGTATTGCAAAGCGGCACAAAGCAACAACGTGATGCTGCCGAGCACGCCAATAAAGTGCTAACAATGATATTGTTGGAAAATTGAAATCAAAAGTTGTAGTTTCATCACAGGCATACACACCAAAAAATGTATTTGTATTAAATCGCCTGTAAACATTTACAAATAAGCGATTGACACGCTATATTTAATGTTGTTGACACTTATGTAAATGTTTACAGCTGAAGGATTGCTGTCACGCTGTCGTGGATAAAACTCATGGTTACCAAGGGAAGCACTGGGAGACTTCCGGTCCAACAGGAAATCTGGAGAAGGGCACGCGTAGACTTACCACCAAAGCCGTGGACAAGTAAACCTTTTTTTTAAATAATCATATTTCTTGGTGCACTCTACAATAATAATTAAGTGTTGTGTTTAAATCTGTGAAACCGTTTAATTATCTTATCTTATTTTGTCATATTTATTTTATTTTAAGTTAATCGCAATGCTAAATATTAAGATAAATTGTCTATATTTTATTGAAATAGTTTAATTACACAATTTGTTTTCAAAGGTTTTGCATATTAAATTGTTAACATCTTTTCATTTTAGACAGATGGCGGTCATAGCAACTGTTTAACACGGTCAATTACAATTGTAAATGATTCGGTTGACAGACTTGATATTTACATAAGTTAATTTCTCACTTAAGCCAATCAGATTTCGTTTTTGCCTTCAGCCAATCAAATCTTGATATAAGTTTTTCATCTCCAGGGAGATGGACCAGGAGCGTGAGCGGAGAGGGAAGCGAGAGGAGAAGCTGTCCAAACTGGCAAGGGGGATAATCCAGCCGCTTCTGGACGACTTCAACGATACTCTCGTCATTAGCAAGGTAATTAAAGTATTAATGTATTGTGTAATATGAAATAGCTACATCTTATCTACATGTGTCTTACAGCAAATAACGCTGACAAAGCCATCAGCAAGGTGCATTAAGTAAAAAAGGAATGTATATTAGAATATCCATCCCCATCTCTTATTTATTTTTCTCTCTATCTTTCTGTAGCGTGAGATGGTGGGCGAGGATCGGTTGGTGACCCACCATCAGGAGTCGGTTAAGGACACTGTCCAGTGTGAGCTGGTGTCTCTGTATTTTTATTTATCTATCTTTCTATCTCTCAATATTATTGTAGCGTGAGATGGCGGCCGAGGAACGTCTGCTGACCCACATTCAGGAGTCGGTTAAGGACTCTGTCCAATGTGAGCTGGTGTGTCGGGAGAACGGACGGAGGGTGGATAAGATGGCGGAAAAAGAGAGGGAGCACCAAGTCAGGTTACTGATGGCCATGAAGGACGACGCCATGGTAAGGGGTCATATATAATATTGTTGCACTGTCAACCACGTGTCTAAACCAACTAAACTCCTGTCAAATTAGGTCTGGATTAGTTAAAGAACAATTTACATGTAGTATCAAAATATATCACGAGGCGATAGTTTTAGTAATATTTTTCTAAAGGCAAAAATCGACTGATATATAGTCAACTAGTCTAGTTTTCCTTAAGTTTTACCAATTAAAACGTGTATCTAAAGAAACAAAAATCTACCGACATATTGCCCAGTAATCATCTATTCTGAACCAACTTAATTAAGTTGACGGACATACTGAGAACAAATCACATTTTCATTTTAATTATCAATAAACAATTAAGTTGTATATCCCTTTTAAAACAAACGTAAATGGATGTATTGAAAATCGGATTTTAATCCTCTATGGTTTAAAAATACATTGTATTCCAATAAGCAATTTTCAGCCTGTTTTTTTTTTTATCACTTTCAGAGAACAGCTAGCATTGATTCGTTGGTGGACAGCATGGCGATAACCAATCAGAAACGCTCTCTCATCAACACTGATCTGGAGGAAGCGTCAGAAAGGTTACAGGTCAGAGGTCATAATGTATTATTTAAAGTACCTGTAAGTAACGCTGTATTTGATTATTATTTGACACAGGCTTTAAACATTCCTCTCTATTATTTCAAATATGTACTGCTATATAGGTTACTGTATTATTATCAGTAGAATATCTATTATCCAGTATCTGTTAGTAACGCTTTTTTTTTATTGGAAAATAACTTTATAAATGTTTTTTTTTTTGTTTACGTCATGACGCTTTGCGTGTATAATGTAACAATCTGCAAAACTTTATTATTTTTTCAATTCATTTTAGTTTTTCCCATTTTGATATGATATACAATTGCATACATGTATGTGGAAAAAATTCAATAGCTTCTAATTAAGTTTATCTGAACATAAAACTACAGTTATATAGACATACTCATATATCCGTTTTGCTCCTAGGCCAAAATAAAATTACTGTTCGTTTGGAATATTGCCTCCCGCCTCATTGAAATACCTTTTTATTAGCAAAAAATAAAGAATTTTTTAAATGGAGATTTTTATTTTTCACAAATTCAAGTTTGAAAAATATAAAAAAAAAATCCCTTCCTCCCTCCTGGGTCAAAAACCTTCGGGCGGCAAGTCCAAACAAACATTTTTTTAAAGGATGGTCCTATCTGCATATGTATTACGATTTCCCTCAATGTCTACAGGAGGACCAGAAGGAGACAGATGTCGAGTACAACAAGGCCGTGGGGGAGATGTTGGACCAGTCCCTGATCACCGTGGTCCAGGAATCCCACAAAGACAGTCTTAAAGAACAGGTAGATTGCTACTGTATACAGGGTTATTTTCACACCGTGTAATTTTCACCCTACTACACTTGCAGTTTCGCCCCGTCTTGAATTCGCCCAAACACAGTTGTGTTTAAAGAAAGAAAATATGAGACACTGGCATTCGCCTAGTCTTAAATTCGCCCGCTGGCAACGAGAGCGAAAGGGGCGAAAATAAAACAGGGGTGCCTGTAAACAGTAGAACATTTAATTTATACAAACTAATACATATGTATAGAGGAAAGGTATTCTGCGGGTAGGTTGCTGGACCATTCACCGATACCTGTAGTTCAAAACTGCCAATAAGACAGTCTCTAAGAACAGGTTGATCAAATATTAGCAAGATATTAAGTTAAAAGAAGATTTGGAAACTAGCAAGATAAAAAAATAATAATAATCACGACACATATTATGACATTATTCAATAAACACTAGAGTGCATAATTTAAAAAAAACCCACCAATACATAACATTAATAATGATTAACATTTTGTTTTATATACACGGATTTGACACGATTATTTCAGGAGGAACAAGCCAGAAGAGAAAAGATAGAGCTACAGGCGATGATTGAGAACGATAAGGTGGCCTACCAGAACCACCACAGGTTCAGCAGGGCCGTCAAGAAGATCGTCGCCATGTACAGGGATCTGGAGGTAGAGTGATCCAACTGGGATTTACTTTCTGATACTGTCTAAAAAATTAAACTTCTCGTCCATCTCCGGCTCATCTAAAAAATGATTCCAAATGTATTTACCGGACGTGAAAATTTTATACGAAATAAATTCACCTCTCATCTGAGGTATATTCATCGTCTCATATCAAAAAATGTATTGAATATTTTACACTATCGCAAATTCAATTTTTTGAAAATGAATGTTTTCCTTGATGCTTACGCATTGAATGAACATTGGAGTTTGATATCCCACAAGTCAGAAATACAGGAGAAGTCGGAACTGAGAGGTAAACACCGTCAAGTCATTATATATGGGGTTTTATTTGTGTAGATGAACGACCACAAAGAGGAGGAGAAGATAAAGCAGTATGTGGAGGATGTGAAGTTCACGGCCCAGGAGGATATCGTCAGGATGTGAGTGTTGGCACTGAATACATTGCATTTTAACTTGATCTGTAGAATAGAGTTAATTCAAAGCCATATCGAATTTGCGCTTTATAAAATCATCAAGATAGTAACAAAATCCAAATGCACAAAAGTATATAGCTAGAAGAAAGATAAACCAAAACGGCAATGCATGAACGATTAAAAAATAAACTCTATTATTTATCCTGCGCCGTGATTTCATGTTTACAGTGTGAACACAAAGAGGACCAACTCGCTGTACCGGAAGGAGAAGTCCAGGAGGATCCAGGAAGAGGAGCAGATGGTAACCCAGGACAACCCGGCACGCGCCGCCATGATGAATCTGATGAACAGGGTGCAGAGACAAATGCTGCTTCAGAAATTCAAGGGCAAATGGGTGAGTACTCAGGAAACAGGTAAATGAAAGAAGACAATGACAAAAAGAAGAGTAGAATGGCAAACAATGAGGATGCAGAAATTCAAATGCAAATGGGTGAACAGAGAATCAAAAAGGAGACAACAATGGGAAACATTCGAGTAAACAGAAGAATTATTATAAAAACAAGTGGTTAATGACAAAGGCGAATATATAACGAACAATATTTCATTGAAAAGGCAAATTAGTGAGTGATTAAGGTAAGAAAGAGAGCAGAAAATCAGACAAGAAAGTATGCTGGAAAATGTTGAGTACGAATATACACGTAGTTGGAAAGTGATATGGGCAAATAGTGGGATATACAGGCAAATTCATATGTAATACAACAAAATGTGTCTGTGAAAGGCAAGTATCAAGTAAAAAGGGTGTATGATGCAAAAAAATGTATAAGTTACACAGGTAAAATGGGTGAGTTACAGGTATGCGGACAGATGGGTGAGTAATACAAGCAAAGAGTGAGATACATGTATACAAACAAATGGGTGAGTTATACAGGCAAAATGGGTGGGTTATACAATGAATGAATACAGACAGATGGGTGAGTAATACAGGCAAACTGGACGAGTTATACAGACAAAGTGGGCGAGTTAAACTGGCAAATGGATAAATTACATTTGTACAGGCAGATGGGTTTCGATACATGATTGTATGTAGACAATTGGGTGAGTTATACAGGCTAAAGAAGAGGGTTATAAGGTAAACTGGATGATTTATAATGGTTAAAATGGTTGAGTAAAACGGGCAATTGTGGGAGGAACGTGTACACAGATAAACGGGTGAGTTTTACAGGTGGTGAGTTATTGAGGTAAAGTTGGGTTAATAACACCAGAAAATGGGTGAATAGATTGCTCTTTAAAATTAGATTTAGGCAATATGATTAACAAATAGAAAAATGAGATTTAAGCAATGAAAAAATGACAATAACAAACCGTCAACCATCTCAAAAGTCCATAAAACGAAATACAAATTCAAAGCAGAGCAACACGGACCTCCAAAAAGTTAGAGGTAGGATCAGGTGCCTAGGAGGAGTAAGCATCCTCTGCTGACCGGCAATATGATTAACCAAAAAAAAATGATGTAACACGAATTATGAATATCAACGTCAAGCTTTTATTCCAATATTCAACATACATATATAATAAATATACATGTACATTGTGTTTTTTGTAAAGGTAAATATCACAAACCAGAAGAAGGTGGATCGAGCAGAGGAACAAAGTGAACAAAACCTCACTGAACGGGATAAGAAACTCCGGATGATTCGTACCAAGAACCGCAGGGAAACCAAAGTTGTTCGGTATGAAACGTTCTTTGAATCAAAAGAAAAAAGATAGTTCCGTAGATTAGATTAAGGGTTTTTTTTAGCTGTGATCAGATAATTAAAAAAAATTTTACTAACTAATTGAAAGGAAAAAGTTAAAATTTTAATTTTGGGTCTAAAAGAATTTAATGGACAGTCGATCACATGCCTAACTTTTTCTTGGAGTCATAAAAAGCAAATGTTTTATACAAAAATCATAGCCATATTTTCATTAATTATTATTTTGTATCATTAGTTACAGTTGGTCTCATAAAGATTTTTTTTTTAAATTTCAGATGGCAAGATTAGGATCTCTAAATACTTTCAATTTGATCAGATATGTAAATAAATATTGATGCATTTGCTTTTTTGTCATTTTTATAATTAAAAGAGAACTTCGAGTTGGACATACAGGGATTTGTTTTATGTATACATTTATTAGCCCGTGTCTTTCGTTAAAAAGTAGATGGCAATCAAAGAGTTGAAGCAAGAGGAGGAGAAAATTTCCAGTAGGTTTCCGATAACTGTTTTGAACTCTTTCTGTCAAGAGCAAAAAAATTTAAGAAAATATAATATTAACTTTCATTGCGGAATAGAGAGAGAGAAAGAGAGCGAGAGATTGATCTTGAAAAAGTTACCCTTTTGAAGTGCCCTTATTTAATCTACATACATGTAAATTATTCGTATTCTTCAAGGTGAAAATCTAGTACGCGGCGTGTCAACCGTTGAGATTGATATATAATGGAGTGACACATTGACCTATTATCCCTGGAAGAGAGAAAGAGTAAAAAGAGAAAAAACTAGAATATATATCCCGTCCGTAGTGCAAGAACAATTGTGGAGGGGGGGGGGTTGTCGAATGTATTGAGTATCTTATCATATTGCCATGCATTTTTTACTTCAGGTTTTATCGTATAAACATTGAATAAACAGACATATGCAAACTCATTATTGAAATGTATTTATTTGTTTATAATAGCAATTATTGTAATGCTCACTTTTATGGTTTGACGAGCTGATGTAAAATCCTGCATAATGAACGGTGTTTCATTTCGTAATAGAAATAAACTCACGTTTCATTAAAATATACTAATACATTATTAACAATCATAAAAAGATATAAAACGGACCGTAAAGAACCCACAAAGAATAAAGGCCGTTGCCTTTCTGATAGATAATGACAATTAAAACACAACTTCATTTATCAGATAAAATGAATATTCATGAAACGCCATAAACGATTGTAAGCCTAATTAACATTCAAGCATTGTTTTTAGAACTATGTGTTTTTCTCTTCTTTCTCTTTTTCTCTCTATCTCTATCACGTTCTTTCTCTCGTCATTTCTCAATATTTACTTTTTTCTGTAATAGGTTTTTTTTTCAGTTTTGTCCAGTCTTCTTTGCCATTGCTTAGCTATTGAACAATAGATCAGATATACGTTTGTTGCTATAGGACTGTTCAGAGAGAGAGAGAGAGAGAGATGACGAGGGAGAAGAGAGATTTTCGAAGATGTCCAATCATCTCTGTGTCTTACAAAACCTGTTTTATCTTTCATCTGGCCCGTCCGTCCGTCTAATGGATAATTGCGGGTGGAGGAGGAGTAAATAATATGAGCTACGTTTGAGGCACACAAACATACAATCTTTCTTTCTATAATTATTCCAAGTTGTAGTTTTGATACCAGTTAAAAAAATTAGGCTAACATTTTGATTGCAAAATATTAAGAGAATGTTACAGCATATTTTTCGTCCATCGTCTAAATTTAAAGGTTAAATCAACGTTAAAAATCTCTGACTTTGGTATACATAATCTTTTAATGACGAGGCTTTTTCATTATTTCATGAATAGAGATATATTTTTAAAAATTGATAATTCTCAACCTTTTTCTGTATATTTCAAGTCGTACACAAGCTAGAGTTCCACATCTCTAAGGAATATAGAAGTTTGGGTGTGTCTTAAAAACCTTTTTTCAAAGCAGAAGGTGGAAATTATCCTGAAAAAATTTTTATGCCCGAATTTCTTGTTCAATGTAGTAATATCGGAATGTGCGTAGATGTTTATTACGCAATATGAATATAAGCACGTTTTTTACATGTATAGATTCAAGGTAAACAACCGTAAGGAGACATGACCAGGTCTATAAATAGGTTCCAGAGAAAAACATTTGTTGATTTTCTGACAGATTATAGCGATGAAAGCACAAATTCATTCATCAAGATAAGTAATATGCATCTAATTCCTTAAGCTATTTTACGCGGAACCTTAAAAATTCAAGTAATGTTTCTGGAACAGAATGATTGTTTTTCTTTCTTTCCTTGCCTCTTCGATACAAATGTCATTAAAAAGCTATTCTTATTTTTCAAATTCATATGAATTGAAAAAAATGTGTTGTACCACGCATACAAAGTAATTTTAATTAAATAAATTGAAGTTAAAAAAAATAGTTACTCCTAGTAAAGATAAATGCTCTTGAAAAGTAATAAGCAGAGTCGCATTTTTTTATATATCATTAAGAAAGGAATCTTGTCATGCATGTCTCGATAATACTAAAATATTTGGATTGAAATGATTCCATTTTTTTTTATTTAACAAATTAAACTCGTGAACATTTAGGGGTTTTAAATCTATGTTACTTTAGAATAATTTGAATATTAAACAATACTGCTATTTCTCTGATTATAAAGTAGAATGTTTGGAAAAGGTCATCCACTAAACTCAGTTTTTTCTTTTAGAGTTATTTTTAGTTTTGTAATGTGAAGCATTCATAAAGGCTTATGTTTATTGCTACAATGTAGTAATTCATCTACCACGCAAGTTGAAATCTAGGCTATTGGTAAATAAACATAAAAATCAAACAAAATATATCTATACTATAATTGGGGTAGTAGTAGGAATAAATGATTCAATAGTGTGATGGTAAGGGCTGGTAACGTAGAAATAGTCATGATGATGACGATGTTGATAATGGTGATGATGATGGTGATGTAGTATCCAATTGTCAATCGATGGACACCTGAGGAAATTCAAAGAGGTCAATCAGATAGCAAACCTATGATTTCGTGACGTTGTTCTTTTGCTAAAAACATTCAAAATGTGTTGATCCACGTAATAATATAAATTGCGCATAATATAAATGTACGTTTTCCTAGTATTTTCCACAGAAAATGTTTCCGGTTTCAAAAGTACACAATATTTTTTTTAAATAACGTTTTGTGATCTATTTCTGTGGCTACAGACCATCAATTAAAATGTAAAGGATAAGCCTAAGCTATTTTTTCTTTTAAACCTGAAGATGGATAATTTCAGGGGACATAAATCAAGACCTTGACATAACATAATCACGATATAAAAGGAGTGAAACTGACTGGAGTTCATTGGTGACTGTTAACCCTGGTATCAAGGTAAGGATAAGTATTTAACATTGGTAATGGTACTATTTATCCAGAATTATGAAAACGAAGATTGTCGGCTTATATTTAAACACTACTGATTAAACCCGAAATTTCAAATATTTTCAATCTATCCATAATAGAACCCCTCACGGTAACTGTAGTACTGCCCTGTTGCAAGGCAAATGACATAGTTTGGTGAAAAATGACGTTACGTTGATTGTTTTATTTATGTGTCATTTAATTATCTACTTAAACTTTGGCAAAGTTTATCAATGTGCCCTGTAAGAGAGCAGTACCGCATTTATCGTGGCGGGGTCTCTATATAATATATATAGTTTATACAATTTGTTGTTAGCTAATATTCTCAATTATTATACTAAACCCTTCTTTTAAAAAACAGGTGTGTATTAATTACATCAACATTTTAAAGAACAAATATCATTTGACCGCGTGGATCACAATTTTAGAGTTTAGATTAATTTTGCCACAAAGTTTTCAAAATTTCATCAAACTGAAAACTTAAAGAGGTTTATTGAAAGCAAAAAAAATTAATCAACAAAAAGAGCGGTTTATTCAATTGATATATTTACGAGCATGATATCGATGCATCATTATTAATACACTTCATAAATGGACGACCTAATTTTAGAAAATTTAAATTGCAAACCTCGTTTTGATTTTTCAGATTGGATAGATCACACAATGAAGGTATTGATTCTCCTCGCTGTTCTGTGTCTGGCCGCGGTCAACGCTGGTTACTACAGCAGATATTACAGCGGATCCAGTTACTTGTATCCAAGTTACAATTACCGATCCAGTTACTATTACCCAAGCTCTTCTTACAGATCTAGTTACTATTATCCCAGTTACTATACCAGATCCTATTACCCACGTAAGTAAGAGACACCTTGGATCAATTAGGTTTCTTTTGATAATACATTTGATACCATGGTTATACGAATTATCTCGCTTCCTTCAAAATTACATAAATTTCGCTTTTGTTCGAGTATACTTTATCTCGCTAATCAAATCATATACACGTTATAAGTTTTGTTTTGCTTTTATTATTATATATAGATATACAGTCTGGTAGAAATTGAAGTGTGTTTCTAAAAAAACTTAAGTTCAATACAATGCAATATGTAGCAATGAGAATACTTCCAATGATGCTATCTCAAATATTCCATAAACTTCATTTATACTTTACAGGAACTTACTCTTATTACCGGTACCCTAGCTACAGTCAATACTATACCACTAGAAGATACATCTACCCGTCAACCTCCAGCTACCGATACAAGCAGACCTACTAATAGGAGTCTTGAATATAGGTAAATTAAAAATTTTAAGAATAACACGTACAACAAACCGATGCAGATTTCATTCCGGTTACATTGTACTTCAACATAATAAGAGTATATGTACAACATGCAATAAAAAAGATATAGAAATGTCGACATTAACAGATGGACCGACTACAAGGAATCTTAGAGGTAGGATTTAAAATAAAACACAAAAACCGTTGCAGAAATCATTCTGTTTACAGTGTACTTTAAATGTAAAATATGTTTAGACGGAAAAATGATATAAGGAAAAAAAAATAGATGGCAAGTTTTACTTTCTGAATTATACGTTTTTTACTTATTAAAAAATGATCACGTAAATAAGACCCACTGTACACGGTAGATTCGAGGTCAATTAAATCACGGCCACTTTTGAATCATTTTAAGATCAATTCTATGTAAGAATCAAAGATTTATAAAAGGGTCTGGCCTCGCATAGTCACCAATTTTCCTTATATTTCATACATAGACACACCTAGGTGTAACACGCAAAAAACCACTAAAAGTTGGTTGCTGGGGGTAACCGTTGTCATGGTGAACGAGGCTAAATATGGAAAAATAGCAAAACTTACCTACATTGAAGCCATATTAGAAGGTTTTGCCCACTAATGTAAACTATCAAAGACATAAAACAGCCTTTGTCCTATTTTCAATTCTTTGATTATATCAGAAAATTGATGGAAAAACAATAATTTTGGAATGTTACCATGGAAACCGTTACAAATTTTTGAAATCAATTTTTTGCGGTTTTTTAAAAAGCCGAAATGGGAAACCATTAAATGTTTACATCCTTATCAATCTCCTTCCAATATTTATTTTGTTATGAAAATTGACATCCGTTGCTATGGCAACAAGGCCAAAAATAGGAAAAACTGAGAAATTAAAGATGATTTTGATATGCTTTAATTCCTTATATTAGTTTTTTTTGCAATTGCTTAGTTTGAACTTGTAAAAATATATCTCAAATTTTATTCATACCAAAAAAAGCTTTGTTTTGCAACAGAGAAGTGTTGTTGCTATGGAAAATTAAGTTGCGTAAAAAATCACACAGAAATTCTTACTTTTTGAAAAGTCCATAGCAACGGCATTTATTTTTAGAAAATGTCAGATTTTTTTCGAATGTCATTAAAGTTTAGGACATACTTGATTTTTTCTCACTAATTGATTTTATATATTTATTTATTTTTAGTGAATAATATCCATTCAAATATGCCATGAAATATTATAATTTACCTTATTTTTAAGCTTAGTACCATAGCAACAGTTCTAAATTTTCATATATAAATTCTTTATTTCACAATCATAACAGCGTTTACCAAAAAATCCAAGAATTGCTCTTTTTGTTCCAATTAAATGAAGAAAACATATTTTTAAATTTCTGTTTAGTAACCATGGAAACGCTCTCAAAATATGCGTTTCTCCATAAATGTTTTTCTTTCTTTTGAAAAATGACAACTATTTTTAGTAATATATTCTATTCTGGAAACCCCAAGTTGTGCACATTACTCATAATATGTTCTCAAATAAGCATTAAAATGCAATTTTTACATCTTTACCCTCTGTTACGATGGCAACGGGACCACATAGCAACAAATAAATGGTGTTAGGCATTTTTACTCATCAAAATCTATCAAATTGTAAAGTATGAGAAAAATCTGTGACTATGCGTGTCCACCGAATTTTGATTCTTACATAGAATTGATCTTAATTCGTTTTGTAAAAGGTAAGCTTTACTCGATTTTGGTTGACTCTTGTTTACATAACAAACCCCATTAAAAGATACATTTTGCACATTTACGATTTTCTGAAGTAATTATGAAAGAGTGCCACATTTTTATTTACACTGTACAGTAAACAAATGCCTGATTGATTTAAACAATTTCTTGTATATATCTTTCGAGGAAAAGTTACCAAATATTGTGCGACTGTTTTTGTTTCCTAGTCTGCTATATTTTAATGCATTAAGTTACCACACGTATATACAGCATACGGGTACAATACATCGCATAAAGTTATATTTTACTGCAGATAGTTACTGTTTACTATATGAAGTAACTCCTGTATACAGGGATATTTTCGCCCGTATAATTTTCTCCCTTTTACATATACATAGAGTTTCGCCCCGTCTCGAATTCGCCCATACACAGTTGTATTTAAAGAAAGATAATTTGTTTGAGACAGTGGAATTTGCCTAATCTTAAATTGGCCCGCTGACAACGAAGGCGAAATGGGCAAATTAAAAATTGGGCGAACATTTATACAGTATTCACTGCATATATTTATCATTTACCACATGAAATTACCAAATACCGCATATATTTACAATTTACTTTAAACACAAATAATTGTAACCATTTACCGAATATAGTTACCATTTACCGCATATATTCACCATTTAATGCATACGTTATCATTTACCAAATGCAATCACTATACTTGCTATAAGTCACTTTTTTCCGTTGCAACTTAAATAATTACTGTTTAACGTTTTAATGTAACTAAAAATTTACAATGCTGTAAGATGATATTAAAGATCCAAAACACACTTAATAGACATAACTTAAATCTAATTAAAAAGTGATTTTTTATAGACTTTTTGCTTATTTTGTAGGTGTTGGGATGACATCAAAGATGTAGCTTCTGATATAATAAACTGAAAGTATTAAACGTAGAGCCAATCATAATTCCCGAAGCAGGAAATTTATGGTATAATTTGTCATGAAATAAATTTTGTCGCATTTGAGTTGTTAATCTTGACAGTGGTTATCAAATATTTCGATCTTTACTTTGATTGCTAAAAGGGGTATGTCCACGATATTCAAAATTTATTTTTCCGTTTTTGTGATCGGCTTCGGCCGATCACAGTTGTGTCCATATAAGGCATCCGGCAAAGTTTACTATTAGCGCATGCATTGCACTTTGCACTACTTTATTTACTCTGCAATGACAGCTTCATGTAAACCTTTATTTACATGTACAATACTAAAAACGTTATTCTAATGCGTTTGCATTGAGAGTCTAACATTAAACAGTTACATGCATAATGATTCAAATCACGTATTTTACATGAGTAAGAATATTACTCCGAAACGCAGTTCGCCTACTAAAAGAAAAGTTTATCCATGCCTCGATATTTTGGAAATCAACAAAACGGTGCGATATATCTTATTCATTATGTGTATTGCATATATCGTAATGCTTTCGCATTACGTTAACAGAGCTGACCAATGATATTACATGCCGATCATTCCTTTAAAAGAAATACTTGTTAATGTCTACAATGCTTCAATAAGGCATTTTTTAGTAGTCAACCAAAATGTAAGTGTCAGTCGTCGAGTTAAAAGCGAGATACAGAGCTCACAATTCTGTTTATGTAAACAAGATCAAAGTGCAAAGCTCACAACTGTGTTTTATGTTAATAAAATTGAGGTCACGTTTTTATTTACATTTAAAATGATGAAAAGAAAATTCCAGGTTTAGACCTAAAATTAAACCGAAGTAAACAAAAGCATGGCATGAGTCTTGTTACATAACGAAGAATTGTGAATTATTCATCTTGCTTATTACTCGAGGACTGACACTCAAATTTTGTTTCATTGTCAGCAAATACAATCTTCCACTGGGTCGCATGCTGACTGACATTTATCATATTTATTGTTGGACCATAATTAATCACCTAATTGTCTACGGACTTTTTTGTTTTTCCAGATTACGACAAAGAGAACACGGTGGGTGTGACATGTCAGCAGAGAATGCTCACTTTTCCATGGCACCTGATCCTATCTCTAATTTTTTTAGAGGTCAGTGTCTAGTTTGCTCCTATTTTGTATTTTTTCTTTTGGAGTTTTGATTTTAAACACTGTTCGTTATTACCTCATGTCATCAGAAACATTTTTCAAAAAATATCTTAATCGAATTCGAAATGTCTGATTATTGTATGACTGAAAGATTAAAATCCTGATCGTTTGAATTTCGCGAAAATGACACCGATTCTGAATTGTGTCAAATAAAATACAGTAGTGCCGGAGCATACGCCAATCAAATAAACTGAAATTTTACAAGTGCTACCTTTAAAACCCAATTATATCAAAAAGCGTTGGTAGCTGTATAAAATCGCTACGCATTTAAAATAAATTAGCGTCAATTATGGAAAATCCCTGCACATTGTTTATGTTGAATTTGATAATTATTTATGTTCTTAATTGGAAATTTCAATCTCCCAACGCTTTCAAAATTTTAAACGTTAATTTTACAAGAAAGAGACAGAAATAATTATGTTAACGTTTGTTTATTTTAAGCCCATGCACTTTGCAGTTTTTCATATTAAGTTTGGTTAATCTATGTTTAGCAGTATCAAGTGACAGGGTTTTCCCATCAGACTTAAAATTTATTCCCGAGACAGCAATAAATATCACATTGTGAAACAAATTATTTGAATAGAATATAAAGAGGATAACATTTAATGTGTTAAATACGGAGTGTTTTTTTTTTATAAACAAGAAGATTTTTAAAAATTTTAATCTATATATTCCTATGAAAAAGTTTGACCCCCCATTGTGGCCCCACCTTACCCCCAGTGATCATGATTTTCACAATTTTGAATCTACACTACCTGAAGAAGCTTCCACATAAGTTTCAGATTTCCTGTCTGATTGGTTTCTGAGAAGATGATTTTTAAAGAGTTACTCTATATATTCCTATGTAAAAAAAAAACAACCCACATTGTTGCCCCACCCTGCCCCTGTGGGTCACTATTTTCACAACTTTGAATCTACACTACCTGAGGATACTTCCACACAAGTTTCAGATTTCCTGGCTGATTAGTCTCTGAGAAGAAGATTTTCAAAGATTTACTCTATACATGTATATTCCTATGTAAAAATTCACCCCCCCCCCATTGTGGCCCCACCCTATCCCCGGGGTCATGATTTTCACAACTTTGAATTTACACTACATTGGGATACTTCCAAACAAGTTTCAGCTTCCCTGGCTGATTGGTGTCTGAGAAGATGATTTTTAAAGATTTACTCTATATATTCCTATGCTAAAATTCAACCTCCCATTGTGGCCCCACCCTACCCCCGGTTATCATGATTTTCACAACTTTGAATTAACACTCCCTGAGGATGCTTCCACATAAATATTAGCTTTCCTGGCTGATTAGTTTCTGAGAAGAATATTTTTAAAGATTTACTTATATATTCCTATGTAAAAATTTGCCCCCCCATTGTGGCCCCACCCTACCCCCGGGGGTCATGGTTTTCACAACTTTGCATCTACACTACCTGAGGATGCTTCCACACAAGTATCAGCTTTCCTGGCTTCATGGTTCTTGAGAAGAAGATTTTTGAAAATTTCACGAAAATTTTCAATAATTTTTAATTATCTCCTTTTGTAAAAGGACGTGGTCCTTAATTTTCACAACTTTGAATCCCCTTTGCCTAAAGGTGCTTTGTGCCAAGTTTGGTAAAAATTGGCCCAGTGGTTCTGGAGAAGGTGTCGAAAATGTGAAAAGTTTACAGACAGACAGACAGACAGACTGACGACAGACAAGATGTGATCAGAAAAGCTCACTTGAGCTTTCAGCTCAGGTGAGCTAAAACATTGAAAAGCGCTAAAAGCTTCAATTTTCCCCATTAAAATATATTTGACTTTAGAAAACTCTACGACCGGATAAAAATGTCTGAAGAGGGTGATTTCATTTTAATAAAAAAAAAACTTTCAGTCTTGACGTATGCTCGCTTATCGCTCATTATCTACAATTGCGTGAAATGTAGAAAACTGCATGGAAAATTTCCGTGTCAGAAGATGACAGATTTACCTTCTGACCATCTCGAGCCAGGTCCACCATTCATGAACGTCGGCTTAGATATATTTGACCCCTGGGAAGTATTCACCAGGAAGACAAGAGGTGGAACTGCTAATGCCAAAAGATGGGCCGTTCTCTTCACGTGCAAGGTTAGCTGGGGAATACATTTTGAGGAGATGATAACATTCATAAACGCCTTCAAACGTTTTGTTGCCATCAGAGGTAAAATACGCTCTTTGACGTTACTCGTGGCCCGTAAGAAGAGTCGTCAGAGTGTTTCCTAGCACCGATGGACGAGTACGTGTCACAATTTACGTCCATACTTACTTTCCATACATTTGTTTTCGTTTATAATGTTACTAATTTATTGTCAGAGTTGCTTTCCATAGTTTAAAGTTCACTCAGCCGGTTTTACTTGGCGGGTTCTAATCCCGTGCATTTAGGAATTCAGTCTGGGCGTAGCAATTGGAGAGAGCGGACGTTTCCAACCAGCTCCCTCATTTCATATAAAGCATGTAACATATTAAGTATTACTGACCAGAGTCCAACTATTCTGGGTAGGTTTGTTTTTATTATTTATTGCGACGGATTTAACGCCGTATTTATTCCTAAAATGGCCTGATAACCTTGTTTATATTTTCCGTGAGTAGTTTAGAAGTATTTGGAAGTAAAGCGTGATAATGAGTATTTGCTCGTATAAAAACTATCTAGTATAACGTAAAATTATGTGTATTGTTGTAATGTAAACATGTATTGTATGTATTTATAGAGTAAGGCGGGTAGTACTTGCCGTAAAATAAATGTATTAATGGAGTCTAATGATTGTTTAAAGTAAAGTATATGTAGTGAAGTAGTAAAGTTATGTACAGCAAAATGTGCAAATATAAGTGTAAATACAGGAAAATGTATTGAGTAAAGTAATGTGCAGGAAAATGCAAGTATGAGTAAAATAATGTTAGCTGTGTATTTATGATTTCATTTATATTTCAGATCCCTTTTTGTACTTCTTATTTGAAGTCTATGGAAAAGTTGGAATCTATTTGTCAATTATCACCTGAATAAAAGCCTTGTTAGTTTACTGAGAGTTATTATTTTGGAGCCGCAAAGCCACCCAGCGACAGTACGAAAAGCAGAATTGTGTGTAGTGTATCGCGAGAAACACACAGCAACGTTTGTGTGACCTTAACCGGTTGTTTTGATCCAAAATGAATAAACAGTCAACTTTCGTCAGCCATGTTTGCCAATCTCTGTTTACGAGGGTTGTTCGTAAAGTTCTTGCACAACCTTGATAAAAACTAAAAAACTTGAATAAATTGTATAAAACTATTATTTTCGTTAAATTCATGTTTTATTTAATTTAAAGGCGAATTTGTATCACAAACAAAGCATAAATAATGATAATTTCAGCAAATGCAATAAGAAACTGAATTATAACCGTAGCATCAAATCAAAAATGTACGACGTTACTTAAAGCTGAACACTGCTCGTAAATACGGAGTGTCCGCCATATTTCTCTCTAACCACCGTTATCCCTACAACCCCTATATAAGCTACATACCTCTTAGCAGTTTAAAGTATTTTGCTGTAGAGCTCTCGCCTGTGTGGACGTACATCTTGCCTCGCCGTGTTACTCGGTCGCGATGAAATTATCAAGTTTTTTTTTCAAGCCAGGAGAATTCTAACATCAAATAAACTGGTCAAAATATAATTTTCAAACAGAATATGCAAATAAAATAAGAATTAAATCCAAAGACCACGAGAGGAAAACTACACGTCGGCCACGAGTTTCAGGCGTGCAATCGGGTGTAACGAAATCGAAGGGTTTATATACCAGGTATCTGTGTGACGGGGCCTATTTACGAGCGGTGTTCAGCTTTAACGTCAAAAACTAAATAAAGTCAACTATTTTCGACGAAGTCACCGTTTAATTCAAAAGTTTTAATTCTTTAGTCTTAATTTCTGTCGCTCACCCTAAGTCATCAAATATGCGCACAAGCTATTCTGGTTTCATACGTGAAAAAATATTTAAAACTTCCTGTCTAAGTTCTTGCATATCCTTAAATCCCTGACCGCGCAAAAATGACTTGATGTAGAGGAATACGGCAGAAACCATGGGGGCCAGGTCAGGGCTATATGGAGGATGCTGAAGGCACTCGAACCCCAGTAAATCGCTTGCCTACTGTGTTGTCTGAAATGTACGGATGGGGGCTTTATCTTGGTGAAGTAAAACCTGATCCAAATGAGCCGCTAGGTATTTCTTTCTAAAAGCCGGTATAAGATCTCTCCTCAGGACCTAACAAGAAAACAAATTACTGTTAATACCGCATCAACAACTTAAATAACATGTGATATTTCTAGAATGCAAATTAATGCAATGTTAATATTGATTTAAATGTAGTAAAACATTTTATTTACTATTTTTTTATTAAAATAAAAATTAACAATAATTATTCAATTTCATTTCAAAAGTTTAAATTACCTTGAAATAGTAATCGGAATTTACTTTCTGGCCATTGAGTACTGCGTGTGTACGAATAATTCCTTAAGGTCCATAAAAATAATGAACCTATTCCTTCCAAGAGATTTTGTAACTTTCGCTTTTTCGGTGGAGGAGAAGTTCGTATTTTTCCATTGGCTGGACTGTTGTTTTGTTTCGAGACCATATTAGTGGAACCAGCTTTCATCAGTTGTAACAATCCTGACCAAAAAATTGCACAGCCTTTGCCATTTTTGTAATAAACTTTCTTTAAAATTCTACTCTCTTTTTCACAAGTCAAAATTCTTAGATCCAATCGTGCACAGACACGACTCATATTCAAATCTTGAGATAAAACGTCATGTACCGTAGTCTTTGAAACTCCGCATTACTCTGCAACTTCACGCACTGTTAGTCGCCGATTACCGTCAATAACGTCACGAACTTAATTTTTCACGGCCCCACAATTTCGAAATGATGGTCTTCCCTCCCGTACATCATCCATTACATTCTCCTTTCCGTCTGAAAATCTTTTGTGCAACTTGAATACTAAGGAACGGTTCACATTCCTATGTTTTATCGATTGTTGCAGGAATTTGTGAGTCTCTGTAAGAGTTTATTTGATGCCCTCGCACATTATTACAGCCTTTTCCGAAAACGTCTTTTTTAGTAATGGAGTACAAAGGGAATGTTTTAAATGATAAGTAACATATTCTATCAAAATTTCGCATTGCTCTGGGTCACCGTCCGACGTCTAATAACGAAGTGGTATTTGTAATTATACTTTTAAAATAGTACAAAATTTTACATTTTTTAATTCTCATGTAGTAAAGGATTGTAAATATGCTAAAATAAATATACATAACACTACCTTTATATGAATTTAGGCTTGTCCACGAACAACCCTCGTATAGTTCGAGGCAATTGTGGTCTACCAAAGAATAAACAATTATACTAATGTAAGCTATCTTTTAATTTAACTTTTTATATGTCTAATATTTACAAAATAACTGTTAAATATTTTCATACACATGCACTACACATTGTTGATATGTCAACTTTTAATTATCGCAATTTAAGAAAGTTTTATTGATAAATTCTTTTTCGCACTTTTGTAAGTGATTGAACTATAATCTAAAGGGAATTTAGCGAATTCGTATCCTTTGAGTCATTTTTGAACTCTAATGTCACTTTGCTGTAATTGTATTTTGTATTTTTTTCATCTTTTTACCAACACAGCTAAATCAATTAGAATTTTTCAGCATCCACAGGCCAGGGTCTTCATTACTATTTATATGTCTATATTTGAAAAATGTATCATTGTCTTGAGGTCTGACCTCGAGACAATTCGTGAAGACATCATAACTGAAGTATGGAAAAAATAAAAGATGTTCTTCTATTTCAAGATGGCACAAGAACTGACCGTCTTTGTGTAATAATTGTATAGAGCGATTAAGTGTATCACACACTAGGATGTGGGACATCGAGTCAGTACAGATTCCAAGTGGCTGAAATACTGATTCTGGCTGGGGCCCTGTGTAGGAGAAACGATGTCTTCCTTCATGATTCGTCACCACCACAGCACCAGACGTATGCAATCCAGAGTCAGAAACCACAACATCCCCATTGTGATTTTCCGTTATGTAATATGGCTTACAATATAGCTCTAGTCCCGTGCTGTCGTGCTGTATTGTTTGTGTCCGTTGTCCCGCCTGGTTGTACCGGGAAACTAAGCCTGTCTGTTTATCTTCTCGATACATCCCAACCAATAGATCATTAGTTATTGCGGACCAGTAAACACACTGGTATTCCAATGAAGAGCTTTTCATAATGAATAGTGTGTTTTTCTTGTCCTTAGATAGTTTGTAGATGTTGTTATTATTATTGTGTATATAAAATAGTTCATTGTCACTATTTTCTGCGTGTCTTCCACTGTAAACTCCGAAAGTTTCTAAATGTAAATTCGTTTGATGATGTAGAGATTTACCTTTGGTTTTCATCAATGAAAATTTGCATGTATCTCTGACCCAAATCCGATCTGATGCTAAGAAGGAAATGTGTTCAAGAGGCATGTTTTTCACTTTAAGAGATTGAAGTAACTTTGGTTGAAAAATCAGTTTCATCTTACTTTCAGTTCCATTTTCACATGCCTCAATGATTTCAACTTCATTTATGGGCTCCGCCACATCGCTTGTGCTTTTATTTGGATCTACAAGTAGGAAAAGGTAATCAACGATTTTGGGATACACAGCATATGTTTCGCATATTTTGTGGTCCAGCGTAAGTAAAAGTCATGTGTATTGTTTGTGAATCATGCGTGATTTTTCAACACATGTTGAACATGAGTTTCAGAGCAAATATTAAACATGTGTGTAAACATAAGTTTACGAGCACACATGTGTAGTATATTACTATTTCCATATGTTAAGATATGTTATGCATGCGATATTCATGTGAGATTTTTCATCGTATGTGTTATCTGTACATAATTTTTTAACACATGTGATACAAATGGTTAAAAATCCTAGCAATTGTACATGTCTGTTTGCTTGTGCGTGTATTATTTAATTAATGAATAAATAATACTGTTTAATAAACAAAACTCATGAATATCGTTTTAAACTTGTTTTGATAACAAATCCGGATTGAGGCGGAAATTTGGTTTAGTTTTGTCGAGAACCAACCATACGTCACATTTTTATGATGTAGAAGATTTAACTGCTGAAGGTAAGGATTGCCAAGCGTTTGTTTTATTTACGTGCCATTTAAAATTAGATCGCACAATTGACAGTGGCAAAAGAGTAAAAGTACAACACGTAGCTTGGAAGTGTAGCTCTGGGAAAACTCAGTTCAATTAATTAATGATAATGCAAGATGTATGCATTCAACGATCATCATTATAGTTTTACTTTAAAAACATATACGTTAAACTCTAATATGAAAATGTAAGAGAAAAGGTTGTGTAAAATACAGTGGTTTAATCACACACTTAAACATTGTTAAAAAGGCTGGGTGGTTAACAATTTTGCCGTCAGATATACCTTGCAATTTCAAAAATGATTTGTTGTAACTACTAATTAGTAGTTTAAGTTTTAAATGTAAACTTTAAATGTCTACCTTTATCTTTAAAAACGGCCAGGACCATCAAGGCCTCTCACAGAATATTTCAAAAATTTGTAAACAGACATAAATTATCTCAATATTGGACATATTTCTTGCATAGCTACAACTTAGCAACTAACTGGGTTAGTTCATTAACTAATCAATACTTTTGATAAAAAATATAAAGAAAAATATTAATCTTAAAAGACGCATCTAAAATTAAATTATTTTTAAATGTGTTAAATCACAAATATATGCTGCATTGATTAGTTATTCGCATATATAAAGTTTTATTCGTATTACTTAATGGAAACATTATGATAGACCTGCATTGACATATGACATATCCCATAGGCCTTCAACTTAAGGTATACAGTCAGTGGCAAATTTGATCATGTCTCTCTAAATTCTTAATATGTAAGTAAACATAGCATTTTATTTCAATTTAAACATATTATTTTTAAACTGTTGCATGGCATCTTTTTTTTTCTAAACGCATAGCAAAGAAAATGCATGCATGCATAAAAACCACATCTTTCAAACTGGTTTAGTTCATGATAATACACATGAACTGAAAAATGCAATTTATCTTGATATACAAATATGTGTATTATATGTTGTAGCAAATAAATGTAAGAGGTTTCTAAGATTTGTTCGGCTGTAGTCTGAAGACAGTGTGATAAATGATGTAGGGTCCAGATATTCTTTTTGAATTCAACGATAGTTGCATGGTTGTTTCTAGACTAGTAGCAGATTAAGGTAACTAAATTAAGACAAGGTTCCGACTGTATGATCAATATTGAGAATTTGTAAATGTTTGAATATCACCTAACTCAAATGATTCGAGCTTACTGACTTTTACATTATAATTCTGCATCATGTTGATTTTAAAAACTCTGATGCTTGTATTTAAAGTTGTGTTAGAAGGACGTCCAAAACAAACAGTCAAGAAAAACATTCAAAGGTTAGAAGATGGTGTCGGACAGAAATTATGATGAATATACTAGAGGTAAAAGTTAAATTAGTCAAATGCAGGTGAATACTTGTGTTTGAATTTACTATTTAACCTCTTCTCTCTCTCTCATTCTCTCTTTCTCTCTCTCTCTCTCTCTCTCTCTCTCTCTCTCTCTCTCTCTCTCTCTCTCTCTCTCTCAGAACTTATAAGTTAAAAGTAGCAACATTAATAACATTTGTAAGAAATACTGTCTTCTTGTATCTCCAACAAATTATAAATGAATTATGTTATTCTATAAACTTATTGTTGAATAAAAAACAACACAAGCATTGTTAAAAAAACAACTAGATGCTGTCATTAGACAGTAATACCCGCACCAAGTGTTTGCCCCTAAATAACACTGTTTTGTACCAGTTTTAGTAAAAACAAAGGCCACGTGCACATAATACACCCTCATTGGAACCCAAGGGTTTTCTATCCCTTACACTGCATGCAGTATAACGGATAGAAAACCTGTGGGTTCCGACGATGATAATACACATGAGCGGCCCTTTATGTACAGTTGTGGTTGAACTGTTTGCATGTGAATTTTCAGTTAATCAATAATCTTTTCATTTCATAGAAAGTATGGTCTATATAATTATTACAAACAAAATTAAATTATGCCCCCTTCCCTTGGCGGTTGCCGGCTTAATTTAGATTTGCTTCTAGGTGCCAACATCATCGCGTGCACAGATTTAGAGAAGGGATTGGAGTGGGTGGGGGGGTCCAGACCCTCCCACCCTTGAAAAAAATAATTTATATTAATACATTATATTAATACATGTAGTAAAATTACCAAACAATACACCTCGGACCCCAACCCCCCCCCCACCCCCTGCAAACACAGTTACATACTACTTTGCCACCCCCCCCCCCCACACACTCCTCATGGATAAAGAAACATCAGATAATTTTGATATCAACGAAAGCCTGTACATGTAGTAAAGTGTATTATAATCAAAATTATGACGTTTTATAATTTTAAATTTTTACAATACAGGTATGTAGCAAAGAAAGATAAATTTTTAAAATTTTGGAATCTGAAGTAAAAAATAGAAAAGCCCCAGCATCATTTGAACTCTCTACAGACATGTAGTTAACGCTCTAACCCATTGCACTTCACTGTTAGGTAACATTATTTTGGGGGGAATTATTATATTTATACTTTATTGTTTATTTCTGCAATAGGGAGTTCATTACAATATGCAGGTGTCCCGTACGTACCACCTTAAAGCTGAAATGTGTGCTTTACATTTTTTTACTGAATAAAACAGTACAAGGAGTTTAAAAGAATAAAGTCATGAAAATACATGCATGTTACAAGAAAATGATCTTTGTCCGAAATTACGTACACAACACAGGTCTACAGGTCGCATTACCGGGTACTAGTTTTACCCAGCTCTTCAGTAAGATGGCTTTCACGTGTTGTACATAACGGTATGTGTTTTCCATGTGCAGAATAAGATTAATTAGCATGCATAAACATTTCTTTTGTGATGATCAGCTAATTAATGGATTCATATTGTGCTCTAATTGGATTATCATTATGATGTTGACCAATATAGGTAAGCATAATACATGTAGTACTCGCACAATATTATGAGACACCGGTATACATATGTATTACTTTCACTTTCTAAATGAGTAATCTCCCTTTGCCAGCATACTGTATCATCATCTTTTTAAAATATCTAAATAAGCTCATCATTGTAACATGTCCTATCACATTTGTACAGTTTCTGTCATTTTAATTGCAAAAGTTATTTTTTCATTTGTCAAATTTAAATATTAAGTTGACCCCATATTGACCCTGTGACAGTTTGTATTAAATTTGTGTATTACATTTAAATAAGTGTAGAGACTTATCATGTATATATGAGTTTTATTTAATAGGGAGGAAAGGGTCTTTTTTCTTAATGTATTATGATGCATCAAAAAAAATGTAGGCCATGACCCTATGGGATTGTTCTGACCCAATGAAACAGGAAAATACCATTAATCTTGAAAACTGTTGAGATCCCCACCACTAAACCAACTATATTCTTGTTTCTAAAATCATTATGATGCATCAAATGGTGTAAGTACATGACCCCCAGGAGTTGTCTTTAAACCACCCCACCCCTCTGAAATAGGAAATGATGATATACTTTGATAATTTTTAACTTTTGAGATCCTTGCTCTTTGTGCGCATCAAATTGTATATAGGTTATGTCCCCTTGGAGACACCCTGACTTTCCAGAACTGGATATAATAAAGTATTTTATCTTATTCATATGTATAGTGTTTGATCCATGTGGGTAATTTCTAGCCTATTGATGACCCTGCTTTGTTTAGGATTACAATTGCCCCGAATACATATAACATTTTGTTTATCTTATCGATAAGAATTAAAAAGCAATTTCCTAAATCTTTATGTGCATCTAGAGAAAAATACCAATCAAGAAATGATTTAAAATTTGCTACTGTACACATGTTAGAATGTATTAAGGTGGCTCACTACACCTTGAAATATTTTCTCAAATCAGCAGAAAATTACTTGATTATGATAGATATCATAATGGATAAGAAGTATTTAAGTCAAATAGGCAAAAAAATGTGCAATTTTGGATGAAAAGTTACATTTTAGAAAATTTAATTCAGTAAACTTGAACAAAAGCTCCAGGCGGATTCAAACTCATGATCTGCGGTTCAGAAACCCAATACTTTAACCACTGAGCTACGACAATATACAACCGAATCGAACGATATTAACAGTTTAACAAAACATTTAAATCGCCATCTTGTGACGTAGTGTCTTAAAAATTATAAGTCTGGGTGTAGTGAGGTACCTTAAAGAAGACTCTGAATCTGATGGGGGGTGTGGAGGATAAACATTTAATTTTAATCATTTATTGTTATTAATTTTAACTTGAATAATTGGCAGAAAATAAGACTTCTGATGGTTTATTCCCCGAACGGCTACTCGCCAAAACAAACACCTTATTATTTTAGGCAATTATGGGGTCCTCTAAGGGGGTACAGGTAGAATGTACGTGTTTCCACCTGGATTCCCCTAATCAGTTAAATTAGCATAAATTCAGAGGAAATAAATGCATGTTTCTATAAATGTAGTAATACACATTTTTGTGATCGGCTTCGGCCGATCACAGTTGTGTCCATATGAGGCATCCGGCAAATTTTACTATTTGCGCACGCATTGCGCCTTGCACTACTTTATTTTCTTTGCAATGACAGCCTCATTTAAATCTTTAATTACACGTAGAGTACTAAATAAACGTTAATCTTATCCGTATGCATTAAAATTAAAACATTTATACATTTACATACAAACTGATTCTAATCACGTTTGTTTTCACATATGCGTAAGAATATTCATCGGAAGTACAATTCGCCTACTAAAAGTAAAGCATATTCATGCCTTTCTATTTCGGAACGGAGTAAAGTGAAGTCGTACCCAAACTGACTCGTACCCAAATAGACTCATACTCCATTTGTCCGGGGATAAACATGATATTTGGATTGTAAATAAAAAGATAAGCTGTTAAAGTTAGGTTTTGGATTAATTACAATTTAAAAGTTACAAGATACGGTAATTGAATGTAGTATTTTGGTTATCTTCAAACAAAGTTTAATGTCATCTCCTTTAAGTTTGCCAAATAGTTTCCTATATCAACATTTGATAGACAATTTTCGTTAACGTGCAATCTTATCTTTTTTTCAAAAAATGTTAATTATATTGGAAATCAACAAAACATGTAGCGGAATGCTTTCGCATTACATTAACAAAGCTGACCAAAGATAAAAGCCAACATGCTGATCATTCCTTTAAAAGGAATACTTGTTTAAACCTAAATCAATGTTGCAGTTTTCAGTCATTTTTTTTAAATTCTGTTACTTTTCAACAACATGTATTACATGTATATATACTAGTATGCTGTAATTTAGTACCTTTTTATATCGAAAAGACTCAATTTTAAGTCCCAAGGTGAATGATACTGTGATAGTGGGTTGTCCCAAAGATTAACAAGTCCACTTAAGGGTTCTTCATTTATTCAGATATAGAGATTAAAGGATTCTATTGGCTATAGTAAACCACCTGATCATGTGCACATGTATTAAAGTGACCATACAGGTGAAATGCCGTAAGGCTATAAAATATCAGAAGCCACTAGAATAGATAATTAAATAATAATTACTTGATAGGTGCATAAAAGACAGGGAGTTATAGGGATAATAGTCTGTTTCTAATATGTACATGTAAAATATAAATGAAATGGAGGATGAAGATGATGATGTTGATGAAATATGAATAATGGATGAATTTAATTATTATCATAATGTAACAGAGACACTTATTGCCTCTGCTGGGGTTTGAACCCGGGTCCTCTGGCACGCCATTCCAGCACTCTACCGATCGAGCTAAAGGGTTAACCCACTAGCTAGAGCTAGTAGGAATGCCTTATACCTGACTCTACCACAATAAAATGCACCCTATTACAATACCAATCATTTTATCTTTCTAATTATCCATGTATATTTTATAATTTTTGTTACTTTGATTAACATATCAGAATCAGCACCCATAATCAACCACACCACCCCAGTCCGAACCATTACATGTTATCTGTTTTAGCTCTCTCTCTCTCTCTCTCTCTCTCTCTCTCTCTCTCTCTCTCTCTCTCTCTCTCTCTCTCTCTCTCTCTCCTGGTGTTTCTATGCTTTCTTGTGATGAGTTTCTCTCCATGTGTAACATTTATCTAATTCTGATCATATCTCAATAGATCATTTGTCAATTATGCAAGGTGTAATGTGATTTTTTTTTAAGAAAAACATTTTTTACCAGTTTATAAAACTTTTAGACCCCAAATTATATTATAATTTTATTACATCATTCAACAATTAAGAAAAGTGTAAATGTAAGGTTTTTTTTTAATTTTAAGCAAAAATAAATGCAAGGTTTTTTTATTTTAAGAGAAAAAACCGTCATTTTATTTAAAGTCTAAGTAGGGATACATACATACAGAAAATTTTTCCAGGGGAAGGGGGGGGCAACAGTTATTTGAGTTAGCCGGGGGGGAGGGGGTCCGAAGCATTTTTTCGTCAATTTTTTAAATTAAATGTAATTTAAAGAAATTTGAAGGGGGGGGGGTCTGGACCCCTGACCCCCCCTCTAGATCTGCACATGGGATAAATGTTAATTTCATGCTACTATTTGTCTACCAGGATTAAATTAAATTTTTCAAAATCTTATTGCACATCTATAGGACAGTCCCTATCATATCTCAAGATATGATGTATCTATTTATTAAATCATAAGAGGAGTTCTGGGATCTAGGTTTTTTTAGGAGTGATAAACGTCAATTTTCTGCTATTATTTGACTCCCTAGATGAAATTTAAATTTTTAAAACCTTACTGAACATCTTTAGGACAGCCTCTATCATATCCCAAGATATGATGTGCCTATTCATTAAATCATAAGAGGAGTTCTGGGATCTGGGTTTATTTATGGGTGATAAACGTCAATTTTCTGCTATTATTTGACTCCCTAGATTAAATTTAAATTTTTAAAACCTTACTGCACATCTTTAGGACAGCCTCTATCATATCCCAAGATATGATGTGTCTATTTATTAAATCATAAGAGGAGTTCTGGGATGTAGGTTTTGTTTAGGAGAGATAAACGTCAATTTTCTGCTACTATTTGACTTTCTGGATGAAATTAAAATTTCTAAAACCTTATTGTACATCTATAGGACAGCCCCAATCATATCCCAAGAGATGACAGAGCTACTCTAAAAGTTGTATAAGGAGTTATGGGAACCATACTTTTTTTTGCAAAAAAACGTCGTTTTTTGTTGCCCACTGATCCCTGTGTTGAAAAAAAAATTTCTGAAACCTGATCACACTTCAAAATGACACCCCTAATCATATTCTAGAAGATCATTTGGCTACTGCCAAAAAAAATGACGTTTTTTAAATCAGATTTTTTGTAAAAAAAAACGTCATTTTTCAGCCACCAAATGACCCCCAGGGCAAATTTGAAATTTCCGAAACCTTATTGCGCATCTATAGGATACCCCAAAACATATTCCAAAAGATGATTTGTTTATTGTTAAAAATGTAGGAGGAGTTCGAGGAAGAAGGTTTTTTGTGAAAAAACGTCATTTTTTACCAATTATTTGACCCCCAGGACTACCAGAGAATTTTTGAAACTTTTTACAAAACAACATGATACCCCAATCAAACTTCAAGAGTTCAGTTTGCTGGTTTATAAGATGTAAGAGCAGTTTGAGAAAGTAAAACGTGACAGACGGACGGACGGACGGAACAGGACAACAACAATATACCCGAACTTTCTTTAGAAGGTGCGGGTATAATTATTCAAAATACATAACATTTTTTATATTTTCGGAACTATTAAAGCACATGAGAAAAGCAACAATATCTAAATGTAATCTGTTAGCATAAAAATCATTTATATTATGTCTTTGTAGATCTCCTTAACCGAAGGCTCAAGCAAACCTGCTGTCTGTCGTCAATCCGTCTGTCTGTAAACTTTTCACAACTTTTACTTCTTTTCTAGATTCACTAGGATAAAGTTAGTACAAAGCATCCTTATTGGAAACAGTAAAAATAGGGTATGTGTCCTCAAAGTATTTCTTCTAAAAACCTCTGCACCAGAAATGACAACTTTTACACCACATTTATATATAATGACGTTTATAAATTGAAAAAAAATTGTGACCCCTCGACCAAAACGGAAGCACAAGAGGGGTTCAAAGTTTGACATAGAAATATATATGGAAATGTTTAAAATCTTCTCAAGAACTACTATGCTTCAATTTGTAAGGTTACTATGCAAACATCCTAAGATATTGTGGTTCAAAAACCATGATCCTCGGACCAATACCAGTGCACCACGAGGGTTTACGTTTAACATAACAATATATGGAAAAAAATGTTCAAAGACTTTCTTCTCAACAACTACAGTACTTCAGTTTTTTAGAGAAGTATGCAAGCGTCCTCAAATAGTATATATTTTTAATTGTTAAAACTATGACTCCTGGATCAATCTTGGAATTCTGATAGGTGTTCAAAGTTTAACGGGAAAATATAAAGAGAAAATAACTAAAATTTACCATGCTACCATTTGTAAAATATGATGCAAGAGTCCTCAAATAGCATAGATACTTCTTTGTTAATATCAATTCTATGTAAGAATCAAAGATTTATACTAGGGTCAGGCCACGCATAGTCACCAATATTTTTTTATATTTCACGCATGGACACACATAGGCGTAAAACGCATGTTAAAAGATTTTGCCCACTAATATAAACTACAAAAGACATAAAACAACATTTTTACTATTTTCAATCCTAATTTCAAATAATTATATTTAAGTAAATTGATGGAGAAGAGATATTTTAAAAATATTACCATGAAAGCCATTAGAACTTTTTGATAAGTCGAAAAGGGAAACTATTAAAGTTTTACATCCCTATCAATGTCCATGCAATAAACGCATTTGTAAGAACTGACACCCGTTAAATTCTTAATTGCACAATCATAATTGCATGTACAAAAACCAATCTTTGCATTTGAAATTCAATTTAAATGAGGACATCATACTTTAAAATTCCTTTTTGACATTCTTTTAATTCTTATAATTATTTATAGTTTATAGTTTATTTTACAATGTTTGTTATCTTGATTACGTTGAGGACTTGGATAATAAGTCTGGTCAGCAGATGCATCTTAGATGATCTTAAGATATGATGTCCTTTATAGGCTTCTTGTTTAATGTCAAATCTTGGAATATATGGAGTTTTACAACATATTCAAAAAGTATCATAATATAACATTTCGAATAGAATGATACTGTAACTATTGTTTAGGTGTATGAACAATATTCTATTGGTTATTCGATTTTTATTTTATCTCGAAATTTATATTAAAAAGTAACTGCAAATGCATTAATGAATGTTCCCAAGATCCACTGAAGTTATTGGGTATTCAAATGAAGCAATTTAAGCAGAAAATTGATGCAATATCAAAAATGAATTTTAGAATTGTAAATATTTAAGGTCGGTCGCGGGTTTGAAATGTTGCGTGCTCTGCGCAGGTTATTGCGCATTAATGTCATAAAACGCAAATGCAAAAAAAAATGTTCAAATTTACAGGTTATCATGTAAAGTTAATACAAAATATCTGGACAATGTGGTATAATACATTTAGATCCTGTATAAATAAAAATTCATTTCATATCACATGTTGAGCATTGTAGTTTTAAAAAAAAGATCCTAAAGAATTGTTTATATATGGGAAATAAACCTTCATCAAACTCTGAACCCCTTGTGAGGCCAAAGAGTCGTCCAGGGGCCAAACTCTAAACAATTTTAAAAAGTCAGCAATATGTCAAAATGCTTGTATATACTTAAAAACATATATGATAACATTTCAGTTTTTGTGAAAGATTAAATTAAATTTTTGTGAATAATTCAAATGTTTTCCGTATAAAATACGATCCGCAATGTGGCTCCACCCTACTCCTCAAGATTTTGATTTTAAGGAATTTGAATCTACACTATCTGAGGTTGCTTTCACTAAAGTTACAGCTTTTCTAGGCAAATTGTGCTTGAGAAGAAGACTTTTAAAGATTTTTTTCTATATATTCCTATGTAAAAATCCACCCCCCCCCCCCCGCCATTGTAACCATCTCTACCCCCGAGGATCATGATTTAAACAAACTAAAATTTACGCTACCTGAGGATGCTTCCACACAAATTTCCGTTTCCCTGGCTGATTGGTTACTGAGAAGATTTTTTTAAAGATTTACTCTCGTATATTTTCCGAAGTAAATCGAGACTGTTGATAGTCCTGTATTATCAACTTGTTTGGCAGTAACTTGCCTCACCATAGAAGCTGCTTATACGTAGAGCGTGCCATTGTGTATCTAGTTAACTGAGAAACAAAAACTCCATATGCAGGTGATAGAGGTATAACTCTGTATATGCATATGTAACAATTCGACTCCACATTGTGGGTCTACCTTTCTCCCGGGGATCATAGTATGAACAAACTTGAATCGGACATGCATAAAGATGCTTCTAAACAAGTTTCAGCTTTTCTGACTGATTGGTTTTAAAAATAATTAAAGAAATTTAAAAAATTTACTCTGAATATTTCTATGTAATTATTCAACCCCATAGTGGCCCCACCCTACCCTTGGGGGTCATGATTTTTACAACCGTTAATCTACACTGCCTGAGATTGCTTCCACATAAGTTTCAGCTTTCCTGGCTGACTGGTTTCTGAAAAGTAGATTTTGAAAAATTTACTCTGTATATTCCTATGTAAAAATGCTACCCCCATTGTGGCTCCAACCTCCCCCCAGGAATAATGATTTTCACAATTCTAAATCTAATCCACCGTAGGATGCTTCCATACAAGTTTCAGCTTTCCTGACTGATTGGTTTAAAAAGTGTTGTAATTAAGAGTTTTGGATCATTTAAAAAAATTACTTGTTGTGCATTCAATAAATTCTTTACTGTTAAGAATGTGTGGACAACACACAATGCCCTCAAAATAATCTTAAGTATCAAACCAATCTATTGCTTTAAGAAGTGTTAAACACCCAAACCCTTTTTCCTGGCTGTGTTCCAATAGAGTAGAGAACATACATGGACTTTTAAAAGCAAAAATGGATGCACTGTCCATCCATGATTTATGGAAGCTAAAAAGTCAAGGGTAAGCCAATGGTATAAGTCATTTGAAAATATAAAAAAATAATCTCTCTCTCTCTCTCTCTCTCTCTCTCTCTCTCTCTCTCTCTCTCTCTCAGTATGTGTTGTATTTTAAGAACATCCATTTGGACTGATAGAAAATACGATATTTATGTATTTTTTACTATCTTTCAGTCCTAGCTTCTACTGCTCTGTAGACCGTTTATTTGATATAGCTGAGAAGATTTTTAAATTCGACAGCATGCAGTTAAAAGATGAAACCTTTGAAACTTTGGTGATCATAAAGCAATCTTGTATAAGTCAGTACATTTGAACCTAATAGTGAACATGAACCTGTAGACGTTTTATTTTTTATATTTCAAACATTTGCAAAATCACATTATTTAGCGTTATTTTTAAAAGATTATTATTTACTTTCACAAAGTGATGGTAATGCACTACTTTACTCCTGTAATGGTAATGTAATGCATTACTTTACAATGTATTTCGCCCAAAACCTGACGCAAAGTGTGAAATTCTTTATAAAATATAGTTATGCATTTTTATATTAGGAATATTAAATCATCATATTACAACTACATTAATGATAGTATTAGTATTGATACGTATGAATCGTTTATCAAACTCGAGACAAATGATATGTATAATCAAACCTACCGGTTTGTACGTCTTGTCTGGTTATATATCTGAAGACACACATTTTGTTGTAGTTCTCTGATCCGACCCAGATGCGGTGAGTGTTGACATCATAACTTAGGCTACTAGGATAAAATATTCCCGATGGTCTTATAAGTAGATATGACAGGAAATAACCGTCTTTGTCTATCATATGCACTGTCTGTGCACCTCCATAACACACCAAAATGTGTGACAGAGCGTCTGTACATATTCCATTTGGCATAAGCCGGTGACGAACGGATGGAGGTCCTGTGTAAGTAAAACGGTGTGTTCCTTCACGATCTGTCACCACTACCGCAAGCAAGTCAGACACAACAACATCTCCATTGTTGTTCTCTGTTATAAAACCGGGTCTTACAAATTGTGTCTTTTCTTTGTTGTTGTGTTGTATTGTTTGTGTCAGTTGTCCGCTCTGGTTGTACCGTTTAACACTGGATAACATAGGAGACATTGTCCTCAATATTAGAACTACGACAAGAAGATCCCCAGTGAACGGAGAGCAATATATGCACTGTGGAAAAAGTTCATCTGTTCGTTGTATAAATGTTGTAACTGTTTTCATATTCTTAGACAGTTTATTGATGTTATACTTCCAATCAATATAAATCAATTCACCATGTCTATTTACTGTATGTATTCCATTACCTTTAAAAAAGTCACTACACATGTCTCCCATATCCAGCAGAGTGTTACCTGTTGCGTTTGTCAACCTGATGTTTTTTTCATCACTGACCCAGATTTTGTATGATGTCACAAATGTAATGTGATTGCATCGATTTGTATTTGTAAGTGTAATAGATTGATGGAACTCAGGACTAGGCATCAGTTTCAGCAAAGACTGATTTTCTATGCATCTTTTTCTTCCCTCTATTTTTATTTTACACTTTGTATCCATCACATCTTTTTGGTTAAATAGCCCAGTCATGAAAAACTGGTTGGTGTGAAGTGAAAAATGTTTCTCAGGTATAACATAATTCTTCCAGGATTTAATGGACATTACTGGACTAATAGCTGATTGTTCATTTCTGTATATATATCTTTGTATTCTGGCAAGATGTCTCCTCAATTTAAATTTCTGTTTTAAACATCTGTGTTTTAAACCAAATTCACAGGACACATTGTTCGATAGATCATATAGCACATAATCAATAAAATTCTTCAGTGTCTGGGCCTTTGTTAACAGCTCTAACTGATAGAGTGAGAAATGTGTCGGGGCATCTTTCACTTCAGTTCTGATTCTTTCCAGAAGAATATATCTTGAAAAGAGGGTCTTAATTCTGATTGTCTGAATGATTTTTTGGACAACAATTTGTTTGTGATTTTTATGTTTTCTGCAACAGTTACAGACAGGATCTTCGCAAGGTTCACAGTCTTTTATGCCATCTTTACCAGGATGTGTAATACATAATTCATGAATTGGCATAAAGTATTTTTTTTTTTACGAAGAATGACATTATGGTCAATTGTTTTCAGATTGTTCACATGGTTTTCACTACACGGGGAACAAAGATCATACGGACAAGATGTACACAAGTATTCTGCGTCTCCCGGGCATTTAGAACATACACGTACTCGATATTGTGTGCTTTCTGCATCCATGATGTTGGAAGGGGGACGTCCTCTGATAAAATTGATGTTTTAAAATCATTTAATCAAAATTGCATTTATGAATGGACTTTTCTAACGTCACGTTCACTTTTTAGAAGTTAAGGAATTTTATTATTAAAGAAAAGTTATTTTTTTGTGTGTGCATTGTTTGAAAGCAGATATATATCTACTTATTTTTCTTCTTTAAAAACAAATGAAGCAAACTTCTTTTGAATGCTGCCCTTAACTTGTTAGTATAATCATTTGTGTTTGGTCAAGTGAATTAAACTTTTAACGCGTATGTACTTTTGAATGTGATTATGTGCACTCGTCAAAACTTCTACATGTAAGTGTTCACTCATTATATTGTATTTACCATGTGAAAAGAAGCACGTTTATATGTCAGTATTGTCGTCGGGGTGTTGCCAAAAGATAAAAAACCCAATAAATATGAGATTCTACAGGTTGTTTTTATGCAAATTATGCACACAAGAATTGAACAATGCCTTTTCAATCACTCAGAAGAGCTGTCGAACAGCGCAGCTGCAGACTTATTTTAAAGATTTGAATATCTGATAAAATATGAAGAGGGTTCATTAGAATCCTCCTTACAACCATATGTTGAGAAAAAATTTGAATTTTGCACAATGATGTTCAAACGTTACCTCAAAATCATATATCCTATTTTTAACAGTCGGCATGATATCTATTTTTAGAACAAGAAAAATCCAGTCTATACTCAGAACTCCTGTGTCTTTGGAGACACTTTGACGTTATATTTTCTTAGAAAAAAATAAATATCAATTCAAAACAATATGTGTTGCATGTGACATACATCACCCAAGTTTGTGTTTTTGGTGGGTGTTTTTTCAGTTCTATAAGTATAAAGTTAAGAAAATTATTTTTAAAAGAAGGGTAGGGGTCCAAAAAAGTGACTGTCTTGAATAAAAAAAAACATACATCCATTTTTTATTGAAAATATAACTTCAATATACCTCCATAGACACAGACAAAATTATCTTGTGAGAATTGATAGTTTCAAAGACCCATTTGAAGAAAAGGGTACCTTACTTTGAGAAAAAGTTGCCACCTAAATTAGCAAGCTTAAACCTTTTTCTCAACAAATGGTTGTAAAGTGGACAACACCGACCTCCTTTCATATATTTTCAGATTTTCAATCTTGAATTTAAGTCTGTAGCTGCGCAGTTCTAAGTAATTAAACAAGAGGCCCATGGGGCCACATCGCTCACCTGAGCAACAGTGGCTTTATATGGGTGTTCAAAGGATATTGTGCCATATGGCTCCTCGGTAGAACAACAAAAAAAGAATACCATAAAGTATCCAAATTTTACACTTATTTTTATACACTTAATCTTTGACATTGTACCTTTATAAATTACCATTTTAACCAAAAACTAGATCCTATGCAGTATATAGAACTAAATGTTTGGTAGGGGTACACTGTTAACTTCCAATTCCCTTTATTTTAGTTCTGCCCCCCCCCCTTCCTCACTTTATAAAGCGATCAAAATATATGAGAGCATGCATATTTTCTTCTTCAACTACTAACTAGTTATTGTATTTTATTTTAAAAAAATCCTATACGTGAAAGAAGAAAATTGTACCTCAATGCGCTCAAATTAAAAACATTCAAAAATTTAATTGGTCTTCCACATTAAAAACGATCGTTGTTTACCAGGCGTGAACTCGTGTGACGTTTTATAACCTAATACTCACTTGATCGATGAATGCACTCGAATGAAAAATGTTGTCATGTGATATGTTAAAGAGCTATTATAATCAATGCATAGGCGTCGGAACCGGGGGTGGGGCTAAGGCCCCCCTCCCACTTTTTTGCAAAGTTAGACATAGCCGTACTCAAAATCCCTTTTTTTTCCTTGTCCAAATTTCTGATAAGGTCTAGCCCCCTCCCCCTCCCCCACTTTTAATTAGCTCCCGACGCCACTGCAATGTTATTGACTGGCATATCACTCTATTTTACTAAGGCCCACCCTTTATTTTTATCTTTATTCAAAAGCAATAATACATTTATCCCCATAACAGTAATGTTTTATACTGTTTTAAAGAGGTCGTTTTTATTTAATTGTGTCTGAAAAACCATCAAAGTTGGTGTATATTTCATATAATTCATCATATTAGGAGGAGCTCACAATTCTGCTAGGTTTGAGTCATTCTTTTTGTTCACAAGAGTTTATTACATTCAACTTAAGATTTTTAAACTTGGTATTTCCTATTCAGCATTTAAAATGTAAATGAACAAAAGCATGGCCTCAGATCTGTGAGCAAAGCTCTGTATCTTGCTTATAAATCGAAACTTGACACTCAAATGTGGTTAGTAAAGAGAAAATTGTAAAGAATTAAAACAAAAGAAACATGCACTAAAATAAAAAAAGAGCACAATTTATTTTTCAATATATGTATATACCTATATATTTCTAGCAGGGACAACAATCTCCGTTTAGACTGAAATGCCTAGCATCTAAACAAAACGTTGCATTAATCAACCATTACGTAGAAATCGCACCGAATTACCAATAGAATGTATAGTATTTTATGATGTGTTGTTAGTGCATCAGATTTTGCTCTTTTTGTGCAGATAAACAATCAGCTGTCTAATTTACCGAAGTCTATATTTGATTCGATACGTAAAAATTCCAAAATACAGGCGATAGTTCCCCTCAAGTTAAAAAGCATCATTAACGAAAATGAAACGAAAATCAAAACAAGCTTAAACCACCGTCACAAGTTAAAATGTCATAGCATTGAAATGTTTAACCTCTATTTACTTCACAAAAATGGCACAAATATATAATAGATGTTTCAAATATTCCCGTCGAACGTAAACTGTTGTACAACAAGCAAATTCGTTTATCATGCGTCGAACATGTCTGCTTCAAACAGAACTTTCGTTTTCGATATATGAAATATCGAGCCCGAAGTTAAACTGATTATTTCTGTCTTATTTATTATTTTCGTAAATTACTCAAATTTGAAAAGAATTAGCCCATAAATTAGCAATTTATATTTTTCTTACCATAAGGATTATCTGTGCTAAATTACGCTGAATTTGACTCATTAGTTCTTGAGAAGAAGATTTTTAAAAATGCACCCCCTTTTTCTACAGTTTCGAAGTTTTCTCCGCTTTGAATTATGATCTGTCTTTCATTTCTGTAATTTATATTCACCATACAATAAGGATGCTTTGTGCCAAATTTATTTGAAATTGGCCAAGTGGTTTTAAAGAAGAAGTTCAAAATGTGAAAAGTTTACAGACGGACAGACGGACGGACGGACGGACGGACAGACGGACTACGGACAACATGTGATAAGAAAAGCTCACTTGAGCTTTCAGCTCAGGTGAGCTAAAAAGGCATTGTTCTAATCTAGTGTGGAAAATTTGCATACAAAACAGCATGTAGAACCTCATATTTATTGCTTTTTTTATCTTCTGGCAACAGTTTTAGTCTGTTTTGAACTGAAACAAGCCAGTTTAAGAACTGTTTACATTCTTATCCTCAAATAAACAAGATAGCCGCACACTCCCCTTAAGCACGCGCAGAAGAATATTAATTTAATATTTTGACGGTTTGTCACGGGTTGTTGTTTTCAATCGTTGTTGTCTTATTCTATCTGTGCTACTGATGAAAGACATATGATTGCGCCAATGGGAAAAGGGTCTTATGGCATTTTTACTAAAACAGAGAAATAACGTCATAAAGATATGACGTTACGTTAAGAAAAAATCACGTCTGTTAGTACAACACAGCGCGCGGTAATTTTGTTACTTTGTTTATGAATACGTGTCCTAATGCTGAAACGTGTTTAATAGCAAGGCCCCATACTGCAGTATCTGTTATAATGAATAAAATGAACATATTTATATTTTTTATATTTTACTAATAACTCACGATCGAATGTTTTAATAGATTCCGTGAATGTTTGATACGAACAAAAGACAACTCTTGATCATCATCAAAAAACTTGTATTGGAAAGAATAACACGACTGAACAATTTACATTCCATGTATTAACTTGCGGTACCGAATCTCATATTGAATGTTTTGAGTAGTAATTAATTTGGAAATTACCGGTTAATGAGAAATCATTATATTCACGACTACGTTTTCGCTATCGATTATAACTTATTGATCCGCCCGTCAGCATCTGTTTACTCTCGCGGCCGACATTAACTTCATGTAGGTCTACAATTCATTTTTCATCTAAACAGCCTATGAATCTCTGACGATATGGGTCCAAAAGCAATCTTAACAATATGGGTGAAACCCATAGCCTTTTTATTACACGATAAATACTTTAAGATAACGTCGGAAAACAAGAAAGATAATCCACTTGTGTAGAAAATACTATGAGGCTCCGTAGATCCAGTCCTTATTTAATTAATATAACTTGTTATTATTCCAAATTGCAAGATCTTTAGTTGTGTCATTTTGCTGATTTCTTAAATTAATAATGATAAATGAAATTTAAATTTGATAAAATCATTATGAAACTAAATTCCTAGTATGAATAATAACCTTTCACTTTAGCTTCATCATTTTTTGTACTGCTATTCAAATAAAAACATTTAGAAGAAATTATTCATGGAATTTCATTAGTTTTTTTAAAGGCCGTCAATTATTCTAGACTATTTTCATTGCAGCAAATTTCATATAGATTAGATATACACTCTGGAAATTGTGGTGCAAACATTTTAAGCGCAAAGGCAAATGCAAATTAACTTTACGATTGTCATTTAATTGTTGCAAATATAGATTTATACATGTACAATATAAGCACCATGCACCTTCTTTTTGCCCCGCCCTTTTTCCTGCGGTCAATCAATTATATATTTAAGCGCAATAGCAGTATTATTCAATATGTGCTTATAAAATGCGGATCATTCAGGATAAAAAAATGAAATAAAATGTTTTTTTAACTCTTCATTAGTTTAAGTGCAACAAAACTGTGAATAAAAGATAAACACTGACCACGACCATTTAATCGGCTACTTTCTCTGTGTTATCAAAATGTGTTTAAAACAGCACACATGTTTATTGTAATAAATAATAAACTATTAACATAATTTTTGAAAGGCCAAATTTACTTCTGAACTTCAGTTTACAAAACTTATTGTGCAGCGATTAAGTGATCTATAAAAATAATATTTCAATTACTTATCAAAGCTAGCGATGTGCATGTACTGGTTTAGATTATTTAAAGCTAGCATTGATTACAAGTTCGTGCATAAAAATGAAACACTAAGTATTTATAATTGATTAGATTTTAAGGGTTTTTTTCAAATTTGAATTAGTTGTCCAAAAGTTTTGGGAGCCTGATTTTTATATTATACAATTATAGCCTTTTGATGAGGTCAATACATGGTTTTATAGACCTAATGAGAGTATATCGACCGAGGATGAGGTTGATATACTCTCATCAGGTCTATAAAACCATGTATTGACCGATATCAAAAGGCTATAACTGTTTTATTATAATACATCAAAAACCAATTCTCTTCATTCTCTTCAAGCGTATAATAGTAAAATATTTTGTTCATAATGTATAGGTGTTGATTTCGCTATTAAGACGTCACAATGTCGCACGTGCCAAAACCAGTATTTTGTCATAAAAATCTATTTTTGGTTATTAATAAGTGAGGTCAATAAATTTCCTAGTCTTAGTATAGTAAGGTCTATAACAAAATTTATAGCACGGTCACGTCACAGCAATCGACCAATCATGTGTTTGGGAAAAATACGATATTATAATAAATATATATATTTTTTGGAGGGGGAAAGGTATTGACACACCTCTTCGGAAAAAGTTCCCAAATGACAAAGGGTATATACATGTAAATTGTGCGTACAAGATTTATTATAGTATGTAAATAGCAATACGATTATAACCTGCCCAGTTTGTTTTATAATACATGTAGATGCATTCCGGTAGATAAAATACTAATAATACGTTTTTTAATAAAAAAAAAGTTAGTGTACTGCTTATTTAAAGACTCCGTGGCATTTGAGCTACATATATAAGCGCTAAATTATTCATGTGTCGACAAATAGCCCATGTAACAAATGAGCCAACTAACTGTATTAACATGTGAACAAATTTTGAATCATAACATTCTAATTGAAATTAAACGTAAACTATAGTTTTGATTAAATCTAAGAGTATTTAACTTGTGCCGATTTTATTCTTTGACAATATCACATTATAATTTATTTCTTCAGGAACTTGATAATCTATTTAATGAACAATATGGCCTTGACAAAAATAGTGGGTGCTTCAAAAACATTAAGAAAATGCTACGAGAGAACAAAGTCACAAGTTTTAGTGCTTGTATTGAGATTTCAGCAAAAGAAATGTCGAGTGGAGGGGGTAAATTGATTAAGGTTCACGATTCGATACCTTTGCACATTTTCATTTCCATATCACTCCCATTAAAATGGGACAACTTTTTTTTATTCCACTACACTTTAATTTTTCATACATGCAGTAAACTGTTGTCAGTAAACTTTATGAAATTATTGGTGCTCGCGATTTCCATGATTTTATATTCTTGCAATTTAACACAAAACAGAAACAATGCGGAATAAGTGCTCGCGTAAAATATGAAATCTACAATATCAGCAACGTTACACACTGATTGACACATAAAAAGGTAAACAAAATTAACTACGTTGAAGAGTTTTAATTATGGCAATAAGCGTGGAATAAAAGAAACATACGTTTCGATCCTGGACAAATTTAATTGAATTCAAAATAAAGTATCTCATTCATATTTTGACTAAATAAATATTAAATTTTTTTAACTTCAATTTTAATTTAAACACATTTACGAATTTATTGAAATGTACATGTATCTGTATCGTACATTATCTTGTTTACTTTCAAGATGTAGTCCCCATTTAGTTTTGAAGCTGTCTACGCTAATTTGCAGACTCTCGAGATCCATGTGAAGCTTGCGAAGATGATTATTTTTATATGGATAAAAACTAAATTAGAACTTGGTGAACTCAGTGTATCTTTTATTGATACACGTAGGGGCAAAATGACCGGCGCAAATTGTCTCTCTAAGAGCGAAACGTCCCGCATTCTTACTAAACTTGCTGCGTATTTTTATAAACCGGAACGGGAGAGCAATTGCAGCAAACAATCTACCGCTTTGCTTATTAATGCGACTTTTCATTTAAACGACTTGATTGAATTCACGTTTGTAATAGAGATGCTATTAGATATAATAATGTAGTAGGGAACAAGAGTAAATATAAAATAAAGTAATTCAAATTATAACGGATTAAAAAACATATCAAAGCAACATAAAATTAAGCAAGCCATATAGAATAAAAAAACAAATCAAAGTAATTTATAACCATTGATATGAAAAAACTAAAGTGACAATCATGTGTAAATTTATAGAATAATAAGGAATTTAAAGCAAAATGAGAAAAAGAAACATCGACTTTTGGCGAAGTTTATTTTTCATATAGCATGTACAGGAATACAATGTGCATATATTGGCACCATAAATTTTTGCATCAATGCCATGTTCATTGTACTTAGTTATTGATAATGAATGATTTTAGAAACATTCTTTGTATTGTATATGTAGTTTATAAAACCAGTTCTTTACTAGACTAAGATATCATTTATTAAAAAAAATGAATATGTTCATAGTTTTTGTGACAGTTAGAGTTTCAATGTGCACGGATTATATAAAAAAAATATGTATTGATCTAAAGTCATAAATATTATTAAAAGTTATTAAAAAGTTATTAATAAGTTATTAAAAAAGTATTTAGTAATGATACCTTAAAAGCAAAGATTATATTATGATTGACAAATAAAACAATGGGGCTATATATCTAACATTAAAATGACGTTGATAAATCATAACGTAACGTCGCAAGGTGAACAACGTCATAGGCAAAATAATCCATAACTTTAAATGCCTATTAAAGATAGTCATAGTCATTAGAACTTCATGAAACTTCATAACTTTAATCTTCTGACAAATATAAGTATAAATCCATAAAAATCTTGAATTGTAAAAAAAATGCCAAAAGGGCCCTTTTCCCATGGGCGCAATCATATCAGTTATGAAATGTGAAAAAAATCACATTATTTTATTATGTAAGTTTCAAATCATTCTATTTATCAGGGTGAATACTTAGAAGTTTTGTTGAGTGTGTAGCTTAAGGTTTATAGCAACAAATCACGTTAAACAATGAAGACACTAATATGGCAAGCAATAAGGTAATAATTCAACATTATTGTGCAAAATAAACAAATCTTAACAATCGATTTTACCTCTTAAATGCCCCTTTCTTAAAAGCTGACGACGCGGAAGTCATAACTTTAATGGTATAAACTAACCTGTACAAAAATGTAAACTAATTGTTGCCCCGCATCGTTTTATATGAGCATTGATTTTTTTTTTTTTTTTTTGTCTGGCGATTTTATCTTCTAACGTTTGTGATATAGTTGTTGGAAGCATAAACGAATTGTATATACCCCGAGTATGAAAAATATTGAAAAACCCAAAAACGTTAATTCTTTCTCAACAGGTTATAAAACATGTCTTAAAAGGATCTTGTTGAATTTTCATTGCATTCGACACTAAAATACCAGGATGTTGATGTTGAAATGTTATGCAAGGCAATTTGTAAACTTTAACATTAGTTGAAGGTGTCGGATTCCCGCATTTATAACTTAATGCGGGAAAACATTTTCAAGGGAATTTAAAAGATAAAGAAGAGAACATTGCTGAACTCTATACAAAGTTCTTAAAACATATATGACTAGATGATATCCCGCGCAAGCGCGGGAATTAACAATTTAAACATTCAAATGATACAATGTTAATATGTTGAACCGTATTTTTTGTTCATATTTGTATAAACTTTGTCCGATTTTTTTTCTTCATTACTTTTTAACCTATTCTTTAAAATAAAAATAAAAACAAATAACTGCATGGTTGGATAATAAGAGGAGCGGACATGGGTGAAAAATCTAAACTGAAATTAATGTATATATGTGTATGTGGCCTTAATTCTTTTTGTTGCAGGATTGTTCAAAAAACTTTTTTTTATTTTATTTCAAACCAGTGAGTAGGTATTAAGTGCGTCGTATCTCTAAATTTTGTTCTTTAGGTAGAATTACATTATGATTTTTATCACTGTTCCAAATAAGAATTTCAGATAAAAGATGTTTTCTCCAAAAATGAGGAGCCCCCCCCCCCCCCTTATTCAACTTCCCCGTTTTATGTATAACGAATCTGTTCATTGTTTACAAATTAATGTCTAAGGTATACTACCAAACCCATGCTATAAAAATGTATAAAGTTAGAAAAAAAAAACGCTAGTGTAGGCATATTCATTTGCATATTTTAAATTAAAGTTGTCAGATCCAAAGTATCTACCCGATGGTTAACTCGCTTTACACTTTCCGCCATGACGTTAATTAGTCAACCCGCGTTCCTGGGGCACCCCGTTCTGAAAAGTTTTTCCATAAAAACTAAAATCGCTTTAAATTATTCCATCTTATTTATTAACTTTTGTGTATTAAACATATATGTCCAATCCAAGGTATCTGCCCGCGATGCATGGTTAACTCGTCCTACATTTTCGCCATGACGTTAATTAGTCAACCCGCGTTTTTTGTTTACCCCGTTCTTGAAAGTACTATCCCATTCTCTCACCAGAGGTTTTGCTTGGCAAGCGTTCTATCCATCAAAACTAAAATCACGCATTCAAGAAACGAATTGGCTCATTTTATTAGTTCAACATTTGTCAAATCTTAACTTCTATGTATACTTTAAATAAGTTACCAATAAATATATTCTTTCTTTACATAACCATTTAATATCATTTCATTGCAAGTATATATTGTGATGCAAACTACCGCTGAGTTGGATCCGCCAAAGCGTGTCAACCACCTTACTTTCATTTTTGCTATTTCGGGCTTGTTTTTGAAAATGAAAGTAGGTTTTTGATTAATTTCACAATAATTAGTTATCAATTAAATTCAAATATAGCTTACGGACATCATCTCACACGTGTTGAAATACCACAGGTGTAAGCAGTTACTCTGGTGCATGCATTTTGTAGTTTATTTGCAAAATTTATTAATTTATAAGTATAGATGTTGAAAGTCTCGGTCTTAACATCACTACAAGAAATTATGTTTAAATTTGTTTGTATTCTTGTATATCAACGCGGGAACACATTTTTAGAGACATTAAAAAGAAGGAAGAATGTTTTTTTTGTTCATGTGTTTCCTGAAGATATCTGCAAGTACATGATAACCTATAGCACAAGGTTTATGACAACGAAGGAATGGACAAGCAATCATATTTGATAAATTTAAATAAATATGGAAACAATCTTACCTTTTAAAATGCCCCTTACTTTTAGTCAGACAACACGGAAGTCAAAGGATTTTAGATATGATGATACCTCAACAGTTCTATTCCTTATAAACATAAAACAAACGTCCATTGAATGTTGCCCCTCACTGTTTTATATGAGTATTGATTTTCGGTCCAGCGATTTATAATCCTCTAACGTGTATGCACTGTTTGTTCAAAGCATTTTACATTAAGTATGAGAGATAGTGAAAAATACGAGAACACTCATTCTATCTCAACGGGTTATAAAACATGTCTGAAAAGGATCTGAATGAATTTGCATTGCAATAAAAACTAAAGTTTACTGGTTGATAATGTTCAAAAGCTGCGCAAGGCGATTTGTGAAATCACAATTTAACTACTCCTGTCAGAATTTTTGGGGGTTGAAATTTGTAGGGACTTCAAACAGAAACTAGATTGAACTTATATCAATTTCAACTGCCTTATATGGAAGGTATGAGTATTTACAATCAACATTAAAATAAGACAAAAGACGGAAATTAAGATAAATAATATTTAACATTACGTATATGCTGTTCAAATTCAGTGCGACTTTACTTTTTGTCCTGTTTTGACCTATTGATTGAATTACTATATAGATAGATAAGGGACGAGTTTCACGTTGATTCGTTATGCATTATGTGTGTACATTGATGTAGTTGTTGTGCTTGACTATATGTTCGTAATAATTGCGTCGTTTCTGTGACACAAAGGTTGAAACCAAACAACAAAGGTGTACCCATAATCCATGTCAATCCTGAACTGATAAACACTTCCTACTGTATCCAGAGAAATGGAGTACCCATATGCAATATTCTGTGAGAAAATGACTGAGTTCAGCAGCTGGTATTTTTTCTGATCTGATACATGATACATCTCTGATATATGTAAAATTGATCTGCAAAACAACAACTTTCTATCTTGAAAACTGTAGGGGAGTTATCTGTACAATAAGGGTTCAGCAGCTGGTATTTGTTTCATTAATTATCAGAAATCAAAATTCTAGCAACATGCACACATCTGATATATGTACAATTGATTTTCAAAAGAACAACTTCTTATCTTGAAAACTGTCAAAACTGGAGGAGTTATCGGTACAATAAGGGTACCCTCTGGCAGCCGCCCGCCCGCCCATTCTCCCGCCCATTCGCCCGCCATTTTCACCATTCCAATAACCGGATTTTTCCGTTGGAAAACCCGGTTAAAACTGTTTGCTGCAAGAAAAAGTGAAGGTTGTCAGGCCCCTCTACCCCCCGATGCTACCTGCCTGAGTATTAAAATCTTCGTTTTAAATATGTACGAATTAACTCGCTATGATTTTAAATCAGATACTAGTTAACTTACCAGCACTAGTCAGCTATTTATTGTTATTGCTTTGTTTCTTTTTTTCTACTATTATTATTAATAATTTGTTTCTGCCACGTTTTCTCAAAAACGTTTAACTTTATTTTGATGAAATTTTCAGATCTTAATTAAGACAAAATATGTAAGAAAATTACACGTCATTTTTTTGGTCGTCACTTCCGGTTCCGAGAAATTAAATATATGTTTTTCCTGTTCACGATTTTTCAAAAAAAAATTATCATACATACATGTATATCTTTAAAATTTTCAGTGGTGGTAAAGAGTCTTCAGCCGCAGTGCCTTTCGTATAACCAAGCGTCCGCCGTCACTTCCGGTCGTCACCGGAAGAAAACAAAAACATCAATTTTTCAATTTCTTTATTTCAAATTTTTATGTCATTTTTTGATAGAAACACTCAAAGTAATACAAAATATGAAATTTGTTTTAAAATCAATCCACGTGTTCTCGAGATTTGAACTTCAAAGTCCTGAAGCGAGAGTCTGTTATAATGTGCCCAGGCGATCAGTGCTCAGTATCCTAGTGTCAACTAACGTTTTTCCTTAATTATGTGTCAATTTAAGGTTTTTTCTTGAAAATGACGGATTTTGCTGATTTTTTATTGAGTTTATAAAAACTCACTTTTTTAAAAGTATAATTCTATGTCTATTTAAATCCTTAAAAAGGGATAAATGGAATTTGTGGAAAATTTAAGAAATGATAGAAAGGAACAACTCTCCCGGTGCATTCAAACGGAAGACCTCTCGCAACGAGATCACGTCTAGTTCTAACTTTTCTAGTTCTCTTTTATAATGATATACGGCATTTTCAGTCGTTAAAAAATCTCGAACAAGGTTTTTTTTCCACTTTATTCTACCCCGATACCAAGGTGATAGGATTGTTGAAAATGTGTTTTACTTGTATACGGAAGGGTAACTCAAAGAAATTTTAATTTTACTTTATCACCGAACCTCCTAGACGGTGGATAACTATTACTCAGTCGAGTATGTTTAATTTTCATAACTTTAATTTTCTGAGTCGGAAAACATATGCTTGCCTTCACGAAATGGTTTTTAATTAGACCAATAAAAGTAAGTACTACATTTTTATAGAATGGTTATATGAAAGTGGCGAACGAAGAGTAATGTGTTAGTTAAAAAATATATCGACCAAAGATGAAATGCCGGTTTCACACGTTTCCTTTATATATACTCATGATATAAGGTAGAGAACTTTACGATGCATTTAATTTATGATTATATGGTATAATTGGTCGGACACTTTATTGCATATAAAACTATACACATTTGAAACTATTTAAATTTAACAATTGTTTTAATGTCATCAAAATCTGTTCTTTCAGTCGAAGCTAGGAGATTTAAAAACTTTTCCGATATCATCGTGTTCTTCTTGGTATCGTTGGCGAACTTTTTCTATTAACCATTCTTCTTTGCACTCTCCGCTTCTTTTTAAATCAGCCCTACTCTTTGGATCTTCTAGCAAAGACTTTAGATCGATAACGAACGTGACAGCTGCGAATTTGTCTTCATCGTTTGGTTCTTCAAATGGAACATCCTTTAATAAGTGTTGCAGTGAAATCAGTACGTAAATAGCACCGTTTTTTGATTTGAATTTTTTCATTGTGTCGGAATGTTCAAGTAAGACTTCGAATTGCCTAAGTAAATAATTCATTTTCTGGTCTGAATCAGTGTGATAAAAATATTCTTTCTCTTTATTTTCCATTTTGTCTACCATCTCGAAAAAATGCTGATTCATTTCTTTACAAGTTTTCTCATGTTCTCTCAATTTCATTCGTAGGCTATCAATCTTACTTTGTACATTACTATTTTTTATTCCTTGATGGAGAACAGCTGCTCCACCGGAGGCACCCTCACATGCCATACCTGCCCATACCATAGATGTAGAAACACCCCCAGTAATAGGGGCTGCCAAAACACCTGCCGCGATTAAACTAAATCCAAGAATACCGAGGCCTGAATACACTGAGGACCCTATATTCCGGTTCTTTTCTTCTTGTAGGACTTCATAGTGTAGGGTTTCTAAATCTTTGATTACTTGTTTTCGCTCAGAGGAAAATTTTTTGTCAAAAAAACTTCTTGCTTTTGTATATGATTTACTGTAGTCCATAATGACCTGGTGAAAAAAAAGAACTTCATTTAAAGTACATGTTTTCTGTCGTTTTTATAACTTGTTTATAATAATCGCCAAAAAAAATAAATTGCGTTTTTAGCTCTTCCTTTCCCTAGATATCAATCCTAAAATATCAAGTTAAATCTTTTGAAATAGAAACAGACAAATCTTAGATATTTTGAAGGTTATTCTATATCTATTCTGATGTCTTGTTCTCATTTTTGATCAGTTACAAAAATAAATTTGCGCTTCGTCACCTTAAAAGTAACAAAGAGACTAAACACCTTTTAAATGTAACTACTTTTTTGGTATTTATATAAACATTTTAAACTTTAAGTACAAAACACGCCTTTAAACTGTTTTTTTTAGGCTAGACGGTACTTTTTTCAATTGTTATATATATGTTATTGACTTTATTAGGTATTTTGACCAATATAAATTCCTATCTACACTCAGTAGGTTAAATAGTTGTGTAAACTGTAATTATGTTCCATTCTTATTATAGATACGCATTTGATAATACAATATTCTTTAAGCAGGCTAAATGATCGTGACTATTTTTAGACTGTATTGATTTCCTTAAAAAGACGAGCTCCATATCAAAATATAGTAGAATATCTAAACTTAAAACGTGAAGTATTTTGAATTTTTCTTTACTGAATAACACAGTATAGCTAAACAAATCATATTGCACATGTAACATTTCAAAGAGATCTAATGGCTTATTTTACCAACCAACCTCCTTAATTTGGAAAGTTGATTGTATGATCCTGTATCTTAGAGAGGATTTCAAACTTTTATTTTGATAATTAGATATAGACATTTAAAAAATTTTAAGGGCTGTATCTGTCATAAAACATAGGTAATCACAAATTACAAAGATCATCGAGACGATGCACCACCTTTATGAGGCATCACCTTTATGAAACCACCTTTATCATTTTATATAAAAAATCATAGTTAATGATCTTGGATATTCATGGATACTGCTTTGACACAATATTGTATACCATATAATAAAAATAGTTTTATAATCATATGTTCATTTCATATCATATTGTAAGATACAATGTTTATCAATACAATAATATAAAAACCTATAGTGCATCCTATGATACTATACAATATATATCATATGATAGAGTATAATACTGTTACATATGATACAATATTGTAACATAAGTTATTGTATTGTATCGTGATATACATTATTGTTATTGTTCACATTATCCAATATCATAATATATAATAAATGATACAATATAGTATCATTTGACATAATATCATATCACATAAAACATCACAATATTGTAACATATGATACTATACTATTTGATATAGTATGACATTGTATTGTATGCTATTGTATCATATATGATACATAAGATGATTTGTATCATATGCTACAACATAATTTGGTACAATATTGTATCATATCATATTATACAATTTTAGATCATATGATACAAAATTTCTTATTATAATATCATATGATACAATTTCATATGATATTATAATATATTATATAATACAATATCATATTATTAAATAAACTCTACATTATTATGCCTCTGTAACGACGAAAAGTGACCCCTGTAGAATGTTGACCCGGGGGTCAAATTTCTACGGAGAAAACTGACCTAGGGTCAGAATTCTATGACAAGCAGGGTCCTTTTTCCACCGTAGAAAACCATTCCAGACCTTTAGATCTACGACCCCCCACACGTTGAAAACTGACCCCAATAGAATTTTGACCTCGCTTATAAACCACATAGAAATTTAAGAAATTAGAGCCGAATACGTGTTGCATTCATGTTTGGCCGGGGGGGGGGGGGGGGGCAGCAAAAGCATATGAAAGATAAGGCAGAACTATGGATGTGCCTCCCGTTTTATCCTGTTACGTATATAACATAAGTTTCAACTTTGAACAGAGCGATGTTTATGTTTATCTTAAAGTACTCGTCAGCTTGCATTGTGGAACCCCTTCGCTAAACCTGTATAGGGTGTGCCCCCCTAAAGGTATATGCATGATAATGCGCTCGCTTGGGCTCCCTTTTTGTAAGACGGTAATGACGCGACAGCTTGCGTCTGCTCGCTTTGCTGAAAAGGCCCCACATTATAGTAGATGATTTCATAGACAAACCAAAGTAATGACCTACGTACGTATTGCATATTTTTAGAAGAAAAAAATCCAAAAGACAGGTGTGAAATTTAAACGAATACACCTGATGTTTTAGTATCTGTTCTGTTTAGTTATGGTGAATGTCAGAGAACCAAAAAAAAAAAAACACCGTCATACTGACAGACTTGCGCAAACGTTACACTCAATGTTTAATAACTTTAACTTCTAACTCTGCATCGCCGCCATTATATATTCTGAATAAAGTTGTGTTAGTACAGGCACGTAGCGTCGTTTTTGATAGTGGAAGAGGTAGACTTGACAAGCATAAAGAAAAAAGGGGAAAACTTTTATCGCTAGACTTCAAAATCCTAATGCGTGGGAAGGAGGGTGGAAGCAATTTATGAAATTTTTTCTATAATTTTACCAGCTCCCAATCTACGTGTAAACTTAAAAATGATGGGATAAAAAGTGTTGGGGGACAGCCCTACCCCCTCTTCCTTCTTGATGCTACGTGCCTGATTATTGAGATTCCTAATTAAACGATAGTAATTAATATTCGCGTTATTCGCGTAAAATCGCGAGAAGCAACCCTACCGGATTTCAAAATCTCGCTTTTATTTTTTGAGAGTTGAGAACTCTATAAGAAATTAGCGCTTAAATTCTATTTAATTATTTTTTTATTATATTTAATATACAACGTCGGGATCGCGGAATTAAGTAATCGCGTAAAATAATGAATATATCAGAAAAAGTAGTCGTCAATCATTTTAAAATATACTAGTAAACTCGTACAGCTTTTAGCTTCTTTCGCACCGTCGTCGTAAGATCAATTGAGAATTCGCATTATATGTTATAATTTATTACTTATAGGCTGTTTATGCTCAGTTAGGAAAAAGATTATCAGATCACTCCTTTATATAGTCAAGTTTACAATTATCATCCGTTTAGAGTCTTACAGGTTCTTGTATAAGAATAGAAAACCTTTAACACGAAGGTATTTTATCTAGGTGTTGATGTTAATTATATAGGGGTCAATCTTTTTGATCAGGAAGTGAATGAGTACCAATGTACTGATGCTGAATGACAAACACTCAGTTCAAATTGGTTATAATTAGGATCTTAACGTTTTTCTGATTTGTACCCAAAAAATCTTAAAAACTTTGCTTAACCTTTTTTTTTTATTTGCAGTAATATTTCACCATCAAGGGATGAAACGATTTATTGTAAGAAAAGTCCTATAATCTATAAGTATCAAGCAGGCATTATAATCCTCCCACTACCGCCACCATCACTACCAACCCTGTATTTACCATAAATAAAAATATTGGACGTAACACAAGTAAACATATAATGTGTAATAAAATAAAGTCAATATTCTATGGGGTCATTTTTCTACAACCCACATGGAGAAAAATCACTCTAAGGCCATACTTTCTACGATGTAATCCAAGTATTCTACAACCAAGTGGGTCATTTTTCTACGTAGAAAAATGACCCCCAGTCAATATTCTACGGGGGTCACTTTTCGTCATTACACCTCCTGTTAGTTTGTCCCTATATATTCAATACTCATCTATTTTTGCATAGATGACACAGGGTTTATATAGCGTAGACATACGATGCCGAAATAGAGCATGGCAAATGTTTTCAACGAAAATCTTACAAGCGCCGACAGCGGGTTCCGAACCCACGACCCTTAAATCATTACGTCCAATAGCCCAGCGTGCTACCGTTACGCCAAAGCAGCCGATGATATATAGGGCGGATTTTCTATATATAAAACGTAGATACATACAATTGATATCAAGCAATTCAATTTATTAATTTTTCCAAAATTGACGGCATTTTTAAAGTTAAAGTTTCCAGTAAACTTTTAAACTAATTAAATAACCATTTTACAAAGAAATTGTACATGAGAATCACGAAAATGCTTTTTTAAATGACACTTGATAAAGAATGTGCAAGAAAAAAAAATCAATAAGATTTCGTGTACTAAACAACTCGAGTTTGCTCGGTAAAGTAAATCGTGTCTCATTTCTAAATAATAACAAACGTTTGTTGATTTTTTGTGATTGTGCAGCAACTTGTTAATAAAATAATCAATCAAATTAATTGATTAATATGGGGGAGCAAACGTTTGCTTTTCCGATGATTATTTTTAGGGACTACACAACACTCAAACGTCACAGCTACTTCTAGCGAGGCACATCCGTATACAAATGTCAGCATAATAATAATAATGATAGTGTTTGATCAAACACATTGCACTATAGTCTCCGGCTCGTGCACTATGTATCAAACCCTGACTACTATTTAGGCATAGTACATGCACAACACAACAGTATTATATAAATATCGTATCATATGACACAATATTATATATTATACAATATCGTATCATTTGAGTCAATATCATATATTACAATATCATATGAAACAATATCATCTGATACAATAATATATAATACAATATCATATTATACAATATTGAATCATCATATACAATACTATACATAACAATATCATGATACAATATCATATCATAATATACAAAAAATTGATACAATATCATACCGTATCAGATATATTTTTACAATATAATATATGATATAATATTGTATCATATAAAACAAAAGTGTGTCATATCATGCAATGCTTAATAATAAGAGTCATGTTATATCATTTAAAAACAAACACATCTATCTTGAGTAAGGTAGTTTTTTTTAGCATCCATGATAATGGAGATCAGGCTCTGCATCTGAAGATACCTCTGCGATTCATTTACATTATAGTTAAATCAACTATGCAAGTTTGAAATAGTACTATTTTCTATTAAACAGGTGACCTGTTTAAAAAAATAAACCTCATTCAGCAGCCGAAACCTATGGCTCAGTTTCAACATTATGCTAAAAGGATAAAAAACAATTCTTCTATCTGACTTGCACCTTAACGGTCTGTCGTTGTTTATGTGGGTGCAAACGGTGACGAAATATCGTTCATAATAAAATTGACAATGCATTTGTACATGTATTCGATTGCAAACTTAGAAAACGAGCATACATACCAAAAATCCCACCTCGGTGTAAGTGTAATTTCTTTTCTTGGATAACACGCTTTATCTTATTTTGGTATGAAATATCTTGTATAATGTACATCTATTAATTCGAATAATTGCTATAATATAGATTTTCATACTATTTCTATAATTGTCTAAATGCTCATTGTTCTTATAATAATATTTTACTTTTCCTTATTATCAAAATGTTTACCTTAAAAAATAAAATATTTACAGTCTACATAAATTTTGTTTTAAAAGTGTGTTGAAAGCTAAGAAATTTTATAAATCATAACATGGACGTGGAGATCCGAAGTGAAAATATGATGTTATTTTTTAACTAGCAAATGCTGAACGCTAAATTAGTTCAACATCATAAGCGGACACTGGTAAAATAACAGTTGTGTGGTTTTTGCAGTTGCTCTTCAATTAATTTAAACTAAGCCTAAGGATAATAAAAAAAATTTGGGATACCTGATTTATTGTTCATGTACTGAATCTCTTACATATATATAACACCATAGAATACTTATTTTGTCTAAGATAAAAAAAATTCACAAGCGCAATCATTCATATTTTTCCATCAGCTGGCATTTATTAACTTTTATCACTATGCTTTATGTAACATCGAAAAAAGTAACTCGCAGCGCTTCGATGTTAGATATAAACTTGCAAGCAGACTGTTGGCCTTTTCCATAATAAAGTAATTTTATTTACCTGATGATAGTGAAAAAATATCTAATTTGTGTTATAGACCTTTCATTGTAAAGTGTAAATTTTCAATTGCTGTTTTTGAGGTCAATACGATGATTTAGCTACCCGAGAAGAATATTCACCGAGCCGGACCTATTTTTGGAGTTAATGGCCATTGAATAATTTTTGAAAATTTAAGAAAAATCACTTAAAATTTTACACTTTGATTGAGATTTTCTTAATTGTGAAAATAACACAAATGGGTTAACTGTTTTAAAATTGAAATAGTTTATGAATTGCACCCTATCCATTTTTAAATCAATTTAACAAAAAATTGAACGATGATAATACTAAAACATTTTTACTCTTAAACTAATTATATCGACCTTATTCTGTTGGCCAAAAATTAATATGAGGTCAATGATCAAAATTTTGAGACTCACTATCTTTTAGCGTTTTGAAGCATTTTTAAATATTTTTGTTGTGTGTGCCATACGATTATCTAAATGAAAAAGTAAGATAAAACCAATTGAAAATATGGAACATTTTGTTGACTTACAAGTCAAATCTTAACTTTTAATATAATAATACTGCCAAAAATATTTCAATGAAAAATAAAATTTAAAAATTAAGTTCGAATTTCCTCTGTTTTGCAAAAGTCCAAAATATCGAATGTTATGTCAATGATAATTCATTACGATATTATTTATGTGTTTAGAACAAACTTTACTCTAGACTTTGAACTTAATAACACTCCGAATTTGAGAACTAAAACTCTAAGTAAACAACGTCCTTAAAGATATTGACTACTGTTATCACATAATTTAACAAAATACCTGTGTCGATTGCATAACTCAATAAAGGTTGATCATTTTTTTCCTGTATCAAGATCATTGCGCTGTGAAGTAAATTCAAAGCTTTGATTTTTTTAATATCAATCCATTAAAAGTCCATAAACAAATCAAAATCCTGCCTGAGATTGATTTCAGTGCAACAAGGGAATTAAACATACAAAAAGAAATAAGTTGGCCTACTTGTTAAAGTAAATCTTTATTCCATACGCTAAGCTACGTGCTTAAATATATTTTCCATAACAATTGTTGTTAGAGCTAGAGGTACTGTGAGCAAGCTCACAAATGCTACCCCCGCTAAAAAAATATAGTAACTCAGGTATTTGTCTTATAGAAAGTACTGGATGCCCCTTTTTTCTGAGAGTGACCCTGAACTTGGACAGATGACCAAATCTCAAGGTTGAGACATATTCATCGATCACAAGCAATCTTTGCGTCAATTAATTTCAGCTACAACACATGGCCTTAACTGGAATTACGCATTCTTTTAAAACAATAACATTGAACTTGCACAACTGACCCTGGGTGAAGTTCATGACAAATCCTCAGGTCATAGGCTATCATTATGTGAAGTAGGAACCTCCAATGTTTCAAGAAAGATATATCAAGCAGACACAAATTAAGAACTTTTCCTTTCAATGACCTTGAACTTGCCCAAATAACATTGGATTAAAATCATGACACACCCTCATGTCACATGCAATACTTTTGTGAAGTAAGAACATCCAACGTTCCGCCATAAGATTTGGACCGGACACGGAATTTGCACTTTTCCTTTAAGTGACCTTGAACTTGCCCAAATGACCGTGGATCAAAATCATGACACACACTCAGTTCATAAGCAATATCTGTGTGAATTGAGAACTTCCAATGTTCCTTCATAAGAAAGATATAGACCGGACACGATTGCACAAACAGGCGGACAGATGGACAATGTGAGTCCTATATTCCCCCCCCCCCCCCAATAAACCTTGTTTGCAGGGGGTAATTAAATTTTACGTCGAAACGTTATTTAATTATATTTGAACAGTGTTTAAAACCAGTAAATATGGTAGAATAGGGGTTTGAAAGCATATGAAATGTAGAGTGCTGTCCGCCCATGTTGCTGCAATTTCGGAATACCGATCTTGATCCATAATACTTACCGATATCCAAAAAATCATCTAATGCGATTTACATCGCTGAAAAAGTTGTCAGAAGCATTTCTGCATCTGTGCTTTTTTTCTCACATGGTAAATATGGTTGAAAGTTAACATTCCTCTCATCATTTGCATCATCAACCAGTCCATTCAAATGCAAGTAAAAGTAATTGGTGCATTGAAATAGTCTGTCTTGGAAGCCATTCTACAGGAAATCATCAGTGAATGTAACACTCTACTTTTTCTTTGCTTTACCATGTCAATGTCGCAACCAAGAAGGCAAGTTTGTTTGAACATTACATGTGTTGTTTTTAACAACTGGAAAGAAAACAAAACAGATGAAGAGATAAGAGCTGGTCAGAATGTAAGTGCTTCCAGTGATAACAATCCTGACATCAACGAGCAGCAAGCAGCAGGTGGTGATCCTGGACATGGAAGCGATGATGCAATGCCAGAGATCAATGACCAGGAATGTAGATATTGTTTTTGCCACCCATGCGTGACCTTAAACCGGCAGTAGTGGCTCGAAAATGGTGCACCACCCCATACTAGGAATTCTGCTATTTGGAAAACAAAGTACAAACAGTTTTGGACTATGATGTCACGTAGATGTGCATGGATCCATCCCAGATATCAAGCAAAAAAAAAGCTGAACATTTTAATCGTGATGAAGAAGTAGAAAACATTGTATGAACACAGAGAGAAATAATGCCAGAATGTGTTTTATTTGAGACTAGTGAAGGATTTATACCCTAGCCCCCATGTTCGACCTTACATGGGACACAAGTGGGCTTTTTTCGTGGACAAATTATGTGCAATAATTACTATTAATTTTTTTTCAGTAAACTCTCCATTATATAATGTTTTAGTGACAAATTTGATTATAAACATATTATATCAATGCTGCAAGGCATATCAATAAAGTAAGTCACTTTTTTCACTTGTTTCTCTGTTCACATGGTTCTATTTGTTGACATTTCTGTTGTGGCCATTAGGATTCCGTTTGACCTAGGGTCAAACTTCCTTATACAGAGCAGTGGGAATTTGAAATCTTATCACTTCATATGAAAATAATTTTTCAAAGCTTCAATGTATTGATCTATGAGACGGAGAAGTACAACCATGCCAAATTTCATCCTGCTTGGGGTTTAAATTGATATATCCAAGCGAACTTGAAATAAAATATACCACAGAGCGCGAGTTATCTGTTTCATATTTAGGTGTTTTACTAGAAGTATACATTAATGGTAACCTAACAACAATCATTTATGGTATACGTGATAACTTAAATTTTTTTCTATTGTTAACTTCCCTTACATATGTAGCAATATACCTTCATCACCTGCATAGGCGAGGCAAGCTACTTACAAACAAGTTGATAAAACAAGACTACCAAAAGTCTCGATTAAAGTAATCTTTTCGTGTATTCTATGATCGATACAACGACCATGTCAGCAAATACTAGTATCATCTTCCACTGGGTCGGTTGCTGACTGACGTTTTTCATACTTATTGTAAGACCATAATTACTCACCTAATTGTCCACGAATTTTTGCGTTTTCCCGATTACGAAAAAGAGCACAAGGCGGGTGTGACCGGATGCAGAAGATGCTCACTCCTGAATGACAGCTGATTCTACCTCTTTTTTTATTTGAGGCCTGTGCTTGTTCTGTTTCCCCTTTGGACTTTAGATTTTGAACACTGTCCGTTATCATCACATGATAATTTTTTCCTGTTTTTCCTTTGATGCACTTAATGTGCGCAATAAAATATCAGTGACGGTAAATATTTACTTATTAAATAGTTACATGTTCAAGGCAGTAAATACAATATAATATCAGTTTTATAATAGGTGGAGAGCAAAATAAATACTGATTAAACCAAACAATATTTTGCGTATTTTCCTTTGATAAGCGTCTGGAAACTAAACATTAAAGCATTTTAACGACTGTCTTTTTTCAACAAATAATATGGGAAGTACATTATTATGTTCAACCTTAAAATATTTTAAAGTCCACTTTTTCATACAAAGACAATTCTTCTATGCACTCACTGGATGAAAATCCAGTTTAAGCAAAACTGAAACTATATGGAAACCTTGCTAAAACTTGAAGTTGAAGTTGCTCACTCCTGAATGACAGCTGATTCTACCTCTTTTTTTATTTGAGGCCTGTGCTTGTTCTGTTTCCCCTTTGGACTTTAGATTTTGAACACTGTCCGTTATCATCACATGGTAATTTTTTCCTGTTTTTCTTTTGATGCACTTAATGTGCGCAATAAAATATCAGTGAAGGTAAATATTTACTTATTAGATAGTTACATGTTCAAGGCAGTAAATACAATATAATATCAGTTTTATAATAGGTGGAGAGCAAAAAGCATACTGGTTAAACCACACAATATTTTGCGTATTTTCCTTTGATAAGCGTCTGGAAACTAAACATTAAAGCATCTTAACGACTGTCTTTTTTCAACAAATAATATGGGAAGTACATTATTATGTTCAACCTTAAAATATTTTAAAGTCCACTTTTTCATACAAAGACAATGCTTCTATGCCCTCACTGGATGAAAATCCAGTTTAAGCAAAACTGAAACTACATGGAAACCTTGCTAAAACTTGAAGTTGAAGTTTCATGTATAGTTTCCGCAATGCGGAAACCATTATATCAATTCAGCAAGTATCCGTTAGGTTTCAGTCAGCAGAAAATTTAGTCTAAGATTCCTGATGGATTCCGCAATGTGGAAACCTAAATTGAAATGTATGAAAAGTACTGTAAATTATTAAGGAAATATCAATCAGTTTCAGCACATTTCCGCTAGGTGTCAGTAATGCGGAAACCTTAAGTTAAGATTCCAAATGGTTTACGCATCGCTGATACTATTACAAAAATTTATTTGAGTTTAATAGTGATATCAATTATTTTCAACGGTTTTAAGTTTAATTCTAGTCTATTGATCATGAATCCGTACATGCTTATACATACAGTTATTGTAGGTTTCAGCCTGACTGAAACTATATGTATACTTGTAACTATCTATAAATGTGGAAAATGAGGCGATTAACAAATTTACTAAGTTATTAATTGAATATGAAGAGAAAAATTGATGTCTCTCTTGTTTAATGATCAAATCATTAATCTTAAGTACTGGGACACGTGTATATATGTGTATACATTTATTGTTCAGTGACTTCCTCTTTGTGATTTTGCACAGAATATACAGGAAAATCACAAAGAGGAGGTCACCTGGACAAAAAATGTAAACACATGTATACACGTGCGATTTTGTTTACATGCTGAAAAAAATACACATTTAATACAAAATATGACAAAATAGCTAAATTAAGCTATTTTTAATAGCTTTATTAAGCTATATAGCTTGAAAGCTATATAGTGAAATCAAAAGATTGTGCTGGACCTATAAAATGTATAGTATTTTATAATATGCAGTTAGTGCATCAGATTTTGTTCATTTTGCGCAGGTAAATATTCAGCTCTCTGATTTACCGAAGTCTACATTTGATTTGATACGTAAAAATTCAAAAATACAGGCGATAGTTCTCCCTCAAGTAACGATAATGAAACAAGAATCAAAACAAGCTAAAACCACCGTCACAAGTTAAAATGTCAAAGCATTGAAATATTTAACCTCAATTTACTTCACAAAATCGGCACAAATATATTTTGCATGTTTCAAATATTCCCATCGCACGTAAAGTGTTGCACAACAAGCAAATTCATATTTGTCAGTTTAACTCGTTTATCATGCGTTTAACATGGCTGCTTCAAACAGGATTTTTGTTTTCGAGATATGGAATACCGAGCCCGAAGTTATAAACTGATTTATCGCTATTATCTCTTTGTTTACTAGTAACGTAAATTACTCAAATTTGAAACAGAATTAGCTCATAATTTTTGCAATTTATATTTTCCTTTCCATAAGGATTATTTTTGCTGAATAACGTTGAATTTGACTCATTGGTTCTTGAGAAGAAGATTTTTAAAAATGCACCCCCTTTTTATTACAGTTTCGAGGTTTTCTCCGTTTTAAATAAAGATCAATCTTTCATTTCTGCTATTTATATTCACCTTTTTTTAATTTGGTCGAATTTGGCCAGGTGGTTTTAAAGAAAAAGTTCAAAATGTTAAAAGTTTACAGACGGACAACGGGTGATCAGAAATGATCACTTGAGCGTTCAGCTCAGGTGAGCTAAAACCCCTTGTAGTTTGAGTCTAATATAATAATTGTTTATCTACATGCATTTTAGATTTACTACATGTATATATGTGTGACTGTATCATGATTCGTGCATTTCTATACTTTGTATTTACTTTCTGTACTGTAAACACAAATATTGATACATGTTTATGAAACATGCACATGTTTCTGTAATAAGATAATATGTATACGGTGTGACCGTTGGACCGAGCGCAGATTTAACACAGTGCAGATTGATTTTTTGTAGAACAAAATTTATTTGAAACGCACACAGTATGATCCGCCTGGTTGCCTTCTCAAATCATTCGCCAAAGTTAAACTAAACGTCGCGTGCTCAGTCTACATTATGACGTCATGTTTCATACGTTAAACGTACAAGTTTTGTCTTCGGAAATAGCCGAAGAGAGTTACGTGATTCCGATTTTTTAAATTTCTTCTTTCTTTGTTTATCAATTAAATTCCTGTAATAAGAGCGTATACTTTATTCAGTATCTAAAAGATCAGTTCCTTGGAGTTAATGTTTTTATTTCACATCTGATAATTTGATAAGATAAACGTAGAACTAGTCGTATTTCTTGATTGAAGCACTATTGAAACTTATCTGGTTTTCACTTTAATTTATTTTAATTTAAATTACCTTCTGTTGAAACACTGGCAAGACTGGAAAGTTTTTAATCGAGTTTAGTGGTAATAAACATCGATAAGTGTCAGTCAATCAATGATTGAACTTACTTTTTAAAAACAAAATGGCGGCCAATATGGCGGCGCCCAGGGCTGGAAGAAAATTTTTTAGCCCATAGATTCAATTCTCACTTTTCACTGATTTTCTTATATATACGTGTTACCATTAATCCTCGCTTCGCGAGGCGGGCCTTGCCCGCCTTTCGCTGCGCTCGGTATAATAAGCATTAATTATAATTTTACTGAAGTTATACGTTATATTACAATATCAGTTTAAAATCCAGCACTAGTCATGTGGTGCAGGTGATTTTGATACATTCGTATACATATGTTGTAGAACGTATACCAAATAATTAAGTATTTTGGCACAAAACAGCTCCTGTCTTCAGGTCTATGTAAATTAATACTTCTTAAAACTATAACATGTAAAGTTCTGATTCAAAATACTCGTTTTTATTCATATGTAGGTGGATAGGGGTCAAGTTCCAATTAAATTGTCAAAATCAATTGACGTAATGGTTTGCAACATATTCTGTTATTGACAAAATATTTAAAAGTTTATATATCAGTCACACATGTCTTAATTCCCGGCTTGTTTAATGTTTAATGCTTTTGTATTTTAATCTTATCAGTATTTTTAACGTACTGTCTATCGTATGACCAAGCAGTGCACATGTGTAACTGTATAATAATTGCCATCAATTCATCGTAGCTGTAAATTGACCGTACGGGTGAACCCTGTTAACCAGCCCACAGTCAAGACCACCGTTACCCGGTAATTGATCGGTATCTAATTATACTTGTGATTTCTGTGTGTTCATGTGGAACCTGCTCTGTGTTAAACATAATATTTTCACACCTCTATAGTTTAAATAAGACAATGACTGTGCTTAGAATCGCGGTGAAAATTGGACAAGTCAAGATTACCTTGTCAGTAAACTATATCAGGTATATGGGTATAGTCCACTAATGCATTTTCCATAGGCGGTAATGTTAACGTTCGGGCTCATAGCTCCGGCCCTAATTTTCGTTCAGCAACGAGGGACCTCTTGAATAAAAGCTCATCAAATTGTCTCTCTCCTGTTAAAATTTCGTGGTGTGAAGTCAGATTTGTTTTACGGCAAAATGCGTCTGTATTGAAAAACTCTGAAAATGAAAGTAAAAGTAGGGAATTTCACAGTTTTGGAAAGGGTGTACATCAAACAATTTCAATTCTTTCCTTCAAATGATAATTTAATTTTGACACTTGCTTTTAAAATTGCAAATCCTCTTTTCTGACACGTGTCAAGCATTCTGATTTAAAATGTCCCAATAAATGTATATACACTCTGCAAGAATAGGAACTATTTTGCTTAAAGGCACTACTTTGTTGTCCTACCGATTCTAAATATAGTTAGAGGGATATACCTATATGGCTCTATCATATTATGTTTGGCAAAATCATAAGTACATGTAAATAAAATATAGTTATAAACAAAATCTGAAACATATGTCACAACACAATTAGTTTAAATACAATGTTAAGCTATTAAACATTTGTAAACAAACGGTCGGCCATTTTTTGTTAATCATGCACGTGTTACAATTGTAACAAGAACACCCCAATAATTTGTCGTATTTAACCAGAAAATACTGACTCCAACAGTTCATATTTAAAATAAATATATGTAAAAAGTATTTTACTCCGTATAAATTGATAATTTTAATTAAACATTATTTATTTTAAACTATCCCATGATGCACTTCTGCAAGATTCAGCGGGTTCTGATGGTCAGTATTGGCGCACTGGACAAGGAGGTGCTGTTGTAAAATGGAGAATTGAGAAACTTGAATAGCCTCTAAAACAAGGAGATAATACAGGAACGAAGAACTACTATCAAGGTAACTTAATTCACAATATAGATACTCCCAATAACATTTTCAAAGCTCTTAGTTATCTGTCATTTGTAAACGAGATATCGCGCCATCAAATAAAAATGGCGTCATTTTTTCAAACTTGGTTCATGATTTTAATTTTAATTCTATTACCACATCTCTTTAAAATATACGTTTTGACCAAGTTAACCATTAACCAAGTTTATATGCATGATACTTTAGATAGAGTTTCTTAGAATATCTAGGGTATACGTATATATAAACGTCCCTAGAATATATGGATGCTTGGTTGGTAAACAAGACGAATAGTGAATCTTTTTCACACATTACACAATTTACAAACTATAAATGTAACTTAAGTATTAAAAAAAATTATATATTATTAAATCCGGAAAATGAAATCTTTCACGTTTTTCTTTTTTCAGAATTGACAGCATACAAAGTCAATGTTTCCTGTGATTAGTTGCATCCTCTCTTCGGTGAATGTTTTAACCAGCAGGACGTTGTGAACGCAATGGATTGCTATGAAATTGGTTATTTTCACCATTAACTTATACATGTGTTAGATATTCATAATTTTACTGTAGTAATTTGGGGGAAATCTAGGTCGAAGTTCTGGGAAAGGAGGTTGATGGGGGGGATGAAACACACTTATAGGTAATTAGTTCTTCCATTGTTCAAAAAACAATTATTGAATCAAAATGAAAATAACCTAGTTTAAAACATAAAACAAAACATTTTAGACCAGATACTACTGTAGTCATAGTATGACATAATTTAACCAGCAACTGGCAACTGTATAGTAGCTTCCTCTATATTCAGAATGAATTTTATGCTTTTATTACATGTTAGACTGAATGTTTATTGTTTAATAAAATAAATGAAACTTTATTATTCTTGTTTAAGATAAAAAGAGCAGACATAAAGTACAGCCCTGGGAAAGGAACAAGTTAATCAATAGAATAATTTTAATGCTACCACTGTCCAGAACTACCAAGTCTGCTTCCATGATGTGATCTTATGTGGGTGCTTCACAAGCCTTGAGAATGCTCGAAAATCCCTCAAAAAGGCCTATTCCCATAAACTACGACTAAGATTACATCAACAACAGCCTAGGACACTCCTTATTGATTCAAATGGACACATCTCTGTGACCTGACTAAACCTCTGCAGAACAAAAGACTTTCTAGCTGTAAAGTATTTGCATTTCAAAGAACTTATAAACTTTAAAAGAACTTTTTATATGATCAAATACATTGTAAATTACAATGTATGTCTATAAGCTAAAATCTAAGAAAAGCATGTGCTTTTGACTTATCAAATGATTGATTAGACCTTGATATTAACTTTTATTTTTTTAAATTATTTGTTATATTTGCAAATATTGCATAGAATATTTGACTTCAGGTAACATATATCCTCCCACCTCCAATTTGATAATATACATGCATTGTTAATGATGTTGTTTTTTTTTTTTTTTGTTTTTTTTTTTATAATTTATTGTTTTTGTTCCATACATTCTTATGTTCAATAACATTAATCAATTCACTTTTTATAAATTTTATACACATGCATACTCACTCACACACAAGTATATATACATACATTGTTCAATATAAGTGGTAAATGGTTACTTTGCTTTAAAAAAAAAACACCACCCCCCCACCAAAAAAACCCCCACAAACAAATAATAATAATAAGAAGAATATCAAATATTAATAGTAAATAATAATAATAATAATAATAATAATAATAATATTAATACTATCATAAACTAATCTAAAATATTTTTCCATGAAAGCCACAATTTTTCAAAGTTGCGCAGCTTTTGATTTTGGATAGCAGCATATTTTATATATGATATTTTATTCTTAAGAGACTGAGTAATCCAAAAAAATTGGCATTTTATTTTGTATTAAGGATATAAAAATATATTGTTTAATATATAGAATTGTGAAATCTATAACCCTGTTATTGTTTGACAATGGTAGCTCACCAAGAATAATATTCGAAACGTTAAAACCAACTCTTTCAGAAGTCTTTCTATATATGTGAAGACTTAAATCACTCCAGAGTGTATGTTCTTTATCACAAGAAAAGAAAACATGTAGTATTGTTTCAACATTTTCCATACAAAAACCACAGCAATCAGAAGTTTTAATGTTAATTTTCTTGAGGTATTTTCCAACAGGAACAATTCTATGCAAAATTCTAAATTGTAACCACTGGGCAGAAGAATCAGTAGTAATTTTGTAACAAATTTTAAAAACATCTTGTACTGATATTGTGTCTACTCCATATGGTATAAGCTCTGCCTCCCACTTGCTGATTGAGGTTGGAATAACATCATTTTTATTCAAAAAATTATAAAAGACTTTTGAACATTTTTCAGAAGATATGAGAGGTTCAAAAAATAAAGGTACATATGGATTAGGAAGTCTTTTAAAAGAAGACCTATCTATTAACAATGATTTCAAATATTTTGAAATAGCTGTTACAATGCTATTATATTGCATCACACAACTACGACTTAGATTGTATGTGTTTTTAAGAACTCCAAAGACTAAAAGATTACAATCTTCATCAAAAAAGTCTTGCACAACTTTTATTCCCTTTTCATACCAGGATTGAATAAAAATTGGTTTAGTAAAAGATTTCATATAACCGGTCCAAGCAATCAAAACATCTTTCCAAAAAGCATTGTTTTCTTTTAACAAACAATCAAACACAAAACTATCTCCAAAATCATATAATTTCTGTAAAATATCATCTCCATTGACAGCATAAAATATATCCATACATGGTTTATGTGAACACATTAACCTTTTAATCCATGTACATTTAAGTGATGTAATAAAATTTCTTACATCTACCATTTTTATACCCCCTGACAAGTAGTCTTGAGTTATAAGAGACCTTTTAATTTTGTCTGTTTTAGATTTCCACAGAAACTCAAAAATAGCCAAGCATATAAATGATACAATCTCCTTTTTGGGAGTAGGAAGCGATATAAATAAATGATTTAATTTTGGAATTAACAGACTCTTAATGACAGTGACACGACCAATTGGAGTAAGAATTCTTCTTTTCCATTGTTCCATAAGTGCAATGATTTTTGGAATCTGAATACCAAAATTATTATCAACAATTTCATTTAGTTCAACAGAAAATTGGAAACCTAATAAATTAAAAGATGTAGATCCCCAGTCTAATTTCCATCTGGTATGATGAAACACTTGATCTGAAAATTTTTTTGAACCAATCCACACAATTTATGTCTTAGTTGTATTAATTTTAAGTCCTGAAAAGCTGGAGTAAAAATCTATAGTTTCTGGTGCTTCGAACAAGGATTCTTGTGAACCATCAAGGGCTAACAAAGTGTCGTCTGCATACTGTGATATTTTATGTTCTTTATTATTAACGAAAATGCACTTAATATCCTTGTTTTGCTTTATAAGAATTGAAAGGATTTCTGCACATATAATGAATAAATATGGAGCAACAGGATCTCCTTGTCTACAACCTCTTTGTATGTCAAATTGTACTGATAAAAAACCACTCTTTAAAATGCAGGCACAGAAATTTGTGTTTAAAATATTTATCCACTGGATTATATATTCTCCAAAACCAAAAAATTTAAAACTTAATAAATAAACGACCATGACATAGAGTCAAAGGCTTTTTCGAAATCAATAAGGACCAAAATACCTGGAATTTCATGTATCTCTGTGTACGGCATCAAATCATAAACAAAACGAGTATTTTCCCCTATGTATCTACCTTTTATAAAACCAGATTGTGTGTTTGAAATAATAATATCTAAAACTTGTTTGATTCTAAAACTTAGGCAACAAGATATAATCTTGTAAAGAACATTTAAAAGGGTTATTGGTCGCCAGTTCTTTAGAAACTGTCTTGGTTTGTCACCTTTTGGCAGACATGAAATTATTCCAAGCCTTTGAGAGATAGGAAGCTCTTTTTTAAGAAAAATACAGTTAATAGCTCTAACAACATAATTTTTGATATCACTCCAAAAAAATTTAAAAACTTCTGCAGTAAACCCATCGCTATCAGGAGACTTATTATTCTTCATATGCTTTAATACATTAAGAACTTCACCTTCCTCAATGTCTTTCTCAGACCTTTGGAGATATTTATATCTATTTTTGGAATATTAGAATTGGAGAGCACTTCTTCTAAATTTATATTAACTAAAATTGAATCTGCACTTTTATACAGACTTTCATAATATGTCCTAACTTCATATAAAATTTCTGCTTGTTCATATACAGTGCCGATACCTTCTAATTCAATTCTTTTATTGTTTTATTTAAATAATTCCTAGATTCTAAATTACAAACATATTTTGATGGTTTTTCACCCTCCTCTATCCAGCGAGCTCGAGACCTTATCATGTGGCCTAGTAACTTTTCTTTTCTAATATTCTCGAGCTCCTTTTTTCTAATTTATTCAAATCAATCGAAGCATCTGATTCTAAATTCTCAATTTCTTGCAGTAGTGTTTTTTCTTTTCTGTCCTTTTCCTTTTTAATATATGAAGAATATGAAATAGTACTTCCCCGTATTTCCATCAGTAATACCTCAAGAAATAAACTTTCATCAATGTCATTTTCACATTGGAAATTTTTACTCTCTGCATTTTCTAAATATTGATTACTAACACATTGTATTACAATTTTTATCTTTTGAACGTAGTCTTTATCTGTAAGTAAATAGTTATTAAATTTCCAAAGACCACGCCCTCTCTGGAATTGATTAAGTTTAAGCTCGAGCAAAACAATAGAATGATCAGATCTGTATCCAGGTTAACAGTGCAGTTTTTAACAAGATTGGTTAAACTGTCAGAAATGAGAAAATAATCAAGGCGACCTTGTTTTAGAGGATTTTTTTCCCGCCATGTATAAACTTTTTTTTTTCAGGATTTAGGACTCTATAATAATCTATGAGGCATAAGTCCTCCATTATTTCCAGGACTTTACTTCGAGCCTTTGGATTGTTAACACTGCAGTAGTTATAAGTATCCTGCATGGGGTTCAAAGCAAGATTGAAGTCCCCACATAAAATAAAATATTCATTATCAAATTCAAGAAAGATGCTTCTTACATTTTCATAAAATTCAGGGTTGTCAGTATTTGGACCGTATATATTAATGAGAGTAACCTTGTGGTCCTCAATTGTCAGGTCCAAAGCCAACAAATTGCCTTTACAGTCGTTTTTCACTCTATGAATTTTAAACTCGAAGTTGTTATTAAAAAGTATACAGACCCCTCTTGAGTTAGACAAGTATGAATTAAAAACACATTTATATACCCACTGTGCATCTATTAACAGTTCATGTTCAGAAATAAAATGTGTATCTTGTAGGCAAATGATAGAATAATGTTTTTGTTTATAATAGTTAAGAACATCTTTACATTTTGATGGTGTGGCGAGCCCCTGACAGTTTACCGTAGCTATTAAAATCTCGTCAGACGACATCATGTTGACGTAATAAAAAGTACCTAAAGCAACACATGCAAAAACAAAGAAAGTATTCAAAAATATCACATGCAAGAAGCAAATAACCACTTACCATTACCAACTTTTCTGATCCAACCGTACACACGAATATCTCACACACACACACGAAACTAAGCATCCTACCAGTTCATAAAGAACACTAATAAAGGGAGAAACACGCACACTCACAGACATACACATGCATAAACAGAAAGTAAACAGTTCCGAAATTGAGATACCGATCCCGATCTGAAAACCGTTGACCGATCCCGATGCATCAGGGTTTGCTCCGCTGCCTGTCAAAAATGTGAATTAGCGCCGTTTTAGTTTTTCTGATACATTGTCCAGAATGTCGAATCTGTGACGGCGTCCTTGTTCGTCCAGCGCAAAAATCTTGCCGTTATAACACCAGGCAGACTTGATTCGAGGGTCACCATTAAGATTGCGCAAAAGTTTTGCGTTGAGTTGTGTCAGATGGTCATGCATGGTAAAAATCTTTTTGAGTTTGTCATTCGATCGATTTTCGATGACCGCGATCTTGACCTCTGTGTTACGGAATTTGGCGATCACAGGGCGTGGTCCTTTCCCATCTCCACCAGGGATCCGATGGATCGCAAGAACATCTGAGGGGTCAAGGTCCAACTTCACTGCCTCCTTGAGAATTTTACACAATTATTTTCGAAGATTTTCGTCTTTCTCCTCGGCCCTATTTATGAATTTAATGTTGGCTTTTTGCGAATACTGTTGGTTTTGATTGGCGAGGGTCATTGCAGATTGTGTCGCAGATTCACATTGTTTGAGCTTATCGTTGAGTGATCTAAGTTCACTGGCTTGGGAGTTTAATTTTTCTCTCAGAGTGTCGAAATCAAGATTAAATCCGTCAGAGATTTCTTTTGTTTGCGTTTCGAATTCTTTACACTTTTCATCGATTTTATCTTCGAACTCTTTCTTGACTTTATTTTTGATACTTTCTTCAAAATCTTTTTTCATTTCATTGACAATTTCTTGTTTTATTTCACTTTTTATTTCACTTTGCAGATCTAACAATACTAAGACCTTGACATCCGATTTCTTTACCATGGACTCTCTTATTTCTGTTAAACTTTGCTGTATTTGATGAAGATCACCTGAGATATTATTGTGCTGGTCCGATGTACTATTGTCGTGAATAGGTGTAAGATCACCGCTGCTCGTTCTCGGTTTTTTCACTGCAGCCTTTTCAGAAACAATAGATTTTCTGACGGACACTGGTGCCGATTTTAAATCGAGCTGAACAAGTATTTTGGTTTTTATTTGTTCTTTTTCAGGTATTTTTCTAAGTGCTCCCGACTTTTCGGCCATCGTTACTATTGACACTATCAGTGAGTAAGAGTTTACCACAGTCCGATATTTTCAAAAATATGTAGCACTCACCAAATTGAGTTTTTATAGTCCTTTTTCCAGTATTTTGGGCACTTTAAATATTACAGAGACGTATTTAAATAGAAAATCAGCGGAGCTTCAAAATTATGGTCAGTCACAGACCATCACGTAACCGGAACTCCTCGTTAATGATGTTGTTGATACCTAGTAGTTGATTCATATACATTTTCACAATCTAAACACAACCCCGAATGTTAATTTTATTTTACCAGTATGATGTGTACTTTTTCAATAGAGATCTGAAGAGGCATATCTACTTATACTAATCAACCGTAGTCTAAAAATCATAATATAAATCCATTTTACCAGTATGATGTGTACTTTTTAAATAGAAAACTGAAAAGGCATATCTACTTATACTAATCAACCGTTGTCTGAAAAATCATAATATAAATCCATTCCTGAATCAGATATATTTATATATGTAAATGATAAGTACATTTTGATTTTTTTCATTTTTTTTTTTGTTTAAACATTTATTGATAACTTGGTTCTTATTTGCAGCAACATATGAAAAATTGAGAAACCAATTTAGAATACATGTTAAAACACTGCATTAGGAGATAAATGCATGTGTCAAAGAAACGATCAAATGCACAAAACAATATTCAATTATGTCGAATATGAAAATACATAAAGATAACATATACCCCATTTATTACAATTTTTATATAACAAAAGTACTTGCATGGAAAGTTGTTTCCATGTTTTGGGTTTTTTTTATCTGTGTTATGTAACTAATATTGGAATTATTTTTTATAACATAAGTAAAATACTGGTATTGATGAGATTTGTAAAGTGAATGATCTGTCTGACTGTTTGTATTTTATACATTCATGCTACAAAAAAGCAAGTACATGTACATGTAGTAACACTTGACATATATAAACAATGTATATATTACTTGGATTTAAAATAATCAATGTAGGTAAAGTAGTGAATTGTAGGAAGGTAAACCGTTTGTAAAAAACAATGTTTATCAGGAATGAAGTGTGTTGCATAATTATTTAAATGTGTACATCATATTTTTGCACGTGATTTGACAGACTGCTCCATTGTTTAGCTTTCCACTGGCCCGCAAGCTTTTAATATCTTCCTCTGGGTCATCTTTAAATACTGATAAGCTTATGACAATCAAATCTGATCAGTTGGTACATCATGGGGGAAAATAAGAAGTTCAGTTTGGACTTTCTGGATTATCTAATAACATGCTGTCAAATCCTGTTCCAATGTAAGACATTAGATTATATTGCTAACAAAGTAAAGATTTGTCCCAACTCAAAAGTAGGTCATTTTGACCTCATTTTTTAATTTATGAGAATACATATTCATGTCATTTCTGGGTCATACCTCTATAGTCAATGACTATCTTGTAATGTATGTTTTTCTCAAAAATGGACACTTTTGCCTTTTCAAAAATATTTTATGGTGTACATATTCATTGTAGTTCAAGACAAATTGAGACAAGTGTATCATGCTCCTTGTTCAGTCGCGTGCGCGGACTAGGTCGTATGGTGACAGGCGGTTCGACGTGGCCAGTTCTTCATTGTGGAACAACCTTCCCCAAAATCTTAGATTAGAGGGAAATTTTATTCGTTTTGAAAAATTATTGAAAACTTATCTTTTAAGCAAGGCTTATCCAGACTGTTCTTAAGTATTTATGCATTTTAAACTTTATTTTATTGAGTACAGAGACACGACAACATTGATTTTTACATGTAAACAAAATTTAGTGTTATATAAGTATGAAGTTTTTAAAATTTAGTGTATTTAGGTATATTATTTATGTTATTGACTTTTATGCAAATAACTTTTATATGTACAGCGCTAAAGAGTAATTTAATATAAATTATATATGGCGTTTTATACATTTTGTAAAATAATAATAATAACTAGACTCTTGTTGCTATAGCAACAAAAAGGTCTTCCGTTTCTCATGTATAAATCTCTTTAAAAAATTGCATTTCTCTTATAAAAAGAAAAAAGGATATAATCGATACGGTGATGGAATCTTTCAGTAACTTTTTCTATGTGAAACAAAACGAAACGAGAAAAAGTCATTTTTGAAATTTGCTCTGACAACCGGAAGTTACGCCGGATCAACCGGAACATGGTAAACATATCTTCATACATTGTTCAATTTTCCCTCAAAGTTTGGATGCTTAAGCATTTGTCAGTTATGAGATCTCGGGACAGGAAACGGACGAACAGAATAGTTTTTTTAACAAAAGAGTTCTACATAATGTCAACCTCCAGAAAATACGATTTCTCTAACTTTAACATTTACAACAATTAATAAAATCCGCTTAACAACACATATCTATACCATTTAATTGTAACTTTAAGAAGTGCATACATTTTTGGGAGGCAAGTGTGTCGCTAGTCTGTAAGTCAAGTGAATTATGTCCTAAGGTATTTTATAGAAATAAGAAACTGTCAACACTTGCAGCACTCTGATGATTTCTATGGCGACCGACTGCATTGAATAACGTATTTCATAACTTCTAAACGTGAGAACAAATAATTATTATTTAAAATCTTTGACTTAAAACTTTAAACTTATATTCAACAATTGACCACTACAGTGATAGCTCACTTTCAAGTGTATTTCGATTACAAAACAATTGATGATCTGCATCCATAAATTACCTATGGCTATCTGTGTCCAGGGTTGTGTGCACTTAAAAGCCGAGGTTTTTAACCGGTCAGTTTATCCTTAGGTAAGTTCAGGTGGGGGTGGAAGCCTATATTGAATGAGGTGTGAAACCCCGAGGGAAACACGCTCGCTTGTGTATACATGTCTATATACACGGAGTATTAAAGTGCTCTCAAAAGAGTTTTTCCGTTTATTTAAAAAGAATATCGTATTTATATGTACTTATAAAAAAATTGTTTTTCGTTGAAATGAATATAAATGCATGAAAAACCGCGTGCGACATGTGCAAAATCTTTCGTTTGATTGAACAAGTTTCTGTCGGGATTAACTGAGTATATATCCTGATGTTTTGTGAATTATACAATCACCCCACCGTACTCAAATACTAATGCAACTTTGCAACCAATGCTTGTAAATCTTTTCCGATCAGCCGCTAAATTAAAGTGCACAATAATTCTACCAGCTGCGCATGCACCAGAGCTGTCTGTACTTGTTTCTCTTCCGGTTTCAGCTCGTGAAATTTCTCAAAGAAATGTGATAACTAACGATATAAATCGTGAACGCAATATTTGATTTCATTTAATTATTTATTCTCAATTATTCACAAACATCTTTATTAATAAACGACGTCTTTCATGGATACATGATCGGCACCACATGATTTTGACAGACTATAGGTGATCAGCGCATTTAGTGTGGTACATAACCAAGTACGAGTAAATTTTTAATTCATATCTTTTAATATTTCTTTTGTTTAAAGTGCTAAAAGATAGCGATTTATCGTCACGGTATGCATCAAATCAAAAGAAAAAAGTTTATTGCACCGTCGTCGCGAGCGCTGGGCATGGTATACACAGGACGAGTAAACAAATGCCAATCATTTTCTAACATCCAAACTGGGGCCTCGATTTAGTTGATTAACAAGGGTTACACTGACCAGGTAAATTTGAAGGCGGGGGGACACGAGATTTTCGGTCGCACGGGGTGATTGAATTAACACGCAGACTGGCCGAATAAACACACAGATTGCAAAGTGAAACACATTAGGAAGAACGTTAACAAATTTTGTACGCCAATTTTTAAAATTCAGCTGGGGGGGGGGGGGGCGGAGAAGCACAGAGATGACTTTGTTTTTAAACTTCCTAGAACGCTTCGAAAATTAATGATTTTTTTACTATGTAAACCCTGCTAAAATTTGGTACAAATCTTAAGAAATCTTAAGAAAACTTTTTTAACTTTCTACACTATTTAATTTTTGTGTTGGTCGAATATTAATTCTTACACCACAATATATAAATATATCCATGTGCATACTTTTTATATGACTCGTTGGCCAGGCAAAGTTTGAATATTGTCTTAAAAGTGTTAAAGTCTGTAAAAAGTCTAAGCAATAATTAACGGAAATGATCATGAGTAACTACAGTCGATTCATCGTCGGACCCCACGGGTTTTCCATCCGTTACATTGCTTGAAATCAGTGTAACGGATAGAAAACCCGTGGGTTCCGACGATGCAGTATATTAATCTTAAACACATATCATTTTACATATGCCGGTAAATATCTCGGAGTTCTTTTATTTATACAATCGGTCTTGCATATTTAGAATCGAATTGATAAATTACTTTTATTCAATTAATGAGAGGTTTTTATAAGATTTTTCGCCCTAACGTTTAAATCAACGCTAAATCAACTGAATAAGGGAGATAAATTCATCTTTCATCTAAAACCAATATAAATGAAAATTAAATAAACAAATAGTTTTGTGTTCGTACAAAATATCAATAAGCATACACGTGTGATAAGGTACATGTTGATGTCCCCTCGCGCGCGATCTTCTCGGCCATGTGCGAATCTGGTGTATTAGATAACCGCTGACCGCTTTGTAGTGCACCCGCGGCCGATCTCCTCGGCCGCGGGCGAGGAATAGGCTACGTAAAGTTACAACACACACAGCTCAGAACCCAGGAAGATTTGAAATGTTTGCAGTATAATAATGACTAAAATCTACCAAATAGAAGTTATTATTTTTTCTTTACTTAAAACCCACAATTAATCTATGCCTGATATTACTTCCGATTGAGAATGACATTTCTTTTATTAATTAACAGAACGTTTTCTTAATTGACACTCTATCAGTTAATTCAATTTGAGATGAATAAACGTCTATGTGTGATCAAAATTAAAACAATTCTTGTTTTCGGCTAAATGAACTCATAAATTGAGAGACGTGACTCCGGTGTATTAGATAACCGCTGACCGCTAGGTAGTCCAGCCGCGACCATGGCTACCGACTTTCTCGGCCGCAAGCGAGGGATAGCTTACGTAATGGTTCACACTCACAGCTCTTATTCCAGATATATTTTAAATGCACGCAGCATGATAACTAAAATGTATCACATAGATTTATTTTTTTCCGGTAGTTTGTGTGATTTACTAGAAAAGAAAAAGAATGTTTATATTTTCTGTTTCTCGTTTTTTAGGATTGTGCAGAATTTACGAAGATGACTTAAACTCCTCACATAAAAGCATGTATCCTAAAAAAATTATTTTTTTCTTATGAATTAAAGCATCCTTTTTAAACAGGCATACTGTCTGTCGTAACTTAATGTCAGTTGTACGCACAATGACTTTCGTTAACTTGCCAAATAAACACAGGTACATGTTAACATGTAAAGCTTTTTACACTCATACTACACAACTCACCAACAAAATAACATTGTAACGACATTTATAGGATCCCAACAAACAACTTTTCCCGCGACAGCTATATCAAAATCCTAGCCGTTTTTTAGTTATTTAGCAAAAACTTTCAAGGGCCCTTGGCCCTTAATTTAAGGGGCCAGCCCTTTTTTATTGGTGTCAAATGAAAGTCCTTGACATTCTGCACAACTTTTATTCTACATGTTTTAACAAAATGTTTTTTGTTTAAAAGATACAAAGGAAAATATGTCTAAATTTTCGCACTTTTTGGAACCCTGTTTTTTGACCCCCTACCTTTTTCTAAATAAAGAAAGTAATCCAAAAACAAAAACCGATGTGCAAAACTTCAATGTCTCTGTTATTCAAATTCGTTGGATTCCCATTCCCTGCTATCATAGTCTCGGAGCCTTTGTCTGGAAACGAAAGGCCCTAAATTTTTAAAAAAGGGGAATAACTCGTTAACGATAGAGGATTTTTAAAATTTATGAAATGGTTTAGAAAGTGTTTTGTAAAGTCTATAAGCCCTGAAAATTTGAGCAAAAACCGTTCAGAAATGAGCAAGATATGAAGCCTCAAAGTTCGCGTCTAGGAAGAAAAAAAAAAAAAAAAAAATAAGAATAATCTTAATCTGCACAATAATATAAAGGTCTTCCGTTGGAAACGGAAGACCTTAATAATCTTACAAGCACAATAATAGTAAGGTCTTCCGTTGGAAACGGAAGACCTTAATTAATTTGATGTTTGTTTTACCGATGAGTTAATTACACAGTTAAAAAAGAAAAAGAAATAGAATGGATGTAAAATGGGAAAATAGCAACATAGAGTCATTGTACAATTAAAAAAAAAGAAATTTGAAAAATTATTCATGAAATGTAAATTAAATAATGGATGTAGTGTCTTAAATTAGAAAATACTAAGCATAGATTAAATGTTTCAAGTAAATCGTAGATGTATTAAGTCAGTATTCTACAGTATTTTTTATGCTTACGATTTATTAACCTCACTTTTTTCATATTTTTTTCAGGTTTTGTATAATTTTTGCATAATATTCACAAATCACTCATTTTTACTGTGGACAAATAACTCGAAATCTCTGAAATCTGTGAAATATTGTTATGCAATGCAATCAATACTTTAAGCAAAATTAAATGTTTATATAAGTTCCCATTTCGCTGATCGAGGTTTCATTTGTATTGTCATTTATAAAGAGCTTTTATTGACCATTTAAAGTTTGAAATGTAGTAGAAGTAATTTGTAAATTGACCTAAACCACGTGTCTGTGATGAAATATAAACATCTAGTAAATAAGCATGTTTTGTTATTCAGTCATCGGATTGGACAATAATATCAAATCAAATAATAACAGTATAAGGTAGATTCCTTGGACAAGTATATATTACTCTATTGTACTAATGGACGGTTGTGCACCTATGGCTTAGATAAGTACAGGTAATGTTGGCTTACTCAAATAAAAATGTTGAAGACTAGTAAGTTTCCTAATATTAGATTACTTCATCAAAACAAGTTTTAATAAAACTGGTGGAATCTCGTAAGGATATATTTCAAAAACAAAGAAATATATTGATTTTTAATTAAAAAAAAAATACAGCAAAAAATTCAATACAATTTAATTCAAACCACGTGATCTATCATTGAAACTCAAACCATAAGAAAATATGAAATCGCAAGCAGAATACAGCTATTGCAAAAGACTGAAGAGAAGAAAACGGAGGGGGGTCTTGGGAATAAGTAACTTAGAAACAATACCAAAACGTAAGACATAGGTAAATAATAAAGGAACAATGTATATATTTGAATTTTTAATTTAAACTCAAATGATACCTTTTCTTTAGATATCAAGCCATTAGAACTTAGTTGTTCATAAGGTTTAGTTTGACATACAACTAATGTAATACAGAGATTATTGAACAGTGTTAAAACGGCACATTGAAGAGTTGTGCCAAAAAAATCCCCAACATGCATGACCGTAAAAATTTCTTGTAGAATAACCTTTTTAACATGATTAATACGGCGAAATCTATCAAAACAATCATTGTCACCATAAAACATTTCTGCAACATCAAAACAATTCAAGATATCGAAATATTATACCAAAAAATCCATGGAAACTATATCAAGCTCGGTTTACACCCCCCACCCCCCCACACCAGCAGGCATGCCTATGAAAATTTCCTACGATGTGTCTTAAGACGTGTCCTAGGATATTTCTTAGGACAATTTTCCATCATATACATGTGTGGATGTAAGGGGGTGGGGGTTAGTTCCCCCCTTAGTTCTTAAAAGAATTTAGTTAATACAATATAATTAAATTTAGATCCGCTCGCATTATCGCTACACATACAGAAAACGCGGACCCATTGGCTGCGTTCAAGATCGTAGCGGCTAACCTATGAGCTAGTTGGTAGATATCTATAGATCTCTATTAAACAGACAGCTCTAGCCTAGCTGCTAAGTGTTAGATTTCGAATAAAAATATTTGAGTATAAAGTTATTTTTGGAACAAAAAAAGTTTATTTCAAGCGAAAATATATATGTAAATTTACATTTCATTTACTAAAATGTAGAAATTAATTTCCCATTTTGTTAAAAGCATGCATGTGTGCTGTGAAAGCGTACCTAAGGAAGCCATCTTGGATTTGATACATAGCATCAAAAACTTATGCTACACTGTAGCTTTCTCTACGTAGCGGCTAGGCTAGCTCTCTGTTCAAGAGCGTAGTTTTACGTAGCGGCTACATGTATAGCAGCTACACTGTTGAACGCACTGATGGTGATATATGCGAATACATGTTTTGTATAATTATAAATGCAACTCCCCTCCGTCCTCGAAACAAAATTTTCAGGTTTGGAGATGATTACTTTTAAACATTTTCCTTACTTATCAAAACATTTCTGAGTCAGTACTTATCAAAACATTTCTGAGTCGGTACTTTTTTTGTTGGCGTGTCCCCACTCCTCTTTTAGAAAAATGCTTAGATTCACGATCGATATGTTTAAGTTTTTTTTTTTCAAATTTAATTTAATCTATTATTTTCATCGATTTCCATTACATATCTTTAGTAGATTAGTCCATTTTTATCCGAGTTTTGGTAATAAGCTGAAATATAACAGAGCTACTTGTGTACAATTTAATAAACAAAGCAGAAACAGAAAAGCGGAACTACATGACAAATATACAAATTTTCTTTTCATAGTTATTTGTATTGCTGGAAAAGTAATAAGGCATAATACAATTTCTTGTCGTTGTTAACAAAAAAAATAAATCTCTCTCTCTTTTTCTCTCTCTCTCTCTGGGAAAGGAAGAGGAAGTCGCACTTATTAATCTTTCTCCGCGGCCTTTGTCATTAACACCGGATACTACCAATAAATGCAACAGGTTGGTGCATTATACAGGACTTGTACTTACATCTTTTGGTGGTAACATGTGACTGCATCCTCCTATCTTTTCCTTTTTGCCCCAAAATAGTTACTGGTATATTTTTATTTATTTCGAAAGGGCTTAGATAAATCTTCATCGTTTTAACCTTTAAATGCATAAATGTCAATTAATACGTGCATTTTTTAAACTACCTTCTCCATTTACATTTGTACAGGCATATACATACATTCACACGGTACAGTGTTTATAAACTGATAAACAAAAATTTGATTTCTTTACGCAAAAATCATTCTCAGTTATTTTCCTGATACCAGAGCTTCTTAAAGTCTTAGGAAAAGCTCGCGGTCGTCTTAAAGACTAAGATTAGGAGGTTTCCTAAGATAGGATAGCTTCGATGGCCTCACTTAAGACTGAGATATGTCGTAAGTTTGTCTTAAGATATGCCTTAATCCTAAGTAATAGCTTCATAACCATTCCTGCAGTTTCAGAATTTACCGTAATTCTGAGTCGTATTCAGCCAAGCCTTAAGGCGGGTTTACGGTAATACAAGTCGTGTACAACTTGCCGCATGCAGCAAAATATTGTGTGAAATATGCTATTACTTGTATCATACAACTTTTAAAGTAGAGTATGTTCCTATTCTGTACAACAAATTGTATGCGACCTTTTTGATCCAATTAACCCACGAACGACTTTAGCTACAAACTGTAGTACCTGCAACAAATTTTGAATTGTTTGGTGAAACATTTATACATTGATTTATAAAGTAAAATACGAACAAATTAGATAATCGTTCGGACAAATAAGATAATCGTTCGGACGAATTAGATATTTGTACGGACAAATTAGAAAATTCGTTCGGACAAATTAGAAATTTGTTCGGGCAAATGAGAAATTAGTTCGGATGCATTACATATTAGTTCAGACGAATTAGTAAAAATGGGAATAGGTGTCAGGACACCTCGATAAATGCGCGATTTGCACCAAGACATAACATTTTAATTTTTATTCTCTGCAAAATAACTTTCATGAACAACATCATCAATAAATATTTGGATGATACGAGTCTTTTTCATCATGATCTCTTTATTACCATATTTATTTACAAAAATGAACGTGTTTGTACTGATCCCAGGGCTGTTCCTAAGTCCCGGGAGCCGGGGAATTACCCCGCATTTAATGACGATATCACCCGGTTATTCTGGTATTCCCACTCAACCTCCTGTTAGAGAAGGAGCCCCGCACCCACTTCTACTTTTTTAATGTGCTCTGCTATTTCAATTCTTTTCATTTCAGGCAGACAATCCTGTGATCCTCATATTTAATTTACTAATTAACTAAGAAAGAAAATGCACTAAAATGAGGAGCAGGTCAGGCACGTCGCATCGGGAGGCAGAGGGCCTGCCCCCTTTTTTGGGCACCTTAACTTTTTATATCTAAAAGAATATAAAAATTTTATGAGATAAGTTAACTGGCCCCTCCACTTTTGGGGCACTTAAACTTTTTATATATAAAAACTATGTTCTAGTGCATTGGTCCTTCGATTTTACTGATTATTTTCTCTCTTTTTTTTTCTTTTTTTTTTTTTTTGCTTGCTTGTCAAGAAATATTGTGGATTGCAAAAATTTTTTGTAAAATTCTGCCACCACCCCCCCCCTCCTTGAAAAACGATGCTACGTGCCTGCAAGTGGAATGAAAGAACATCGAAAAGTGATTACTTCCGGGGGTATATCGTGGCACAACCTCAAAAATAGTTTCAAACGGTTACGTCTAAATACACTGCTTAAAAAATGTATCTTAAGCTAGCCCATAGCTTTTCAGAGCATAATTATAGACACCCCTATTTTATTTGAAAGCTTGAATTTCATTTGCAGAATTTGTAAATTATATTAATACGGTTTCACAGTACCAGTTCGAAGGTATGATAGACCAATGACTCACTAGTCAGGGGACATTCTGAAGCCCACTCCTAATATAATGAATGAATGGTTGAATGCCAGAATATTTTTCAACTACCCCTCCCCCCCCCCCCCCCCAATTTTAGAACATTCAGTTGTCTTAATCATTGAGAAGTTTAAAGGCATTATTCATCTTTATTCATAAAAAGAACATACAATAACAAAGCAGGCCAAATTTTGCTGTCATAGGATTTAAATATTCATAGACAATGCAGTTTTCTTCAAAATTATAAACAATACAAACTATCGACACTATTCAGAAGGTGTCATTTTCCTTCACAACCAGAATGATTGTAGACTTATCATAATTCAGCGTAGAAAAGAGGCCCCATACAATATTTATGGCAGATCATCCTTTAAACCCTACTTTTAGCCCAATGTCCAAAATGTGAAAAAAATTAATCCATATGATGTGGGAATGCTTGCACATGAATTTGAAATGTGTCATATACTTGCTAGTTTTTCACTTGTACATATTTTCATGCAGTTATTCCCTTGCTTTAAGAAAACTTTTGGATAATGTTTGTCTTATATGAACAAGTGGTTCTTAAAACAAAAGTTTTTAAATGACACCATCCAATTATCATATTTCTCTCCACTTGAAAAAGAATGCAGCCCTTTATTTGAATAAACTTTATTCCCTTTAAGCAGAGAAACTTTGTACTAAATGTGGTTTAGATTGACATTAATAGAAAATATATTAAAAGTTAATCAAGTTAATGTTAATGGAAGACATATATAAATGACACATGATTGGACACCAGAAAGTTCTTTTTTATTAGAATGGTGCAATTGAGCCTTTGGTGAGCTAAAATCAATATCCAGGTTTAGCAGGTGTGTTATATCTCATTGAAGTAATGTACACAAATGTAGTTTTAAGGCAAATCACTTCAATATTTGAATATTGGTACAGTTTGGAGATCTCAATTCCACTGGCAACATTCAAAGACAATCAAGTCTTAGTATGGTTTTTTTTAAAATTAATTTGCTTTAATTCATCATTAATTTTTTTATATATTTTTTAAAAGAAGAAAAATTGATTTATCATGAGAAATACATGTAACAAAAAACTAGTCTGTAGTACATGTATTATTATTGTAAAATATCATTACTATTTTTTCCCCTTAATTCATGATTGTCGATTTGTATGAAAATTATTTGTATTCTTTTCATCATAATAAATGTTAACTCATTAATTGTTCGGCTTTAACCAGAGACATGTAAAAACCTTTAAATCATTTTTCGACTATCATTTAGAAAATTCACTGTCTTTTTTGTTGTGCCTTTGTATGACTTCTGGGCCCAAAATTGGAAATTTAAACATTCCTTACTTACTAGCTTACTTTAAACGTGCAGAATTTACGTTTCAATTATGTGTTTTCTAGTTGACAGCTTAATGTATGTACACAATGTTAACAATGATTTAGTAGACCACGTACCTATATAAAGGACAAGAGCGTACCAGGCCTGACAAATCCCCCGGTACCCAGGATTTTGAAATGGCATATGAACATATAAAAATCTTTACATTTGAAACTGTGCATGAGTACATGTACATGTATAATATAGAGCTGCATTCTCTGATAAATAAATAATATACAATAATACATGTACTTGGTACTTATCTCCTTTGTTTTATTTGATGCTTTCTAAGCATTACAACATGATTTCATATCTGTGCTAGCGCTAATTTTATCCGACATTGTATGTACAGAACATGAACATTAGGTAATTGTTGTCATTATATAAATGGCATTAGATATTTTCTCATAATCAATAAAAAAGCAAAACACGATTTGTTTAAAGGCAAATGAATTAAAAATAAAACGCCGTCTATATGATTCGAACACCCACTCCTTGGAGAAGTATGGACTACGAGCCTCCGCCTATCGCAGTGAGCTACGTTGACACATTAGAGTATGGGTGAATAAATTGAACTTTTTTGACAATTATTAATAAAATAAAACGTTTTTGGTGAAAATCACAAATTTGACCCATTATGGGTCTAGACTCCATTTTAATAAATCAATAATAAAAATCAAAATAAACTTATTCTTTAAATAAAAGTACTTTAAGGATGGAGTCAGGACCCATTCATACCTAATTTTGCAATTAAAAACAGTGAATGATCCAAGATTTAGGCAAAAAGCGATGTGCAGCTTAATTTGGAAACCAATACCTGTCGTGTTTATAGAATGAAAGCACAATATTGACTTCCATCGTGAAATTTACAATGAAAACAATCCATACAAGTCAAAAATTAATATTCTAACTTGAATTGAAATTCTTTCGTCTTCATTGCTCCGAGTGGGGGATATGCAACGCATTGTACGCCCCTGTTCTTTATATAACCGAAACTGAACGTTTCTCCTGCCCATAACACATGGCGTGACCGACTCTACTTTCGTTTTTAATATGAAAACATTCGAATTTACGCTTCAGTTGAACATGTGTTTTTTTTTGGCTGACAGCTTAATATATACACAATATTAACAGATTTAGCAGACCACGTACCTCTATATAACCCAAACTGAACGTTTCCTAGGTCCATTACCAGGGACGTATATACGTCCCTGCCATACACATGGCATTACCGACTCTACTTTCTTTTTTAAAATGAAACCTAACTTGATATGACATAAACAAAACATTATTAATTTCTGACAGTATATTGGGTTACACAATGCAAAAGATCTACGTTGATTCAATTTGAAATATATTAGATTTATATGCACATGCAGAAATTGTTTCAGAATCTCACCGCGAGTACAACATATGCCAATGTTAAATGGAATTTTACCTACCCAGAGACATAGATATAGAAAAGATTTCTTTGTGTTTTCACTAAAATTAATAATAAAAACTTTATGTTTATTGGTTTTAACCATTTATACTGCAATCATGCAACTATGTACATTGTAACTCTGCCTTATACTTGTACATTCTTGAGTAGACAATAGTGCCGTAATGTCATATATTATAATGAACATATCTTTCCTCATAATTCATAGGCCATATTTAATACATAAAATTTTATCTATATATTTACAGGATTCTTTACTTACCTTTTTCAAAGTTTACTTCGTCCCCATGTTCATAACAAAGTGTGAAACGGGTACTGTATTATGATGTCATTTTCCACGTCATTTGATGTAACGAGCATGCGCACTCGCAATGTGAGTAAGTCTCGCCGAGAAGAAAAAACGATGGATCGGTGGTCATCTTATACACACTCATTACACAGATCTCATGCATCCGGTCAAATTAACACATTATTTTTTTTTAATCAGATGCATCCTAGGACATTTTCTAGTTGATTTATAACAAAATCCAACTGAACACCATAATTTCGTGTTCATTTGGATTTTTGCGTGTCCATTTAAACGTGTGTCGTCTAAAGCCCGTGTTCCGTTGACAGGGTTTACAAACACACACACACACACACACACACACACACACACACACACACACACACACACACATACGTGTATGACGTGGCAACTGAACACCTTAACTTCCCACATGCAAATGGACACTTCTTGAAAAATGGAGTTAGAGGGAAGAAATGTTCATTTTTTCACTAGAAATAACAACTAATAATGGTATTAGACCTAATATGTATCAAAAAAGGTTTATTTCAATCCTTGATTTTTCACAAACCAAATGAACACTTAACTCATACACAACCAAGCGAACACTTTCATTTACACACTATCCATTGAACACTTCTAAAGCACACAGTCAACTGAGCACGTCTAGCACACACAGTCATTTCAACACGTATAATACACACAGCCAACTAAGCACATTTTGCACACACAGTATCAACTGAACACTTCTAAAGCACACAGTCAACTCAGCACGTCTGACACACACAGTCATTTCAACACGTACAACACACACAGCAAACTAAACACATTTAGCACACACAGTATCAACTGAACCCTTCTAAAGCACACAGTCAACTGAGCACGCCTGACACACACTGACATCTGAACACATTTAGCACACACAGTCAACTAATCACTTTCTTTCGAAGACTTATGATATTACAGGTATCTGCGGCTGAAATCCATCTTTTTAAAAAATATATTTTCTGACCTTGACCTTTTGACTTAAAAAACAATAGGGGTCTTCTTATAATTTCAATGAAATGCTCAGAGAATCTTTAATATACTTCCTGGAAATGAGTGTTCCAACAAACAGAATGACAGTCGAATGGAAAGAAAAATGAATGAAACCATTGAAATTGCAATGTTGCAGCATGCTGTCAAAAAAGGTAACGTTATGGGGTATATAAAACCCTCTAAACAGCTTGACAGGGTGGGGTGTTTGACTATGAACAATGCTTTTTCATACATACTGTAGATACCTAAACTTTCTATTTTATACTTTAGGGGAGTCATGCTTAATAATGCTCATGCCAATAAAAAGTAACTTTTCTTCATAAAAATCAATACGTATTGGAAAGGGGGGGGGGGTCTATGATATTGATTATGATATTCAACAAAATAATAAAATCAGAGAAGTCATCTCTCTCTCTCTCTCTCTCTCTCTCTCTCTCTCTGTGGACAATACTAGCAATGTTTTTGTTAAGATTTTTATAATTTTTTATTGTAAGAATTGTATGTTATCGTATCACGACGATTTGAAACATATGAGATAGTTCAATAATCCAACCGTGAAAAGAAATGACTGCATTTAATTTTTTTTGCTTGGGAAGCAGATGTAGCTAATATAATTTTTTTAAAAATATATACAATATATCATAGTCAAACCCATTACTCTTTCATTATAAAAAAAACATATTTAATTTATAAATGTCTGCATGTTAAAATAATCGTTTTAAGTGTATTTAGTATGTAAATGGTTGCTTTATTCACCTGTAGTTTCAGTGATTGGAATGCACACTTTGCATATTAAGAGGAAACGTGGGGAAAACGGACGATAAATGTACGAGGGGCATTGATCAGTTGATTTAATTGTTTAAAAGTTCTGTGAAATTTTAACTTTTGTGATTGTTTTATTAAGAAATAAAGGAAAAATAGTCTATGGATGTAAATGTACTGTCTCACAATTAACTGATTAAGCCTGCTCGTAATTAACCCCTAATTGTCACCAGTATATGTCGCGCACGGTGTGTTTCCATTTCGCCATAACTGTGAAAAATATAATAGACTAGAGCCGAGCTCGTTGCAAAGCAACGAGGAGGTCTTCCGTTGCAGCTTCGTGTCGAAAAAGGATTGTCAATACGATAATAGTCATGATGTTATATACTAGTGGTTATAAATGAGTAAATGGATGGCATGTATCAGCCCCTTATTGAAGATGACAGCAATTCCAATCCAGCAATAATTCAGTCAGGGAAAAACACGTGGTTTCTTTTTTTTAATATATTTGACAGCGTATTAATGTTTGAAAATGTATGCGAAATACATGTATGAAGAATTTATCAGCAACTGCTTAACTGCAAAGCCATATTTATAATAATAAATTTTCGCCGCAAAGAGATTGACCGATCAAATGATTTTAGATCCTATTTTTGATTTATTTTCTGTTCTTTGTATAATTTCAAAACTATATACATCATTGGGATCTTGAACTTCTCAAATAGCCCCGCTTTATTAAAAGATGAGACATTGAAAATCACTTGCGTAACTATTCACTGAAAAAAATAGTTCAAGGTCACAGCACACCCCTTACTTTTTCTGGTGAAACTAAAACTGGATTTGACAAAAAGAAGGAGACGGCATAGAATAGACATCTGTTTCACTGATGATTGTTATGATCTTGACCTTTGAATTATAAACTAAGTTTATGATTACTGCACACTCATAAACCACAAGTACTGTTTGCAATGATCTATATTTTTACCAGGAGAGAGAACACACGGTCCAGACTACAGTGTATACAGTTGTATGCTATGACATTGACTCTCTAAATAGACACTTTAGGTAATTGATGCCCTTAAAGCAAAAACAAGTCTTAAATTTTGACTAAAAATTTATTGAAACTTTACACAGTGGTCTGTGTTATGACAATGACATTTAAAAAATATCTTGATTCAAGGTCACTGTACATCCTTGACTTAAAAGCACGCTTTATAGTAATGTATGAGCCAGACAGAATCATTGGGAGAAAAATATAATTATGGTTAGACAAAGATTTTTCAAACAGGTCTCATATGATCCTGACCTTTGATCCAGAAACTTTGTTCAAGGTCATTGGACACCCTTTAGTTTAAGGCACTCTATAGCTGAAGTATTAGAAGTACACGTAAGTAAGTTACATAAATGTAGGAGCAAGACTCGGCTAGCTTGGGAGAATATATGGTCTGGACACCTGGGGTACGTAACATAAAGGGTACTTAAGTCTAAGACAGTGCTTAAGTAGGACTTAGGTACATTCTTAGACTTAAGTCCGTAACTAGAAGAGTGCTTAGCTGGGACAATTTACCCAAAACTTAGGCGGCCGGTAAATGTGACTTAAGTTTTTTTAGAAGTTTTATTGTTAATTATTGCAATTCAGCATTTGAATACAGTGTATTTATCACATAATTTACACAAAAATAATGTCATAATATTCACCAATATCAAAGTTTTGGATTAATTGATATAAATATTAACAGTGGTTGTAAAGAGATGTAACATTTTCCATATAGTATGCAAATGGGCTGCTGAATAGGTTGTAAACACGTAATGCTCAGTTTACTCATGTTACTAGACTATGCATGTAAATTCACGAAACTTGAGAAATTAAAAAAGGACGTTTAAAGACAGAAAAACTCTCAGTGATTTTAAAGACGACGATTGCCTCATTTCAACATATCGTCTTAACGAAGAAAATACACTCAGAGTATGTAACTTGCCTTATTGGTGATGTAATATGCAAGACAAAAGATAAAAAGAAATCCACTAGTTTTAACGGTATCGCGATATTACGCCACAGGGAGTTTTCGAGAATGACTGAACTAGTGAATATTCGTAAAAACAAAGAAGTAACAATAGACTGAATACATTGCCCGAGAGCCATCGCTTTGAGCTTTTTAAAAATGTTAGGTACATTCAAATTCGATAAAAGAAATGAACAAATTGTTTTTACTCTTTAACATAAGCATGACTTAGCAAAGACATTGCTAAGTTTTCTTTATGTTATGATATAAGACATACTTAAGTTGGACTTAGGCAGGTCCTAAGATTCCACCTAAGTCCTACTTATGACCCTACTTAAGTCAAAATCTTAGCATGCTTTATTTAACGAGCCCCTGACCTCCACTCTTTTACCTAGAAACTTGGTTTAAGGTCACTACACACTCTTTATCCAAAGGCACTCTGTGGATGAAGTATTAGAAGTACATGTAAGTAAGTTAAATGTAGGCAGACCCAATTACAGAGAAATTACACTTGTGGAAAAGTAAACATACTCATCATTATACGGCGCCATCAGAGTGGGGCGTCGATCCTAGTTATACATATATATGAATAGATATTATGACCATAAATTATGATTAGTACCTATTGTCATGTAAGAAGGGGGATTAACCAAGTGTTCTGTCCACAAGTACCCAAGTTACAAACACTTGGATAAACGTATTTTTGCATTGTTAGTCTTATAGAGAGCCATACCAACATATTTATTATTTTTGAATTATGAAGCTAAAACAGATTTCATCATTAACAGGTTAATCTTTTTTGTCGTTGATCTCAAACATTATTCTACAGTTTTTAGAACATTTTAGACTTACAAACCCACCATTTATCTATGTCTGTCTATGCTTCAGATGGGACTAATAATGTTTATACTTATTCTTAGTTTACACTCTATCGTTTAAATCAATTCAAACAATTCTTTGTGTTTACGGTTAAATAAAACAATGTATGTAAGACGCGAGTCTTGTGTATTAGATCACCATTGACCGCTAGGTACATGTAGTCCAGCCGCGACCGAACTCCTCGGCCGCGGGCAAGGGGTGAGTTACGTAATGACACACACAGCTCAGAACCCAGGTACATGTAGATTTGAAATGCTTGCAGTATAATGATTAAAATGCATTACATAGGTATTATTTTTTTAGACTTAGATACTGTAACCACAATTGATATGTATGTTTCTGACGATGTTTCAGATTGGGAATAATATTCAATTGCTTTTATATTTCTTTAACACTCTAATGGTTTAATCAATTTAAGATGAATAAACTTTTATATGAAAACAAAATTCAAACAATCCTTTGTGTTTACGGCTAAACAAACCCATACAAGTAAGGTGCAGATCTTTGTGTATTAGATAACCGCTGACCGCTTAGTAGTCCCCTGTCGTATAATTAAAGGTCCTCCCCGTAAAATGGTCCGGAGCGGACCTATAATGTTAACATTTAAGGTCCGCCTTTGCTCTAAAAGGTCCGGCCCGTATAAGAAAAGGTCCGCCTAACATAAAAGGTCCGGGGTATATTTTCCATTTCTATCTATTCAATTTCGAGTATTTTGTTACAAAATAAGTGGTATTATATTGTAATTCGTTTAAAGGAGTACTTACCCGAAGTGGTTCGTAAATATCCAGCACAGAGTGTAAATGAAAATACATACAGCTTGGTCAACACAAATAAAAATTACAATATTTATTACAGTTTAAAACTGTTTTTTCATTTAACTTTAATTTTGCAGGGCGACCTTATATAAACAGGAAATGAAGCTACATGTATTAATTGGTGTCATTAATTAAACAATAGCTTGAACCAGGTGTTATATACACACACCACCCTGCAGGTGTGAAGGGTTCACACCTTCAGGTGTTTGACCGTTTGAAATTATCAAGTACTAGTAAACAATGGACATTTCACACGTCCTCTTTTTGCACATCTTTCCAATATGATACACGTCTGAAAACTTAAACCAATTCAAAATAAAATATTCTTCACACTTTAATTATAACGATACCCGCAAGCCGTATTATTGCTATATTTTATTTACACTATAACACATGTGTAAGTTATGCTAATTGCATGTATTAATAAATAGTTCAGTTCTTCGATCCTTCTTTTCCCTAATTATATTTTTGGATCGGACCTTTGCCTTTGTTATAATCAAAAAAGGGTAGTATCCAATTTTTTAAAGGAACTAATTTATATATAATAGGAAATTAAATACATATAAGATTAGTAAAGAGCCCTATTCCTTCGGCTATATTAGCATTTTGCATCTGACAAAAAATATAAAGGGATTTTTTTAAAAAGAACATAATTCGTGAAAAAGGCAAATGTTGACACCCCTGGTAAAGAAATTGGGCGCACAAGATTATAAGTTTGCAGGAATCATCGACACGAATCAATAGTGATTTAAATGTCTATAACCTCGAAAGGCTATGTACAGATTTGAACCAAAATTAATTACTCAAACTATATCATATTGAGAGTTGAAGTACATGTCTATTTCGGCTATTAAAAAAACTCACAAGCTTTCTAAAAATGGCAATGAGAGGGTAAACCGATAACTAGTTATATTGAAAATGTTAATGCATACATATTTTAATTCATTTATATCGTATATCTTAATAAACTAGTAATAAGAACAGAAAATAGTGTTCATACGGCAGAAATCAATAACGACAATTTAAAATATACCGGTTTTCTATAATTCAACATAATGTTATATCAACATACATTTAAAAACAAAAAAGTTTAAAAAAATAAAGTGAAAAAGGAGTCACCGGTAGGATTTGAACCCCAAACACCGCATGTATGTATTCACTAATCCAGGACGAAACCATTGAGCCATGCGTGACTTCACAATATGCGGTATAAAGTAGTGTTTGAAACAACATTGTCATATCCATGGACTTTGTTTTTTATCCTCACAAAAATATTTTGAAAAAGTACATAATTAGTCATCTCTGGGTCATCTCTCCATCTTTTTTTTAAAAAGCGACATCTTTAATGTTGAAATATGTCATCTTTGCACGTTTCAAATTTGTGAAGAGAAGACCCAGAGACAATAAAATCATTTAAAAACAGCTGTAAATAAGTATGATTTTGCATGAATTGCATCGTGTTGCTATATTTAGACCCATATAATGATAAAACCTTTTGCATTACAAACATTTTTCTACCCATTCCACGTCCAGCAGAAACCAAATAACGGTTATAATTCGAAAAATGTGCAAAATTAATTGATGAAATTTCCACTCTCCTTGTGCGCCCAGATTCCTGCCGAATGTACATCTTAAGCGCCCACTTTCTTTTATTATTCTAGATTCCTGTTACACTCACATATAGCATTAATTAATTTTTTCACAAATATCATGTAAACATCATGACATGCATTTCTTGGCCCCACCCCCAATAAAAAAAAAGGTCATTAGATAAAAAACAATACCGTCTGACAAATATGACAAATCTACCTTATTTTGTGATTATTTCAACGAGACGGACAATCGCTTGCAATGGATTCCAGGCCTTTGTCACGTTTTTTAAAAAATCGTCGGATAAAACTCAATTATAAATATGTTTTCACTTCTTTTACTTAACATTACACTAATTTTAGGGTCTCTTTAGGGATACAATACATGTACCGGGGGTCTCACTTCTGTAAATGAAATATTTTATGATGAAAATCAATGATATAAATATTATTATAAATAATGTGTAACTACTCTGAATACATTTATAAAAAAAACTAAGCTAAAGTCAATTTCATGTCCACTCCAACTTTAAGATCAACTGATAAATATCATTACAAGAACCTATATTAAACTCACTACATCCATGTATGACCAGTACTTTCAACGAGGCGGACCTTTTCTTGTACTATGATATTGGGTCCTACCCCCCTGAATCAAAATGTAATTTAGATGAACATCAATGCATGCATCAATATCTATTTTATACTTAATTCCTTGTTTAACTACATGTATTAAGTTAATGTTAAACATGTTTTTTCAACGGGCGGACCTCTACTTTTATTTGCAATTACGTCAAACTCCAGGTCAGATTACTCTCTTGAGGTATATATCCACCTCTACATGTCCCCTATTCAGTCGTAATGATTGCATTTCGTACATAATAATCATTTCAATTTTGGAATGTGTCAAAATGTTCATTGAAAATCATGTTGCAAAAGGAATACAACTTTTTATACTTGTGCCAGTTTATTATCCATAACGTATTGGATTAAGGAAGTTTTTTTTTACATCCATTTATCAATTCATTTGATTAAAATCTTCGACTGTTCGCAGAGCTACGTCTTCTATTTGTTTATTCGCTTCGACAAACAGCGCTACTTAAAACCGTACATACAGAGCTACGTCTTCTATTTGTTTATTCGCTTCGACAAACAGCGCTACTTAAAACCGTACACTTCCGTTCCTACACTGTGCATGGTACATGTAGTATGTTCATTTTTATGGCGCGTAGAATCAGTGGATCGGTAGATAAAGTTCCTTCCGTGATCTTGTCTTAAATTTCTTTATAAGACACTTTAAACATTTAGATAAATTTCCTTCCATGATCTTGTCTTAATGTTTTTACTTCATCTTTTTCAGACACTTTAAACATTTTGTTTAGACATCATTTGTTTGAAGAAACTGAGAGAGAGAGAGAGAGAGAGAGAGAGAGAGAGAGAGAGAGAGAGAGAGAGATTAACTTACCACATTATCAGATTTTTATTACTTTTTTAAACACTTTACCTGTAGTCAATTAAAATATGGTTTTCAATTATATGTACATGTATCATCTAATTAATTGCTTTTAATCATAGGTACATGTATCATCTAATTAATTTCTTTTGTCTTTTCACACCCTTATAGTTACCACAGTTACGTATACACTATATTGTCAACGTATATCCTCTGTCCAGGTAATGCACATATGCGACCTTTAATTAATTATCTTAAAATAATGATAAATCTACCTATAAATTATTAGTATATTAGTATATTACCATACGTTCCTGATCTACTGAAAGTTTAACAAAGCACGAGCTAAAAAGACAATCTTAGTTGTGTAGAACACTATAGCGGAGACATTATTTTCTTTCTCAGTTCAGGGGTGTATTCTGATTAGCACAGGTGTTAATGCCTGCAGGGCTTCATTTACCCTTGTTTACCTGTCGTGAAACACTCTGCTAATACGTATACACCGGAATAGATTTAAAAACAATGGGACTAAATGGTGTGTGCAAATTATTGTCAAAGTACTCATGGTTTTCCTTTTTTCAGATTCTTAAACAATTGGTCAAAATCTAATCCGCTATCAATATTTAATATTCCACAAAGTAATTTAGTAATACGGTCATACATGTACCATACGCAAATGGCCGATTGGATTATCTACATGAGCGAAAAGTAATAACTTTAAGAGAAATTTTAAATAAGTGTCAACGGGTAGGACCTTTTCTTATAGGGGAAAGCCGGACCTTAAATGTTAACATTAAAGGTCCGGCCGGACCATTTTACGGGGCGGACCTTAAATTATACGACACCGGCCGCGACCGATCTCCTCGGCCACGGGCGAGGGATGAGTTACGTAATGACACACACAACTAAGAATCCAGGTAGATTTAAAAAGCTTGCAGTAAAATGACTAAAATATATTTCATAGAAATTATTTTTTAAAATCCAGTTAATGTATTTCACTAGAAAAGAAAAAGATTGTTTATATTTTCTCGTTCTCGTTTTTCTTAATTATAAGGATTCTCCACTAGAAGACCTAAACAGAAATGACTAAAAATAAAGCTGTAAGAAAAAATTGTATGCTTTTAAAAAACTTTCTCTAATGAATTAAAGCATCCCGTATAAGCTGGTACTCTTTCAGTTGTTAATTTATGTCAGTTGTGCGCACAAAGACTATTCGTTTACTTGCAAAATGAAAACAGGTACATGTTAACAAGACAAGCTTTGTACACTCATATTACGCAATACCGGTACAAAATAATTTTGTAACGACATTAATAACATCATAATAAACAACTTTTCCAGCGACAGCTATATCAAAATATTACCCATTTTTGAGTTATAAAGGGAAGACTTTTAAGGACTTTAGGCCCCTAATTCAAGGGGCCAGCCCTTTTTCAATTGTGTCAAGTGAAAGCCCTTGATACTTTGCACATTTTTTGTTCTTTATGTGTTCAGAAAAAAATTTAAACTAAAAAGCTACGATACAAAAACACGACCAAATTTCAGCATTTTTTGAAACATAAAGTTTAAATTAATTTTTTGAAATTTTAAATGGGAAAAATCGTAAAAATGGGAATAGGTGTCAGGACACCTCGATAAATGCGCGATTTGCACCGAGACATTACATTTTATTTTTTTTATTCTCTGCAAAATAACTTTCATGAACAACATCATCAATAAATATTTGGATGATACGAGTCTTTTTCATCATGATCTCTTTATTACCATATTCATTTACAAAATGAACGTGTTTGTACTGATCCCAGGGCTGTTCCTAAGTCCCGGGAGCCGGGGAATTATCGCGCATTTAATGACGATATCACCCGGTTATTCTGGTATTCCCACTCAACCTCCTGTTAGAAAAGGAACCCCGCACCCACTTCTACTTTTTTAATGTGCTCTGCTATTTCAATTCTTTTCATTTCAGGCAGACAATCCTGTGATCCTCATATTTAATTTACTAATTAACTAAGAAAAAAAAATGCACTGAAATGAGGAGCAGGTCAGGCACGTCGCATCGGGAGGCACAGGGCCTGCCCCCTTTTTTGGGCACCTTAACTTTTTATATATAAAAGAATATAAAAATTCTATGAGATAAGTTAAGTGGCCCCTCCACTTTTGGGGCACTTAAACTTTTTATATATAAAAACTATGTTCTAGTGCATTGGTCCTTCGATTTTACTGATTATTTTCTCTCTCTTTTTTTTTTCTTTTTTTTTTTTTTGCTTGCTTGTCAAGAAATATTGTGGATTGCAAAAATTTTTTGTAAAATTCTGCCACCACCCCCCCCCCTCCTTGAAAAACGATGCTACGTGCCTGCAAGTGGAATGAAAGAACATCGAAAAGTGATTAATTCCGGGGGTATATCGTGGCACAACCTCGAAAATAGTTTCAAACGGTTACGTCTAAATACACTGCTTAAAAAATGTATCTTAAGCTAGCCCATAGCTTTTCAGAGCATAATTATAGGCACCCCCTTTATTTGAAAGCTTGAATTTCATTTGCAGCATTTGTAAATTATATTAATACGGTTTCACAGTACCAGTTCGAAGGTATGATAGACCAATGACTCACTAGTCAGGGGACATTCTGAAGCCCACTCCTAATATAATGAATGAATGATTGAATGCCAGAATATTTTTCAACTACCCCTCCCTCCCCCCCAATTTTAGAACATTCAGTTGTCTTAATCATTGAGAAGATTAAAGGCATTATTCATCATTATTCATAAAAAGAACATACAATAACAAAGCAGGCCAAATTTTGCTGTCATAGGATTTAAATATTCATAGACAATGCAGTTTTCTTCAAAATTATAAACAATACAAACTATCGACACTATTCAGAAGGTGTCATTTTCCTTCACAACCAGAATGATTGTAGACATCATAATTCAGCGTAGAAAAAAGGCCCCATACAATATTTATGGCAGATCATCCTTTAAACCCTACTTTTAGCCCAATGTCCAAAATGTGAAAAAAATTAATCCATATGATGTGGGAATGCTTGCACATGAATTTGAAATGTGTCATATACTTGCTAGTTTTTCACTTGTACATATTTTCATGCAGTTATTCCCTTGCTTTAAGAAAACTTTTGGATAATGTTTGTCTTATATGAACAAGTGGTTCTTAAAACAAAAGTTTTTAAATGACACCATCCAATTATCATATTCTCTCCACTTGAAAAAGAATGTAGCCCTTTATTTGAATAAACTTTATTCCCTTTAAGCAGAGAAACTTTGTACTAAATGTGGTTTAGATTGACATTAATAGAAAATATATTAAAAGTTAATCAAGTTAATGTTAATGGAAGACATATATAAATGACACATGATTGGACACCAGAAAGTTCTTTTTTATTAGAATGGTGCAATTGAGCCTTTGGTGAGCTAAAATCAATATCCAGGTTTAGCAGGTGTGTTATATCTCATTGAAGTAATGTACACAAATGTAGTTTTAAGGCAAATCACTTCAATATTTGAATATTGGTACAGTTTGGAGATCTCAATTCCACTGGCAACAGTCAAAGACGATCAAGTCTTAGTATGGTTTTTTTTTTTTAATTAATTTGCTTCCTTTTAAAGCTTTAATTCAATTGTAACAGCAGATTTGGTTTTACTTTAATGAAATATTTTCATCACTTGCTGGCTCTCTCAGTTAGGCATTTAAGCACTCAAATGGCTGGGTTAATTTTTTTCTCTGATGAACACTAGGAAATTTCTTTCTCGTCCTTGTTCTTTTCTTCAGCCCACCATCATGTGTGCATCTATACTGAAATTAAATTTAGATATGATTATTTAGTCATGCATATTAAAAAAAACCCACTTGCAATAACCAAATCTAGCTTCCTCAAATCCTCAATATATATATAAATATATACAGTTAAACTTCAGTATCTCAAACACAGATATCTTGAATACCATGGATATGTTGAACTTAAGGTGAAGTCCTAACCATGTATTTGAATTTCTTAAGTTTTTTTTACCCTGGATATCTCAAACCCTTGGATATTTTTTTTCATGGTACCATTGAAGTTTTTTCTCAGTCAAATTGAATTCGAGATAACAAGGTTAAATTTGGCTGTTGTTTTATAAACTGTATGTGGCCCTACTTATGATGTACAATTTTTTTTAAGGAAATGCTTACCAGTATACATGTTACTGTTGTAAGTATTTGTTAATTGTTATTTGTAAATTAAATAAATTTAAAAGTAAAAATTATTCTGGTGTACAGATATTTTGGAGACTCTCTAGAACAGTGGTATATTCATTAATTCTAAATACACATACATGTATCGCAAAAAAATTTGATCTACATATACATGATGTATACATATAGAACATGCTAACTAAATTTTAAAAAATCCCACTTTTCAGAGCACAATCATAAAAAAACAAAGAAGTGTGAGAAACTAAATTGGACAGATTGATAGCTAGAAAGAAAGATGAACAAAGAAGTAGGAAACCTATACTGGTAGTTTGTTATCCCTCTCGTTTCACTGGCTGGGGATTAATAAAATAGGAGTTAACACCCCCTCAAAAGTTAAAAGACCCATGCAGCTTTATTTGAATTAAGAATTTAAACAAGAGGCCCAATAGCCACAATGCTCACCTGAGTTAATTTGTCTCTGCTGTTCTTCAACAGATTCCCCCTTACTTATTGTGGCCCCACCCTACCCTTGGGGGCATGTTTTCAACAATTTAGAATCTACTTTACGCTTTTCTGGCCCAGTAGTTTGTGAGAAAATGATTTTTAAAGATTTTGCTTATATATTTCAATGTAAAATTTTGATTTCCTATTGGGTCCCACCCTACCCCCTAGGGCCATGATTTGAACAATTTAGAATCTACTCTACCCATGCAAGGAAGCCTCCACATAAGATTCAGCTTTAATTTCTGGCCCATTGGTTGTTGAGAACGAAATGCAAACTTGATGTATAACTCATCAAGGTTAAGTCACATGCCAAAAGTCAGCCCAATATCTGCAAGCGTTTAGAAAAAAATTGCAGAAAACCCTAAAATATTGAAAAGGTCATAATTCCATCAAAAATCATTGAAGTGGAACATAATGCAAACTTGATCTGTAACTCTAACTCACATACCAAAAATCATCTCAATATCAAAGAATAAAGTGCGGAAAACCAAGTGGGACAGACTGACAGACAGAAGGACAGACGGATGGACAGACGGACAAACAGATGGATGGACAGACTCTGAGGAAACCTATAGTCCCCTGCGGTTTCACTGGTAGGGGACTAATAAGAGTGTTGACTTTTTATAACTAACATTAACTTAATTGATGTTTCTGAAAAATAAGAAACAGATTACTTTAGTTCCTAAATATTGTAATAGATTGTGATGTTTTATAATAATTATTAAGAGGTCACAATGCCTTTAATATTGATCTACTTTTTGTTAAAATAAATTTGCTATATTTTTCATAAATTGATACTTAAAAAAAATATAATGAAAGAAAGTGAAGGCTTATTAATAGATACATTTTCTAAAATACTCTATTAGTATATAGGTAACACAATGACATTAAACATGTAACTATAGTTTGATCTCTATATGAAAATTAAATTTTGCTTTTATTGTTTTCAAATTTTGACCTGTCAAACTCTATAAAAAATAATATAACAAATGTAGCCCTTTTATTCGGTCGTGCTCGGTTGATATGCTTTTCTGTGAAGTTGATATATTTGTGGATCAACCTCATGAAAGGGCTACATTTGTATAATATATGTATAAGGGGAAAAAAAGAAATGAATGTGAAAAGCTCACCCTCTAATTTGATGAAAATTAAATGGTAGTAATAAAAATTGTTAAGTCATTAACAACCAAGATAAAGTTTTAATTGAATTACCAATTATGAGATTCCAGTTCAAAGCCATATTTTCAATGGTTGATTCTTTGTCATTAAAACTCTTAAATTCCATCTTAGTCTAACTCGCGCATCTTCCATGAATTTTTGAAAATCATGATTTTTGTTAGTTTTGCCAGTTCAACATTATTTTCTTGACTTAGTGGAAGTCTGATGAAAGTCCTGAGGATTATACTCTACTATTCTTTTTTTCACACTCCTATGGACTTTATTCTGATGTGTTTTATTTGGTTTCTCACAATCCTTAAATCTTTGTATTGTGGCTCCCTGCTTCCTTTTAACTTGGTCGATATCATGTGTTCTATGATCCACAACAAGCTGTAGAACAGAGGTCCTTCCTTTTACAGGGTGTGTTGATAATATAGGTTCATAACTGAAAAGACAAATTGATTACCTTCTATATAGAATATTGCAGACATAAATAATATATATAAATCTGTTAAGACAATGATCATGTAAATTTTTATTTACAGTATGAAAATAATGGATTCAACAATTTTTGTATGAAAAACATCAGTCAACATTCGATTTAGTGGTAGATTGTATTTGTTAATCATAAAATTTGCAAAATGTTGACTTTGAATGAGACATTTTGATATCCTTGTATCATCAACTTGTCAGTAATATTCCTTGTTTTAAAAATTTTGTTCATAGTTCACATGCTCTTGCCTGTTGAATCAACTGGTAGTTTATATTAACTCCATATGTAAACCCATGTATCAATCTAATGCTTCCTTAACATATCATTATCTATTATACATCACTCACATCCATACTACCAAGTTTTATGAAATTCCAATAAATAGTAAAAGTTTTAGAGAAGTATAAAAAATACATGTACCCCTCCCTCATTACATGTAAATAAAGCTGTTTTCAGACTTGTCTTTTGATTGACTTATACACACTTAAATATTAAGTTATACCATGATTTTTTAGTTTGAATTGCTTCTTAGAACTAGATTTAACAATATGAATCAAAATATTGAGATTAAACTGTTAATTTACAAAAAAAAACAGTATATTAAGTTAAAAAAGTACACATTTTTTCTCTTTTCTGGATACATTTTTACTCAAATCAAGAATAATTGCATAACAAATACCACGAATAAGGAATTGCAAGAAAGAAGAGGATACGTCGTTTCTAAAAAGGTGCTACATGTGAAATTTGGTACGTTAGAAATGGAGTTATTAAACTTTCAATGTGTAAACCTATCAGTATAACCTAACCCCATTTTTACGCCAAAACCCAACGTCATGATGTCATAGACAGCTGAGGCAGCCATATTGAAATGTGATGTCATCATAACAAGGTAATTTGAACCTGTGTATACTGTCAAAATGAGAGGTGAGAGAAAAAAGCACAAGTTTGTCTGTGGAAACAATGTTAGAAAGGGGAGAGTGGGTCCAGGCCACTCTAAACATCAGGTATTTAAATCGGTTTGGTTACCACGGTTAACAGCTAATCAATTTAACTGAATTACTAAAGTATCACCTGATGGTAAGTCGTACACTTTGTCAGGAGCTGAAAAAAGTCTTAGTAATGTTAAGGTTTTGCGTGCCCGCCCCAGTGATCCCAGCCCAAGGCTTACTCAAGTGTCACCAGACCCGACAGTCGGGAAATGAGAGTTGTAGATAAGGGTCTGACCCTTGACATGATAAATGACCTGTATGTATCACATGCCAGGTGTTTATGCGAACTTGCTGATTTTGAGATAAAATCTGAAACTAAGTGGGGGCTAGGCTGGTCATGGACATTCGGGTGCAAGAGATGCAATTTTATATCGAAGCGATATAAATTGTATCATGAGGTTCCATCAAAGCACTGTGGCAGAAAAGCTGCAGAAATGAATCTAGGTATACAAACGGGTCTCTACCAGACCCCATGCCACCAGTTGTGCAGGGTTAGAAACCGCCCTTCAAAACACTCTGTCCCCCCTGTGGAAAACTAGCCGACTAGCCGATAGGATTCATAGGGGGCAAAGTCTATTTCGACAAGGCGTTAAAGCCGAATTCAGTCCCGAAATGTTTCCTGCACACACTAAAACTCAAAAGTCTGATTTGCAGAAAATGTTTGCCAATGACATCAAAGAACGATGCCACGGCATTTTTCAGGCATTGTTTAAAAAACATAATGGTGACTTGAATAAAATTTCAAAATGCCTACCTAGAATTGTAGACAGGGTCATCAAGTGCTACAGTGGGGGTTGCAGTGAAGGTTGCAGATGGAGTGTAACTCTCTGTAAGGGTGGTAAGAAAACTAGCTGGTGGCACAAATCTGTTGGTCTCCGGGCACATAATCTAGAACCAGGTGACCTAAAGTTAAATCAAAAAGACAAGGTTATTCTAAAATCATTACTCGGAATGGTTCTCTCAATCTCTGCCTTGAATGAGATGAAACTGAACACAACTACAAACAAGTGCGAGTCAGTCAATCGAACCATATCTGTCAGTCTTCCCAAAAACAAAACTTACAGCAGAAATGCAAAATCCCGTGCCCTCTCAGGTCTGTTACGAGCTAACAATGGGATAGACATGGCGGTGTGTACAACCCTTGCTTCCCTAGGTGCTCCCCTTGGTGCCCAGTCCCAGTCACTGAAAGCTCTGCAAAGAATAAAACAAATGTCAGAGTATAGCATAAAACATGCAAAATCAGTGAATCAGAAAAAGAAACGAGCATGGGCTTGATGTAGAAATGCAATACAGTACGTCAAACAAAAACTAAATCGGCCTGTAAAGACTGACTACCGAAAGAATCAGCTAGAACCGTCACTCTCCGGTCTGGCAAAAGGTCACATACCACTATTTTTACCCCGTGCTCATTGACCACGCAAGTAGTTCCATTCTAAAAATGTATGTATTATTACAAAAATTCCCAGGGGTGCTAACTGGGCGAATTTGGTTCCTTTTAGGGTATGGATGGAAAGAAGAAGGTTTGACAAAAAATACAGGCAGGAAAAAATTCAGAAAAATTATCTTTAAAGGCGCAATAGAAAGGGTGTAAAGAGGCCAATGTTTACACATATTCCAAAGTGAAAGTGGATTTTTCAGGGTAGGGGTTATTTTAGGGACCATATCTCAGTCCCCTCTCGATTGATTTTCCTGTGGTTTGGATATGTTGTTGGACTAGTGTCATTCTATAGGTATGCTATGTTTGAATTGATTTGAGCCGGTGGAATTTTTTAAATGATTTTTTGTTGTATAAAGGAATAAGAGGGAAAAATAATTGTGGTCTGTGTCCAAAACAAGGGTGTGAGAATTTAGAGAATCCCGATCCCGATCAACCTGGCTGCAGTCATTGGTGAAAAATTAATTGATATAAGCATACTTTTAAACTGTTGTGTTCTTCAAATATGTGTTTAAAAAATTAAAACTGATTTACAATGAGTATGCAATGAAAATTATGTGCAATGTTTTTAAAAATAAAATTTGTAAAGAAGAAAAAAAATTGTAGACCACTGGGGGGAGGGGTTGGAGATGGGCCTCCAGTGCTCTGCATATTTTTTTTTATCTTTATAAAATTACACAATACATAAATTCTAAGTGAATTAAATCTATAAAATACATACCATTACTCATTTAAATGGAAATTTATAAGACAAGGGGGATAATTCACATGTTGTCTGCACACACCATCAGACATACAGTTGACACGCTGCATATTAATTCCATATGGTTCAAGCGAGAGATGATCTGGGTTTATACATAACCGGTTGTGGCATAAATGTGAACAATCAAGAGATGGGGGAGGAATAAATCCGAGTTCAATAATTAAAGACAATTTAGCAGGGGAATAACTATGCCATTCAAGGTTAGGGAGTTTGACTTTTATCTGACCATAGGACTTTGACCTCTGACCATTATGCCACAGTCTACACTGGAGATTGGCAGCTAAATAGCTTTTTTCATGTAATTTCTTGGAATATTTAGCCACAAAAACATCCATATTGATGAAGAAGATGAACAGGAAGTGGATAAAATAAAAACACACACTGTTGAATTTCATATTTCAGATAAAAAATAAAAAAAATAAAAATAATATATTTTTGCTACTTACTCAATATGGGTATAGTCCACTAATACATTCTCCATAGCCGATAATGTTAACAAAATGTCACACAGCATTCTCCCTAATTTTCGTTCAGCAACGAGTGATCCCTCAAACTGAAGCTACACAAGTTGTCCATCTTTGGTCCGAGTTTCGTGGTTTGATGTCAGATTCGTTTTCCCGCAAAATCCATCTGTTTACGTCAACCCCTGAAAAAGAAAGTGAAAGTAGAAAACTCCTGCCTATCTAAGTGAAGCATCACATAACACAAAATAATTCCATACACTTTCAGGTTAAATCACATTTTGCTTAATATACTTACAGGAAAAATGATCCTCACTTACAAGTATGATGTTCATAATAATACATAGCTTCATTATTTTTATATGTAGGCTTCTAATAAAGGAACTTTTATTTTTAATGGCACTTCTTTGTTGTCCTACCGATTCTAAAAATAGTTGAAGGGATTAACCCATATGTAGGTGTTAATGCTACATAAATAAGGGAAGTTATTGAAAATTTAAGGTACAATTATGAAGTTTATCAAAACTTTTAGTTGCTAACGCGTTATTCAAAGCGTTTGCACACACCGTTGCAGTTATGAGACTATATCTTTCAAAAAATTATGATTCATTGCTTAAATGACATCAATTGCAAATCATGTCACAGAGCAGATTACATATGACATACAGTAATATCATAGTGTCTGTGCACATTTTTTGTGATAAACTTAATTTTCCTTAGTTTTTAACTAAAACATAGCATAAATACTTATACCTGACCACTGCATATTGCCCAAGAACACACAGTCAATAATTGTTTTGTTATAACTTTATTTGTGACATACATGTATCTTGTGCTGGTTTCCATGGTGTTAATTTCCTTTACCCACTAGAAATTAGTGTTGGACCACTTATGTCACACCATGGGCAAGATCAACTAAATCTTATTTGCAGTCACTGATGTTCAACAGTGACAGAATTGACCAACTTTTAGTGCAGATAAAGGAAATTTTCCTCATGAAAGCCAGCACAAGATTACATGCATGTATACATGTATGTCAAAAAAAAAAAATTAATAAATAAAAGGTATAACAAAACATTTATTGGCTGTGTTCTCGGGCAAAATGCATTTTGTTGTCACTTTTATTTTTCTCAATACTTTTTTTCTCTTCGAGAGGAATTATAGAAAAAACAACAACAATTTGGTTCTTGGGTCCCATAAAATGCATGTTGCTCTCAAACCAAGTCAATAAATGTATATTGAATATGTTTACATTAATATCAACTTACATAGCTGCACTATACCCTCAGATTGCAAGGGTTAGAAGACCACGTTGAAGCAGGGACTTATAGTCATACTTACTATTTATTATTATGTCCCTGGGAGAAATAAACAGCTAAATATATTGACACTCCCCCCATCCCAGGTGTGCCTCCCACCTTTAATTCATCATTAATTTTTATATATTTTTTAAAAGAAGAAAAATTGATTTATCATGAGAAATACATGTAACAAAAAACTAGTCTGTAGTACATGTATTATTATTGTAAAATATCATTACTATTTTTTCCCCTTAATTCATGATTGTCGATTTGTATGAAAATTATTTGTATTCTTTTCATCATAATAAATGTTAACTCATTAATTGTTCGGCTTTAACCAGAGACATGTAAAAACCTTTAAATCATTTTTCGACTATCATTTAGAAAATTCACTGTCTTTTTTGTTGTGCCTTTGTATGACTTCTGGGCCCAAAATTGGAAATTTAAACATTCCTCACTTACTTACTAGCTTACTTTAAACGTGCAGAATTTACGTTTCATTTATGTGTTTTCTAGTTGACAGCTTAATGTATGTACACAATGTTAACAATGATTTAGTAGACCACGTACCTATATAAAGGACAAGAGCGTACAAGGCCTGACAAATCCCCCAGTACCCAGGATTTTGAAATGGCATATGAGCATATAAAAAATCTTTACATTTGAAACTGTGCATGAGTACATGTACATGTATAATATAGAGCTGCATTCTCTGATAAATAAATAATATACAATAATACATGTACTTGGTACTTATCTCCTTTGTTTTATTTGATGCTTTCTAAGCATTACAACATGATTTCATATCTGTGCTAGTGCTAATTTTATCCGACATTGTATGTACAGAACATGAACATTAGGTAATTGTTGTCATTATATAAATGGCATTAGATATTTTCTCATAATCAATAAAAAAGCAAAACACGATTTATTTAAAGGCAAATGAATTAAAAATAAAACGCCGTCTATACGATTCGAACACCCACTCCTTGGAGAAGTATGGACTACGAGCCTCCGCCTATCGCAGTGAGCTACGTTGACACATTAGAGTACGGGTGAATAAATTGAACTTTTTTGACAATTATTAATAAAATAAAACGCTTTTGGTGAAAATCACAAATTTGACCCATTATGGGTCTAGACTCCATTTTAATAAATCAATAATAAAAATCAAAATAAACTTATTCTTTAAATAAAAGTACTTTAAGGATGGAGTCAGGACCCATTCATACCTAATTTATTGCAATTAAAAACAGTGAATGATCCAAGATTTAGGCAAAAAGCGATGTGCAGCTTAATTTGGAAACCAATACCTGTCGTGTTTACAGAATGAAAGCACAATATTGACTTCCATCGTGAAATTTACAATGAAAACAATCCATACAAGTCAAAAATTAATATTCTAACTTGAATTGAAATTCTTTCGTCTTCATTGCTCCGAGTGGGGGATATGCAACGCCTTGTACGCCCCTGTTCTTTATATAACCGAAACTGAACGTTTCTCCTGCCCATAACACATGGCGTGACCGACTCTACTTTCGTTTTTAATATGAAAACATTCGAATTTACGCTTCAGTTGAACATGTGTTTTTTTGGCTGACAGCTTAATATATACACAATATTAACAGATTTAGCAGACCACGTACCTGTATATAACCCAAACTGAACGTTTCCTAGGTCCATTACCAGGGACGTATATATACGTCCCTGCCATACACATGGCATGACCGACTCTACTTTCTTTTTTAAAATGAAACCTAACTTGATATGACATAAACAAAACATTATTAATTTCTGACAGTATATTGGGTTACACAATGCAAAAGATCTACGTTGATTCAATTTGAAATATATTAGATTTATATGCACATGCAGAAATTGTTTCAGAATCTCACCGCGAGTACAACATATGCCAATGTTAAATGGAATTTTACCTACCCAGAGACATAGATATAGAAAAGATTTCTTTGTGTTTTCACTAAAATTAATAATAAAAACTTTTTGTTTATTGGTTTTAACCATTTGTACTGCAATCATGCAACTATGTACATTGTAACTCTGCCTTATACTTGTACATTCTTGAGTAGACAATAGTGCCGTAATGTCATATATTATAATGAACATATCTTTCCTCATAATTCATAGGCCATATTTAATACATAAAATTTTATCTATATATTTACAGGATTCTTTACTTACCTTTTTCAAAGTTTACTTCGTCCCCATGTTCATAACAAAGTGTGAAACGGGTACTGTATTATGATGTCATTTTCCACGTCATTTGATGTAACGAGCATGCGCACTCGCAATGTGTGTAAGTCTCGCCGAGAAGAAAAAATGATGGATCGGTGGTCATCTTATACACACTCATTACACAGATCTCATGCATCCGGTCAAATTAACACATTATTTTTTTTTAATCAGATACATCCTAGGGCATTTTCTAGTTGATTTATAACAAAATCCAACTGAACACCACCATTTCGTGTTCATTTGGATTTTTGCGTGTTCATTTAAACGTGTGTCGTCTAAAGCCCGTGTTCCGTTGACAGGGTTTACAAACACACACACACACACACACACACACACACACACACACACACTTAAAGAAATAGATATAAAATGTTTTCGATAAAATCTTGAAAACATTGTATAATTGTTGTGAAATAATCACAATTTCGGCTTTTTTTCATTTTTTTTACATGATAAGCAATTTTAAAAATACAGACACTTAACATTACATATAGACTGATAAATATCTACTACGGCGACCCCAAATCAAATTATGTTAAATCGTATACAGCAAATTGCAGATGAACAGATATAAAATTCTACCATTGCAACCTAAATAACATGTAAATGTTTGCAACATAATGCAAAAGGTCACATTAAACTTTTGACATTTGTATAAAAATGCTAAAGGAAGTTTCGAAAACTGTCATTCTGAATTGGTTAAAATAATTAACGGTAAATTTTTACAGCAGAAATAAGTGAAAACCTGTATTTGTTATTATGATTAAACAATCAACACAAAAAAAGAATGTTAATATTGAATTATTTGATTATGTACAAGAATATACATATTTAATAAATTTTATTTCCTGTAAGTATAATCGTGTGACTTTAAAACAAATGTTCATTAGACTATAAAAAAAACACTTCCGTGTACCTAAAAAACACGGAAGTTATCAATCAATACACATACAATATAGCTGGTAATCGGATAAAGCAGAAGGTAGGATTTAGTATAATGCATGATTAGACTGGTCAGAGCGCTCTCGATTTCAGTCTCTATCTTTTCATGTAATTAATGCCCATTCATTTGATTTGAGAAATAACCAATACAGACTTCTCAATCAATAACCTCCATTTCTGTTCCATCCATGCATTGCAGATTGTTAATTCCCCCCCCCCCCCCTAAAAAAAAAACCCATAAAAAACAAAACAAAACAAAACAACTAAATAGTTATGGACGAAATAATGTCATTTAATAACGAGCAATCAAAACTAACTACAAATAAACTACAATACAAACCGGGAGATTCCAGACAAAACTATATTTAAAGTTATAAACATAACTAATTGAACATTTGTATTTAATAAAACTTGACTCATTTTCAAAGTAAATCAATTCGGTTACCTTTCCAACTTTTCATTAAAATCTAGACGACAGCTTTGGCTAAAATGAGACAATATGTTTTATTTGCTAAAACCAATCTTCGGATTAAAAAAGAAAAAGTGAAAAAAAACAATGTTTAATGATAAAAATACTCCCACTTAGTAAAATAAAAACAATCCACAAATAGAAAAAAGTTAAAAGCAGAATTCGAGATAATCTAACGACGTTAATAATTGATACATCAAAATATTCAAAAAATATTCTTAATACTTTTTTTTTACATATTAACAATATGCACTGCGTGCAGCATTCACCAATAAAATTAAAGACAATAAGGAATAAAATCTTCGTGTCATTTAAAGGGATAAGTTATAAATGATCATGTATAAATCGTTTAAATGTTTGTCTCGATTTTAGTTTGCAGTTAGTGTATTAAAATTAATACTGTAACAAAGTTGAATCTTTTAACACAGCACAAAGGAAACAGAGAACTAAGTTCAAATAATTCTAATAAGGTTACAAAGCAAAAGATGAAGTAAATACAAATCAGTAAGAAAGATATCTCTGTTACAAAGTCCAATAATACTGTTGATTCCTAATTAAACGCGAGGAATTAATATCCGCGTAAGATCGCGAGAAACAACCGTCGCGGATTTTATATTCACGCTTTTATTTTTCAAACAGTTTCGTACTATAGGAAATTATAACAAAAAATGGTCCTCGCGATTTTATCTTCTCGCGATTTGTGTGATCCTTCACTTCAGTTCTTTAGACTTTTGAAATCATAAGTCAGTTGGAGTTTTATGATATTTATTAAGCACACAGTTATCGTACAGTGGTATAAAAGCAATACATGATCAATCTGCTATCAATCTAAAATCCATCTGCTCTCAATCTAAAATCCATCTGCAATATCTTAATCAAATCATAAGTATATAAATCAGTATCTAGAATAAGCAATTGTTCAAACATCCTTTCGGGTCACGGTTGATAAGTGACTTATAAACGGAGTCCATTGTTAAAGGTTATTTGCAATTAAGAATCTTGCATCCGTTGATCGTTTCTCAGCGTCCAATCATCATCGAGAGTTTCATTCTTCCTGGTCATTCCGCTGACACCACGAATTCAAACTACGTCAATTGTCCTTTTCGGTCAATGACCTTTAACATAGTTCACTTTTATCTTTCACTATATACTTGTCTCGTATCGAGTGCACAACAAGCTAATGACTAATTAACGTAAAGCAGAATACAATCGTACAATTATATTTCATATATATATAGCTATCTGGTTACATACGTCCCCCTAACAAAAGAAATATCCCCGAGGGAGATTTCTTTCGCCAGGTGCCTGGTGTGAGAAATTATCCTTCAAACTCTTCTAGTTCAGATGAACTTCCTGGTGACCCACCGGTCAGAACATCTATGTTAAGAGGTTGAATGAAGTGACCAATTTCCTATACCAGCTTGGGACACAATAATAATCTGTTAACAACAATGTAGACTACATACATTACAATACATAATTGTTTGGTATCTCATGCAAAAAGTTAATAATAATCAAAGTCCAGTATTAAATGTCAACTTAAGCATAAGCGTTGCCATTATTATAATTAAACACATAAGTATACATAATAAGCTTACACAGTCAAGCGTACACAAATGTTACAAGTAGGTTATAAGTTCCACAATAGCATCCAGTACGAATAAATCGGAACGATAATCAGGATAACGTTTGCGCAATTCGGAGTCGATGAATTCCATTCGCTGTTCACAGCTCACCACATTTGATTTCAAAATACAAAATTTTATAACTATTTCATAAAACATTTTGCATTATTCACAATTTCTGAAACATACTGAATACACATTTTATAATTAACACTTCAACGGCACTTCCTGCTTAGATGGCGAGGTGGCTCCTCGCGGAACATCGACTGCGTTCCTCTATTTCCTAGACATCAGCGCCTTTTCTGCTAGGTATTCTCGTGCCAAATTCGGGTCCGGTCCATAGCGTTCGGGCCTCGGAAATTTGGAGTTCCTATTCTCTCCGGTCAACTTGTATGCTAATTCTTCTGTTATTGGTTCCATAGCGTGGGCGTCTGCAAGTGATCGTCGTGGTTTTCCGTGTCGGCGAGGTTTCTTGGATGGTGTAGCGTTCTCTACTAAGGATTTCATTTCAATAGTCTCTTGGGAATGTCGTTGATCAGCATTCACACCAGACAAAGCGTTTCTGCCAGAACTTTCCTCATCCCTGTCACCATCCCTTTTTCGACAACCCGACCAGCAACCACGGCACATATATCCTAACTTTTTGATAGTTTTACGTTTCATAATACAAATTCCAAAAATAATTATTATTGCCAAAATCAAAAATACATAAAACCAAAGACTTCCCACCCAAGGTAACGATTCCATAGTCTGTAGATCATTGTTTATTGGCAATTCTGCCATTAGTGTATTCATAGGAAAAACTTTAACATCCTTTAATTTATCAGGGATCTTAATGTGTTCTATCCCAGGAAATTTAATGTTAAGTGGGTCCCAAAGTGTATATGTATTTATTTCATCAATAAAATTCCGGAAGGAATCAGACATATTGAATTGACTTTCTCGATTGTAGTAAGGAGGAAGTAATAATGAACCATGAAAACCAGAACATCCTTGTCCCACAATCAAGATGTTTATCGTAACCTTTTATTATTTTACCAGTAATTTTATGTTTCTTACAATAACTCGGTTTCACAGTTTCTTTACTTAGTCGCGGATTCCGATATTTCGAATATGTTTCATCTCCCTGACTCCGACTTTACAATTTTCAAGGTGCTACGTTTGCGTTTACTAGTCAACTGTATTCAATTATCCGTTCAAAGGTCAAAGAGGTCACACTTTCTTAACTCTTCATACGCGTGCAATATGTTCAAAGCAAGTTTACTCATTATTATTTATATTTGGAACACATTATAAAATTGCTTTAATCATGTCAGCCACAATAGCAAGACAATTTTCTACATGTTGCTGTTTACAAACAGTTATATTCTTACGAGATTTGGGAACTGGTTTACGCGGTTTGGGGATTGGTTTACGGGTGAAGCCTAGACCTACTTTAGAATTTATCTCATTTATTTCACCAATTTCCATATCCTCGTCTAAGGGTATAACTGGGGTATCTAAGGGTAACTCATAGTTTTGATCATGATATTCATTTTGTTCTGACTCAGGGTTCTCATCCGATTCCGACTCAACAATCTGATCATGCTCGTCCTTATTCGGTCGTCCATCCATGATCTCTCTAGCTCTTATGCGTCTCTGAAGTTCGGCTAAGGGTATGTCTTCTTCGTCTGAAGAATTTTCTCTCTCTCGTTGTTTAAACCGTACGGCTCTTTCTAACGGCTCTGGCTGCACCTCATCATCATCTTCCGATGATAATTCCTCTTCTGGTGGTACCACATAATTGGTTTTTCTCAGAATCCTTCCACCATCTTCAGTATCTTGTGAGAGGGGCCAGTGTGAAATATCTGCCAATCTCAATTGCCGTGCATGGCACTTGGTAATAAATCCAGTTAATTGATCCTTTACCACAAAACTGACTGGTCCTTTCTGTTCAATAATTCGGTAATAAGGAAGCCACTTTTTATCTAGTTTATTTTGTCTTTTGTTGTTCTTGAGGTAAACTGGGTCTCCGACCTGGAAATCTTCATCTTTGCTCTTCTTATCAGCCTGGGCTTTCTGTTTCTTCTTGGCCTCTTTCATGTTGCGATGTACTAGCATAAACGCCTTGTGTTGTTCTTGAAGGACGATCTTATGTTGATCTTCACCTGCATATCTCCGACGAGGTTTCAGCAAAGTATCCAGAGGTAATACAACGTCTCTATTGTACATAAGATAGTATGGGGAAAACTTTGAGGATTCATTCGGGTGAAATCGAATGGCTGCTAATGTCTGGTTAAGATGAATATCCCATGTTTGAGCATTGTCTGTTATCTTCTTAGCCATTACGTCATGAAGAGTGCGATGGAATCTCTCCACTTTGCCGTTGCCTTGAGGACTGTAGTAAGATGTTGTGATGTGGTTAATGTTTAGTTCTCTCAAGGTTTCTTCCACTTTCTTATTCACATTCTCTGTTCCATTGTCTGTGAGAATTTGAAGAGGACATCCATATCTTGGGTATATTTCTTCCAATATAAGATGCACTATATTGTCAGCTGACTTATCAGGAACGGGAAACGCTTCCGGCCATCCAGAGTAAATGTCAATGAAAGAAACTATATACTTGTTTCCTGTCAATGAAGTTGGATATGGTCCTGACAAATCGAGTCCTACCTTAGCCATTGGAAAAGGTGGTATGTCTGTCTCTTGAAGTGGCGGTTGAGTCCTTTTATTGCTCCTCGTTTGGCATATTACGCATCCTTCTATATAAGAATATAACCTCTTGTATAAGTTTGGCATATAGTATTTTTGTCGAATTACATCATACGTTTTGTCCACTCCCATATGTCCAAGTCCATCATGGTATTGTTGTACAACCAAAAGTTCTAACTCACGTGGTATATATAAGCGCAGTCTTGGACCCTCGGAATCTCCATCTGAAAGATAGTACATTAAGCCATCTATTTCAAGAAATTTGTTTTCTTCGGTCGCTGTTGCTTTTCCTTTGCTTAACCGATTCTTCAGCTTTTTGATCTGCTCATCGTTTTGTTGACGTTCCTTCATATTGACATCTTCCGGTAAATCGATGAAAGGTTTGATCAACTCATCCTGCTGTTTAACTTCACACTTGGCTAATCTTTTAGGCGAGAAAGCATTTGAATTTAATACGTTCACTTCAAAGAAATTGTCCTTAACATCCGGTTCGTCACAATCAGATTTTTCTTCCTCTTCACCCTCAGTGGTAGCGGATGGTAACCTGGATAAAAGATCCGCACAGCAATTGAACCTTCCCTCGATGTACTCTACCTTGCAGTTATATCCAGCGATACTCAATGCCCATAATTGAATCTTCTTATTCTGCATTGGGGATTCTAAGATGTACTTGAGCGGCTTGTGATCTGTCCTTATGGTAAACTGAGCACTGTGGAGGTAATGGTCCAGCTTTTGGAGGGCGTAGTGAATTGCGAACGCTTCCTTTTCTATAGTTGACCATTTCACCTGGGTTTTACTCAGCTTATGGGATAGATAGTATATCGGCTTATCTTCTCCTTCATCAGTCTTTTGAGTGAGGCACGCTCCGATACAATTGTCGCTGGCATCGGTATACAGGATGTATGGTTTATTAGTATCTGGATAAGCTAACAAAGGCACTACTGTTAAACTCTCTTTTAGGAAGTCAAACGCTTCTTGACAGCATGATGTCCACTTGAACCTGGCATACTTTCTGGTTAAGTCAATTAATGGTTCTGCAATCTTGGAGAAATTTGGTATAAATCTTCTATAATAACTGCACATACCTATAAAACCACGGACTTCTCGAACTGTAGCGGGTGCTGGTAAATTTCTAATAGCTTCCACTTTCTTCGGATCGGGTTTTACGCCATGTTCATTAATGATAAAACCAAGATATTCAGTCTGTTCCTTGAAAAAGCTACACTTCTTTAACTTTAGTTTTAGTCCATGCGTCCGACAGAATATAGCCCTATGACCCATTTCCTTACACTTAAAACACCCTTTGTTCCTCGCATGGTCAACCTCCATAGGTTCTTCCTGTCTAGTGTCTGTCGGGGCAGAGATAACCAATCGTTCATTTAATAAAGGCGTGATCGTGTCAAACCTTGAAAAAGTCTGTCTGTTGTCGTCATTCTGTAAAGTATTTGTCATACTTGACCCTCTTATAGCTAGTCTTTGTCTCAAATTTTGCTCGCGCATGGCTACCTGAATCGCTGACTCCAAGTCTCTGGGGTTTTCTCTAAGAATTTTCATTCTGAGATAGTCAAAGGTCAAACCATCGCAAAAGATATCTACAAGTTGTTGTTGGACTAAGGGATCTTTTAATCTATCTTTACTATATGCGTCTTCCGCGATTTGCAACAACCGTTCCGCGAATAACTGCACACTTTCATTTGAATTTTGCCGCGTCCTGCGCATTACCGCTAACGCATGCTGAGAGTCGGTGATCTCCGCGAATCGATTTTTTAGAGATTCTTTTAAATCGTTCCACGACGGCATTTCTTCCGACGCGTCTGTTTCGTCCAAATATCTTTTAATATAATCTCCTACTGAACCTTTTCTTGTAATATACGCGAGCATGGGGATTTCATGACCCTGTTTTCCGGACAATACGCCATACTTTTCAACTTCTTTTATCCATTGTTTGAATTTTCTAGCGTCTCCTTCGAAAGGAGTTATCACAGAAGAAAGAGGCACTGAGAGTGCGGCTGTTATAGCTTTAACTTGACCCATAAAAAAATCTTTATCATCATCCTGATTTGGGGCTCGGTGTCGAGGTTCACGAGATTCATACAACCTTGCATCATAATATGTTTCAGTTTGTTTTTCAAAAGTGTTTTGTTTGACCTGTTCCTTTTCTGATAATGTTTGACCTGTTTCATGCCCTTCATTTTCTTTACTCTGACCCAACCCCGCAAATTGTTTTTCTAATTGTTCCATTTGATTTTTAAATTCTTTTCTATCATATCCATTTCCAGTTGCCATTTAGGTTGCTGATCTAAGTTATTTACTTTGAGGTAGTAAACCGAGATATTGAGGAAAAGTTCTTACCTTAGCAGTTCCGCTTTTCCTTAGTCTAGCACTTCGAATTATCCTGGTCACTGGCACCATAAAAGTCTATGTGATCCTTCACTTCAGTTCTTTAGACTTTTGAAATCATAAGTCAGTTGGAGTTTTATGATATTTATTAAGCACACAGTTATCGTATAGTGGTATAAAAGCAATACATGATCTATCTGCTATCAATCTAAAATCCATCTGCTCTCAATCTAAAATCCATCTGCAATATCTTAATCAAATCATAAGTATATAAATCAGTATCTAGAATAAGCAATTGTTCAAACATCCTTTCGGGTCACGGTTGATAAGTGACTTATAAACGGAGTCCATTGTTAAAGGTTAATTGCAATTAAGAATCTTGCATCCGTTGATCGTTTCTCAGCGTCCAATCATCATCGAGAGTTTCATTCTTCCTGGTCATTCCGCTGACACCACGAATTCAAACTACGTCAATTGTCCTTTTCGGTCAATGACCTTTAACATAGTTCACTTTTATCTTTCACTATATACTTGTCTCGTATCGAGTGCACAACAAGCTAATGACTAATTAACGTAAAGCAGAATACAATCGTACAATTATATTTCATATATATATAGCTATCTGGTTACATTTGATACAAACAATGGAATCGCGGAATAAAGTACCCGCGTAAAATGTGCAGTAGTGTAAAAGTATAATTATCGTTCCTAGCAACAGGCACACCAGATAACACAGTCTCTGACGGGAGAAGTTGTTCTACAGTCTAAGATGGTATAACGTTATGGTTTCAGGATGGCTGGAGAGTATGTTCTTCATCACTGATGGTGATTTGAGGACTGATCTCTTCTGACCAAGTCCAGAAATTATATTCGTCAGAGGCAATGTTTCGTCGTATAGTAGTTGAAAGGTTAATATCCTAAGATGGATGGATAATCAATTATTACTCTAATAGTCCTATCATAGAGTTCCACGAAGTCGATGATTATATCGATACTGATAATATGTATTGCATCAGATGTCTAATTATGATCTCCTCGGCATGGCCTAAATGTCCTCGGTTATCATCAGGTGTTGGTACATTACACTGGGTGAAAAATGCAGTTTCAGCAAAACTAAAACTATATGGAAACCTTGCTGAAACTTTTAGTTGAAGTTTTATGTATAGTTTCCGCAATGGGGAAACCATTATATCGATTAAGCAAGTATAAGTTAGGCTTCTGTCAGCAGAAACTTTAGTCTAAGATTTTTTATGGTTTCCGCAAAACCAAAATTGAAATGTATGGAAAGTGGTGTAAATTAGTATGGAAATCAGTTTAAGCATATTTCCGTTGGGTTTCAGTTTGCGGAAACTTTAAGTTAAGATTCCAAATGGTTTACGCATTGCTGAAACTATTACTAAAATTCATTTGAGTTAAATAGTGATATCAATTATTTTCAATAGGTTTAAGTTCAATTCTAACCTAATGATCATGAATCCGCACATGCTTATAAGTACAGTAGGTTTCAGCGTGACTGAAACTATATGTATACATCTAACTATATTTAAATGTGGAAAAAATGGTGATTAACAAATTTACTAAGTAATAAATTAAATATATATGAAAAGAAAAACTGATGTCTCTGTTGTTTAATGATCAGATAATTAATCTGAGGTACTGGGGCACGTGTATACATGCATGTGTATATATTCTTTCTCCAGGTGACCTCCTCTTTGTGATTTTTCTGTATATAGTTGTTTACAATAGCATTTCCATGTGTTTATTTTTATCTGTTATGTAACTAATATTAGAAATAGCTTTTAGAACATAGGTAAAACTACTGGTATTGATAAGAATTGTAAAGTGAATGAACTGTGTGACAGTTTGTATTTTATACATTCAGTACATGTAGTAACACTTGACATTTATAAACAATGTATATATTACTTGGAATTAAAAATATCAATCTAGGTAAATAAGTGAATTGTAGGAAGGTAAACTTTGTGTAAAGAACAATATTCATCAGGAATGAAATGTGTTGCCTAATTATTTAAATGTGTACATCATATTTTTGCACATGATTTGACAGACTGCTATATATATATATATATATATATATATATATATATATATATATATATATATATATATATATATATACCTTGCTGAGTTTTTGTGAAAGCCAAAAAAACATAATAATAATAATAAAGTTTCAGTAAGTTTCAATTGCGAAACAATATGTATCTAAATCAAATATTTAGGTTGAAACTATGCAGAAAAGTTTCAGTAAGTTTCCGTTGTGGAAACCATTTGGATTTGTGGACAGCCTAAGTTTCAGCACTGCGAAAACCTAATGAAACTTGACGTTTCCGTGCTGAAACCTGTCGGAAACTTAGAGTAACCTTAAGTTTCCGCAAAGTTTCGAAGGGTTTCCGCAGAGCAGAAACCAGATATTTCATTCAGTGTTATTATCAGGTGTTAATTAATGTCCATGCAGACAAGAGTAAAATAGATGAATGAAAATCAACAAGGATAATAATAGCACAATTTGGTATAGCTAATTGTGTTACATTCTGTTTTCTTTATCAAATGCAACGACTTTAATACATTTGCTTTATAGGTCATATAACTAATAACTTCAAAATTCGATTTATATATTTTGTCTTGTTCCTATAAAATTATATTAAAAAATTATATTAAATGGATAGCACAAATTAAGCGTGAACACGATTTCGTTGATGTGAATAAGTGGCACGTCCACAAAAAGATCTGACATATTGGCATAATTATCTGACAAGTCGACATACAGATCTTACACGTCGACATAATCATCTGATAACTGGTGACAAAACTTTGCCATTATGTGTTCCTAATCTTAATTTGAATTTTATTATCGAGCAGGATATTTTTCTCTTTTTTCATAATTATTTAATAATCAAATAACTAATTTTTTGTGTTTTAAACAAGTTGCAATATGCAAAAACTACCATTTAGGACTTTGCAAAGAATATGGCTGTAAACCTTAATATAAACCAAATATTTGCAGTACTTCAATAACATTGTGGGTTGTGTATTTAAATTGTCATCAGCGAAAGGATGTGTTGGTTCTGCTCAGCAATAGTAAGATTAAATATAAAATGTACAATATATACAGAAACAAAAAAAAAGTTTTTCTACCCAGAACTGACTTTATTTTTTATAACGTTTTAACTTAGATCTGATTGGTGCATATGTTGTATTGTTGATAAATACATATGATAAAAAATTGAAATAAATGTATTGATGTAAAATGGTTTCAAATTTAATATTATTATTTTTTTTGCAGATAACCATGGATGACAATTTAGTTTATGATGATCTTGAGCAAAATCAAGAATGCCAAGATTCAAAATCGTAAGAAGATTTTACAAAACCAGAAAAAACTACCATGCCTCATGTTCCGCTCGATCCAGTTCCTAATTGCATTCTAGAGTTATTAGGTCTTTCCACCTTTCAGGTGAAAGACCTCTTGTTTTCTTTATGTTTTTTCTTCTTCTTCTTCTTCTTCTTTTTTTCTATTTAGCTCGGAGTGACTTTTTTGTTATTAGGGTTATCCAAACAAATTTAAACTTTATGTAATTGTTCATTAAAAGTTATGGTACTAATTGACCCTGTGTCAAAAAACTCCCAGAACTTACAGAGTTATTGCCCTTTGACAAGGAAATGCCTGTTATCACTACTCCTCTAAAACCGTAAGAGATAGAGACTTGGAACTTTTACCAATGTCTTTAGTACACTTAGAGGGTTGTTCAATCTATTCATACCGAAAGGATCTGGGGCCTTCTTCTAGCAGTTATTGCCCCTGAAAGTATTTAAATTTCCATAAAATCACTTCCAACTTTTTTATTATTTATCATAAAGACGTCGGACCACTTGGGATAGAAGCGTCTACCTTGGCCGAACAAAATAACATAAAGGTCAAAGGTCAAGGTCATTTGGAAATCTGTAAATTAATGATTTTTTAGATCTCTTTTGTTTAGGGTGGTAGAGAAAATTTTTTTCATGGATGTAGTAGGACATCTTAAGACATTTTAAAATACAGCCCCTTGGCTCATACCTTTGAATAGTTACAGAGTTATTGCCCCTATTGTACAAAATGCTTGTTATCGCTACTCCTCTGAAACAATAAGAGATAGAGACTTGGAACTTTTACCAATGTCTTCAGTACACTTAGAGGGTTGTTCAATCTATTCATACCAAAAGGATCTGAGGCCCCCTTCTAACAGTTATTGCCCCTGAAAGTATTTACATTTCCATTAAATCACTTTCAACTTTTTTATTATTTATCATAAAGACGTCGGACCACTTGGAATAGAAGCGTCTACCTTGGCCAAACAAAATGACATAAAGGTCAAAGGTCAAGGTCATTTGGAAATCTGTTAATTAATGAATTATCAGATCATTTGATACAGAATTTTAGTAAGGGTTTCAATAGCTTGCTGGATTGTGCAATAAGGTATTCAATTAGGTCAGCCAGGTATCGCATCAAGTCCTGTGGTTACTCAAGTGGAAATTGTTTTACAGTCAACCCATTCATATTGTACAAAGACAGCTAGCCTCTAGAACACGCTCTTCTATTGTTAGGTTTTCTGTTTATATGCTTGTGTAAAGAATATTCACTTGGCGAGCACATCAATTTTGTTCAGAGTAAATGGGAAAAAATTCAGAAAAAGTAATTCAAAAGATATCTACGATAAACAACGGAATTCTTAAAGCAATCTAGGCTTGAAATACAAAATAATCTCTTAAAACTCATTTATGGCTTTGCAGTATTCTAATTTTCTAGTACAACATATAACACAGGTATACTATTTTTGTATACCTTGCTGAGCAATCTAGCAATTTATTAAAAAAATAGTAGGGTGGAAAGACCTCTAATTGTTCAAGAACAATTAGTCTACTAGTTCTTAATGCATTCCTTGTCATCTAAGGCTTTGATGGGTTTCGGAGTAAGTTGGAGGAAAAAAGAAATATACAATGCATAAGCTATTTTATCATAAAATAAAATTAAGGGATGCTTATTTACAACTGCGTTAAAATCCGCATTATTGAAATATCAATCATTGAAAAATCTCGACAAAACTGTTGAAAACTGTGGTAAGACAATATTACAATCCTCATCAGCTGATGAAGATAAATCATGTTATAATAATATCAATAAGAAAACGATATTATTACTAGCCAATTATTATATCATTTTTACTTTTACAGGCATGTAGCACAATCCAATATAAATTCACCTCCGATGTGTGTGTTTCATCCCTTTACCTAAGGAAAGACTCTCTTTCCTACTCGATTGAGTACCATGATAAAACAGCAGATCCCACACTGAAACAAAAGAAAAAGGTAAAGCTGGAAAAGTTTTCCTCATCAATGTTTTTGAAAAATATATAAAGATCTAATTGTTGAATTTTAAAAATATTTATTGCCGCTGAAATATTTTTTGATCTATTGTAATGAAGGGTATATCAATAAAATGGCATTTCAGACAACCATGAAGTGAAGTTTTTTGAAGGGTACTATTTTTATAAAATGTTATAAAGTTTACACAAAAACAGAAGTAGTCTTATCATGTATAAAGACAAGCTGGATAAGTTTAAGCCTGTTTTCATAAAAATATTTTGGTAAGATTCACAACATTCAAGTTTTGATTACAAGAAATAATAAATCACTCACATTGCCCTAGAATATACAATATACCTAAACACGACCCCTAAAGGCCATAATCTGCCATGTTTCCTTTCCTTTGCCGATATTTCAAAAACCCCTAAGGAAATCACTGATTTCTTAAAGTTAAAATGAGAATAATTTTCAAACATAAATTAGAACAAACTAAACTCAACAAAATCAAAAGAAAATATAAAACTATTTGTTAAAAAACAAATAGCAAATGATTGATATTATCTTGCATGTAGGGTTGCCTTAATTCTTGTGCAAATCGAGTACATAACGCTTACATCATATTTTAGACCAAACCCTCTATCCAACTTAGCAAATAGGCGATAGTAAATCAAAGAAAGAAAATATTTGGTAATACTAACCGTTTATACGAAATTGATATTTATTTTCTAGAGTTAAAGTGCTTCCGAACTATATATTGCAGTCACTATATGCTTTGTTATGATATAACAGTACAGCACAGTGATACGTTCAGAAATGAAGAGTTTTTAAAATAAGTGTCCTTGAAATTCTAGGTACTTTTTTTATTCAGGAGTGGGATGGGAATTTCGATGGTTATTTGTTTGTTTTGATTGGGAGGGGGGATAAAGCATAAAACAATGAAAATAAATAATTATTTGTCATACATTTGTCGAGTGCACACAAATACCTATTACAGCAATTAAATATCCCTGATCCAAATACCTTCATATTATTTCAAAAAAGCCTTAAGAAAACACAGGTCCAGTGAAGAAGCTAACAGTGCAATGATCCAAAAGCCCCTAGTTCAAATCAACCGAGGTACGCTTGATTTTATATTCTAAAAACAAAGGGATTTTATTTAACTTCAAAACTCACTTGTTTGAATCTTTGCAAAAATATAATATATATTCAGGTAGATGTATTACTTGAATGCAGTCGGGGATAAATACAGTGTTCTACATTGGAAAAATGATGTGCGTAAGCGACAAAGAAATTATAAAAATATATCTTTACTTAGCCACCTTAAAATTAAAAACAATCTAAAATAATTAAAACTGAACGAAGAACAAAAGTGACGATGGAACGAGCTACACCTCTATGAATATTAAAATTCTTCATCTAAGAAAATTGTAAAAATGACTGATATAATCCTCCTTTTTTAAATACGTTATCCACAGCACCTCGAACAATGACTTTAAAAGGAAAAACCTATCTAAACGTACACACTTAACTGTATCATATTTTAAAAAGTGCTTCAAACCCTACAAAAATGAATTACACCCTTACTCTACAAAAATCGTGTTTAAGGCATGCGAAACCTACCTCTAATCTATTCATAGCTTTAAAACCAAGAGGTCTAAGCGCTAAGAATAGAAAGTGATACTCACCATTAGGTAGTCACTCCCCAAACAAAGTGAAGTAAACTGACTGAAGTATTCACTAACTTCAACAAATAACAACCATAGAAATTGAATTAACTTAGCCAATCAGAAAACAGGTTATTTCATAAATAAGGCAAAAGTGACGACATGGATAATATATTTTCTGTAGAATTGTAATTATAAATAGAATAACTTTTAACTTGTTCAAAATATGAGAGTAGAAAGAAATATATGATCAGAAGTAAGTATTTGAACCTTAAGAATGAAAATAAACTCTTTAAACTGTAAAATCTTTAATAAGAAAAATGCAAACTGTATAACGAAAATAAACAAAGTTTGTAACAATATGAAATCATGACAGTCTTAACAGTTCAATATTTCATAGTACATTTACACACTTGTAAACGCACATCCTATATCCCCGTGTGACATGTTTGCAATAAAAGTACCAAATGCAATGCAATAATTCTACATAAAGACCCGTTGCTCATACGAGTTACAACATGAAAGGTTAACTGAAATCACACCAGATAAACAATATTCGTCTCCACTGAAACAATGCGCCCCGACTATAAATACTTATCATATCTTTCAAACAATAGTTTTACCTTGGATGAAATTATGGTTATATGACCCCACACACATATCTAAGGTAAAATTCAATACCAATCAGAAACTAATTTTGCAAAAAAATGTGTTCAATTAACATTAGTTCAAATTTCATTTCTTTAAATTCTTGTTCAGTACGATATGAATGTGTATGATCAAAAGAGAGAGAAACTTCATGGATGCGACTGTTATACAATTGTAATGATTGAGTATCTACTTCTCGGGAAGATCCCAGAAACCGTTAAATTGATAGAAAATGAATAAAAAGAAGGTGTGTAAATCTTAAAGTTATTAACGTGATAATGAGCGCATAAAACATATGGAAACAGTACGTACTTTGCTTGTTTGTCGAAAGAACTAATCACATTTTTCTTTAAATAAAAAAAGGTAAATGAAATAATATTGGCATAATAAGATGACTGTGTTTTTCTATAAAATAAACAGTGGAATATTCGACAGTTCACAGAAATAAATTAACATTTATTTTGGTTTTTCAGAATTTAATAAAAGTTTTAAAACATGTAAATGAAAACACTGTTATGATCCTGAAAACAAACCACACATAACATCATTTATATTTCGACAGCAGAAAAACACCAATCAAACGACTTTGGCTCACAATTTTCAAAGAATGGTTTCTGACGCAAATAAAAGAACTGTTCATGGGTTTCGTGATGAACAAGTTCCTTCTACAACTGATGTATCTAGTTTTACGAATATCATCAACAAAACTGCTAATCGTCAACTGAAACAAAAAGAAGAGGCATTATTTCACAATTGTTTTTTTACTTTTTATTAGTAGAACAGAAAAAATCTATGTATTTTGTTTGTCATAGTAAATTAAACTTGATAACAGTGGAATAAAAAAAAATATCATGATCTTGAACATTTACTTCACGTAACATCATTTTGACTTTTAAAGCAGAATTACTTGAATCAAAAAATAGTGGCTGATACGTCTCATCGAATGGGTGCTGAAGCAATTATAACAAATAAGGATAGTTTACCTGATGAACAGGATCCTTCCACAACTGATTTGTCTAGTCATGTATCAACGGACAGCATCAATACAATAGCTAATTTCCAACCGAAACAGGAAGGAGAAGTAAAGCAACACAATTTTATTTTAATGTTTTATTATCTAAAAAAAATGGAATAATCAATTGCTTTAAAAAAAGTATTGTTGCTGAGTCATTTCTGATCTTTCGTTCTGAATGGTATTATCATAAATAACGTAGCCCCTATGCTGCCTGACCTTGACAACAGATCTCCAGTAGTTTAACCTTTATTTATATTGTTAAAACTGAAAACATAACAAAGGATTCTTTAACATACGAAATACAACTGAAAAATTATACATGTACTATGAAATGGAATACATGACAATAGAATGCATGACTTGATATTTGACTACTAGATATTTGACTATAATAAGATAAAATTAATGACCTTGATCTGTTAGATAGGGAAACCCTCATTTTACAACCAGCCATTTGTACATTTTAGAGCGGTTTCTGAATGTAAATAAACAGCCCAATACACATGTGTATTTGTCATTATGCACTTAATTTGTTTTATGAACCTGATTAACCTTGAATAAACATTGCTATAGAGAGATTCTTAAAATAACTCAATGGTGGCACAATAAATCAAATTTTGCTTAATAATAGTGCCTCGTAAATCAAAGAACATATACAAGCATTCATAGAAATATTACAAATTCTACTCACTACATTGTGATAAAATGCTTGGTCTACAGATGAATATAAGAAATGCAGCCCTTCTTGGCTACCCGTCGCATGTACAACTTATCCGGAAATATTGTTCAAACATAAAATCAAAAAAATAAACAGTACAGAGAGAATATTTCCGGAATAAAAAAGGTAACACTACAACCACCTTATGATATTTGAGATAAGCACGAAAAAGGTTTTTTGCAGTATATTTTAATAACAATCTATTGTTTTGAATTAATAAACTACAATCGTTCAATTTGCCGGAAAAAAATTGAGACATTCGTTGAAAATACTATTTACAAATACTTTTAAAGCATCAATGAAGGTAAATGGAATGCATCTACAAAGGCCCATAAGATAGATGTACGTAAGCCAGAAAGTATGTCACATGCCACGCGTGGTTCATACGAGATACAAAATAAGAGGTTAAGCTAACTCATACGAGGTAAAAAAAAAAGAGAATATAATTGAGGTCAAATTAACTTTTGCACTTTAAAAATGTTATATATGAGCGCGCAATGTGTTACAATTTTTTATCTTTCACAAACAAATATACTTACTGACATACAAAGACAAGCAAAAGAAGAACAAAGTACCTTATTGTGCACGTAAGGCGTATATCAAAGTCTACGATGAATGAAAGAAAACATTGTGCTCAACTATTACTCCTGATTTTAATATTTTAAAAGAAGAAAAAAATAAAGAACATTCAAAATGATTTGCACATTTTGAGAACAAACTTGTTATTTTACTGGAGGTCAAATTTCACTTCATCCATTGAAATTCGTGTTGAAGATTGATTTTAAATGTGTATAAATAAAACAGCGAGGAATGTCATGGGTGCTGTTGTAATAAAATATTGGGTTGATTTTCTATTTCATTGAAAGATCCGATAAGTAGTAAGATTGATAGCAAAAGGAATTTGAAGGCGATTTGTTAATTTTGAATGTATTTACGTGCTTATGAATGCATAAAACATATGGCAGGAGTACTTAACTTATTAGCCAAAAGAATAAACCATATGTTTTCCAAAAAAATCAAGTTCATAATATGATATTTGCATAAGTAGATTAATGTGTTTCTCTAAAAATAAATTATATATACTCGACAAATAGAGAGAAAAACACATAAAATGAAAGGCCATACACTCCAGGGAAAAAAAATCCCATGTATCATAATTTGCCGACTATATTAGTACATGTTTCACGCCTCAAACAATAGATATTTCCTGATACCAAATGATATGGTACACACCAAATCCAAGCTTCATGGTTAAGTGACCATCCATTGTGTTCATAATGATTAAACCAATTATTGACAATTATTATAATATCGTATTTTTCCCAAGCTCATGATTGGTCGATTGCTGTCACATGACCGTGCTATAAATTCTGTTATAGACCTTACTATACTAAAAATAGAAAATTTATTGACCTCACTATCCTAAAAATAGATTTTCACGACAAAATACTGGCTTTGGCACGTGCGACATTGTGACGTCATAATAGCAAAATCAACACCTTTACATTATGAACAAAATATTTCACAGATGATAACAAGTAATCTAATTTATTTTTGTTTTTAAAATTTTTGCCATTACCGATTTATTGCTGATTTTATAAGCTTTTACGGCCCATTTTGAAAACAGTTGATCTCAAAGACTATCAGAGATATGAATATGAAACTTTCAGGATAGTTAGTCCATAGTTTGAAGTTGTGCCTATTGTTTTCGTTTTAAGCCAGTGGTACCATTTCTTGGAGCTCGCCTAGGCACGAAAGATGGGTACGAATTTCAAATCAAAATGTTCACACGTTTTGATCTATATCTTTTTATCAGTTAATATTTTGTTACCACATATATAACAAAAGTGTTAGAGTATCAAAAGTTCTTTCCAACAAAATCAAGAAAAAGGGGCTTGTAAAGTCTTTTATAAATAACACACCTATTTATGACGTAACTAGGGATTTTTAGGGGCCAAAGTTCTCAAACTTTGATAAAATATATCTAGAGAACGAGACATATTTTGTTAAGCATTTTAGAAGAGAAAATATTTGTATTGACGATTTAAATCGATTCCACTAATCAAAACACCAATGTATGTCCCAAATATGGATCTACAGGACTGGCCCCTAAAATAATCAATCATTTGTATCTCAAAAATACACAACAATTTAAGATGGGTGTAAGAACATAAAATGTTAGTATTTGAGTGATCTTACGTATGAAATCAACAAAAATGGGCTGGACCCTTTATTTAAGGGTCAATAGACTTGTAAACGCTATTACAAAGTATTTAAAAACAATAAAGACTTTGTAAGGTATTTTAGAAGCAAATTTGTTAATCGTAACAGTAACAATATATGTTTGAACAATTCATCGCCACGTCCATATATGACGTAATTAGGGGCCAAAGTCCTTAAACTTTGACGCAATATATCTAGAAAAGGAGACATAATTTGTTAAGCATTGTAGAAGAGAAAATGTCTGCATTGATTTTTATAAAAGGTTCCACTAACACCAATGTCTGCCACATTTAAGATCTACAGGGTGGCCTCTGAAATATTCAATCATTTGTATCTAAAGTTTTATCGCTAATTCATAAGACCTACTCGTTACTCGTAATCAAGTTTGTTAAATTATTGTTTGACATGCAAAGCAAATCTCCACTTCATAACATATCTAAGAGTATGAATAAAACAACAGCTGAAAAAAATATTTATTTGAATCCTCTGGAGAACAGTGTCATTTTAAATAATCAGATGGACGTGATTATGTCTTTTCTATCCTTGCTAATAATGAATTTGTTAATGCAAGTTTGAGTATTTAGCCTCAATACATTTCTGCATTTAGAATTACCCTTGGTAGACTTTCCCATTGTAGAATCTGCTGTCAATGTTGATGATGTAGCAATGGATGGTGCTCTATCACTTTCTTCACACTGGGATTTTTACAATTCTTACAGTCAGCTTACAATATAGTTTTAGAAAATCGTTTGGAACTGGTGTCTGGCAAATAAAAAATAAATCATCGCAAATATCAAAAAGAATTTTTAGTTCCCGGCTTAAATCCAAGTAGAAAGACATCTTGTACTACATGTAGCTTGCTTCATTCATGAATAAAAGGTTGAAAGTGTGATTTATTGTCTAGTTTGAATTCTACTCACTTTCAAATCTCACCTGTCTAATACAACTAGATTGCCCAAGAGCACAAATTATCACCAGGCCAGGGTGGACTGAACCAATCCCATTTAACTCCTCATACTTACCTTGATTTGGTAAAATATTATTCAATTAAATAGTAATAAATATATTAAAAAAATGTTTTCTCCTGTGCAATATGTACTAAGTATGTTGTTTAACTTTTTCCGAGTACCATGAGAATGGCGAAGATAAAGTTTACCAACATATACATAAAACTAAATAACAAGTACGATTCATCATCTCGAACATTTACTAACTTAACATCGTTTTGACTTGTACAGCAGAAAGACATGAATAAAAAAATATTGGCTGACACGTCTCATAGAATTGGTGCTAAAGCAATTTCAACAAATGAGGATGGTTTACGTGATGAACAGGATCCTTCCACAACTGATGTGTCTAGTCATGAATCAACGGAAAGCATCAATACAACAGCTAATTTCCAACCGAAACAGGAAGGAAAAGTAAAGCAACACAATTTAATCTTATTTTTTTATGATCGGAAAAAAAATAATTGTTTTACTTTTAAAAAAGTATTGTAGCTGAAACATTTCTGATCTTTTGTCCTGAATTGTATTACCATTAATAACGTAACCCTCTTATAATATTTCAGACAAACATGAAAATAAGTTTCTTGCAGTATATTTTAATAACAGTGTATTGTTTTAAGTTACTAAACTAAAAGCGTTCAAGTTGAAAGAAAAAAATGGCAATGAAACACTTCTTGAAATACAACTAACAAATACTTTTCAAGCATAAATGAAGGTAAATGGAATGCATCTTTATAGTCCTATGATATACATGTACGCACGCCAAAAAGTATTCACGTGCAACGGGTGGATCATCCGAGATACAAATAACAACAAAACTTTATGATAAACGCGATGACTTCAATTTTTCTACAGTCAACTTTCCTTACTTATGTCGCAATATACCTTTATCACCTGCTTATGGTGTTTTTGTCTCTCAGTTAATTCGATACGCAAGGGCACGCTCTTCGTATGAACAGTTTCTAAGGCGAGGCAAGCTACTGACAAACAAGTTGATAAAACAGAACTATCAACAGTCTCGTTTGAAGTCATCTTTTTGTTATTTCTATGGTCAATACAACGACCTTGTCAGCAAATACAATTTTCCACTGGGTCGCATGCTGACTGAAATTTTTCATACTAATTGTTTGACCATGATTAATCACCTAATTGTCTACGGACTTTTCCGTTTTTTCCCGATTACGACAGGGAGCACACGGCGGGTGTGACCGGTCAGCAGTGGATGCTCAGTCCTCCATGTCACCTGATACTACCTCTATCTTTTTGGAGGTCCGTGTTGCTCTGTTTTGAATTTGTATTTCGTTTTATTGATTTTTGAGATGGTTAACGGTTTGTTATTGTCGTTTTTTCATACAAAATAAAAGATTAAGCTAATTAATACGGGGTAAAAAAATGATAACTGAGAATGTCAAATTAACTTAAGTATTCTATAAATATTATTTATGAGCTCCAGTGAATGAATGAAGGCGTTGTACCCAATTATAACTTGGTATAGTCCACAAATGCATTTTCCATAGCGGTAATGTTAACGTTCGGGTTCATAGCTCCGGCCCTAATTTTCGTTCAGCAACGAGGGACCTCTTGAATGAAAGCTCATCAAATTGTCTCTCTCCTGTTAAAATTTCGTGGTGTGAAGTCAGATTCTTTTTCCGGCAAAATGCGTCTGTATTGAAAAACTCTGAAAATGAAAGTAAAAGTAGGGAATTTCACAGTTTTGGAAAGGGTGTACATCAAACAATTTCATTTTTTCCTTCAAATGATAATTTAATTTTGACACTTGCTTTTAAAATTGCAAATCCTCTTTTCTGCCATGTGTCAAGCATTCTGATTTAAAATGTCCCAATTAATGTATATATACTCTGCAAGTATAGGAACTATTTTGCTTAAAGGCAATACTTTGTTGTCCTACCGATTCTAAAAATAGTTAGAAATATCCAACTACTTATTCTTACTTTTACACGGTGTGTTTGACCTGTCAGCAGAGGATACTCACTTCTCCATGGCACCTGGATCTACCTCTTTTTTTTCTTAAGAGGTCCGTGTTTGCTTTTCTCCTGTTTTGTTTTTTTTCTCTTAGATTTTTGTGTTTGGGCACTGTTCGTTATCATCACATGTCGTTTTCAAAAGAAGATGAAATTAAAGGGGCATAGTCATGATTTTGGTCAAATTCTTTTTTGCTGTTTTTATTATTCACAGTACTTTAGGAATGCATTTATAACGATCAAATGAAATTTGAGCGTCAGTCGTAAAGTTATAAGCAAGATACAGGGTTCACAATTTTTTTCATGTAAACATGGCTCGTGCCCTGTTTGTTTACAAATGTTCAACTTTCCAGTAAAAAAGCTTTTTCAAGCTTATTTGTCCATATACCTATTCATTTTAAGCATAAATAAACAGTTCCTGACGTTTAACACATTCATTTTAGATCTAAAACTTGAATGTTCACCTCAACATTCAAAATGTAAACAAAAGCTTTGTTTACATAGCAAAGAATTGTAAGCTCTGTAACTCGCTTAAAACTCAACGAATGATACTCAAATTTTGGTTCCCTATTAAAAATGCTTTGTAAATATCAAAATCGGAAAAATAAAACTTGACCAAAACCGTGAATATGTCCCTTTAAGAACATACAAAATTAAACGCAAATTTTACTTCATCCTTTGAAATTCTCGTAGAGGATTGATTTGAATGTGTTTCAGTAAAACAGCGAGGAATATCATGGATGCTGTTGTAATAAAATATTGAGTTGATTTTCTATTTTATGGGAAGATCTGAGAAGTAGTAAGATTGAAAACACAGGAATATAAAGATGATTTTTTAAAATTTCGAATGTATTAACGTGCTTATGAACGCTTACACCATATGGAATGAGTGGTTAGCTTGTTAGCCAAAAGAATTAACTATATGTTTTCCTATTAAATTATGTTCATAATATGTTAATGGCATAAGCAGATTAAGTGTTTCTCTAAAGAAATTATATATATACTCGACGAATAGAAAGAAACCCAAAAATGCAATACACTCCAGTGAAAACAGAAAAATCACTTGTATCATGATTTGCCAGACTATTATCAAAAAAAATAAACAGTGCAAATAAAATATGTATTATAATCTTTAACATTTATTTAACTTAACACCATTTTGACTTGTACAGCAGAATTACAGGAACCAAATCACATTGGCTGACACGTCTCATAGAATGGGTGCTGAAGCAATTTTAACAAATGAGGATGGTTTACGTGATGAACAGGATCCTTCCACAACTGATGTGTCTAGTCATGAATCAACGGAAAGCATCAATACAACAGCTAATTTCCAACCGAAACAGGAAGGAAAAGTAAATCAACACAATTTAATCTTATTTTTTTATCATCGGAAAAAAAATAATTGTTTTACTTTTAAAAAAGTATTGTAGCTGAAACATTTCTGATCTTTTGTCCTGAATTGTATTACCATTAATAACGTAACCCTCTTATAATATTTCAGACAAACATGAAAATAAGTTTCTTGCAGTATATTTTAATAACAGTGTATTGTTTTAAGTTACTAAACTAAAAGCGTTCAAGTTGAAAGAAAAAAATGGCAATGAAACACTCCTTGAAATACAACTAACAAATACTTTTCAAGCATAAATGAAGGTAAATGGAATGCATCTTTATAGTCCTATGATATACATGTACGCACGCCAAAAAGTATTCACGTGCAACGGGTGGATCATCCGAGATACAAATAACAACAAAACTTTATGATAAACGCGATGACTTCAATTTTTCTACAGTCAACTTTCCTTACTTATGTCGCAATATACCTTTATCACCTGCTTATGGTGTTTTTGTCTCTCAGTTAATTCGATACGCAAGGGCACGCTCTTCGTATGAACAGTTTCTAAGGCGAGGCAAGCTACTGACAAACAAGTTGATAAAACAGGACTATCAACAGTCTCGTTTGAAGTCATCTTTTTGTTAGTTCTATGGTCAATACAACGACCTTGTCAGCAAATACAATTTTCCACTGGGTCGCATGCTGACTGAAATTTTTCATACTAATTGTTTGACCATGATTAATCACCTAATTGTCTACGGACTTTTCCGTTTTTTCCCGATTACGACAGGGAGCACACGGCGGGTGTGACCGGTCAGCAGTGGATGCTCAGTCCTCCATGTCACCTGATACTACCTCTATCTTTTTGGAGGTCCGTGTTGCTCTGTTTTGAATTTGTATTTCGTTTTATTGATTTTTGAGATGGTTGACGGTTTGTTATTGTCTTTTTTTCATACAAAATAAAAGATTAAGCTAATTAATACGGGGTAAAAAAAAATGATAACTGAGAATGTCAAATTAACTTAAGTATTCTATAAATATTATTTATGAGCTCCAGTGAATGAATGAAGACGTTGTACCCAATTATAACTTGGTATAGTCCACAAATGCATTTTCCATAGCGGTAATGTTAACGTTCGGGTTCATAGCTCCAGCCCTAATTTTCGTTCAGCAACGAGGGACCTCTTGAATGAAAGCTCATCAAATTGTCTCTCTCCTGTTAAAATTTCGTGGTGTGAAGTCAGATTCTTTTTCCGGCAAAATGCGTCTGTATTGAAAAACTCTGAAAATGAAAGTAAAAGTAGGGAATTTCACAGTTTTGGAAAGGGTGTACATCAAACAATTTCAATTTTTTCCTTCAAATGATAATTTAATTTTGACACTTGCTTTTAAAATTGCAAATCCTCTTTTCTGCCATGTGTCAAGCATTCTGATTTAAAATGTCCCAATTAATGTATATATACTCTGCAAGTATAGGAACTATTTTGCTTAAAGGCAATACTTTGTTGTCCTACCGATTCTAAAAATAGTTAGAAATATCCAACTACTTATTCTTACTTTTACACGGTGTGTTTGACCTGTCAGCAGAGGATACTCACTTCTCCATGGCACCTGGATCTACCTCTTTTTTTTCTTAAGAGGTCCGTGTTTGCTTTTCTCCTGTTTTGTTTTTTTTCTCTTAGATTTTTGTGTTTGGGCACTGTTCGTTATCATCACATGTCGTTTTCAAAAGAAGATGAAATTAAAGGGGCATAGTCATGATTTTGGTCAAATTCTTTTTTGCTGTTTTTATTATTCACAGTACTTTAGGAATGCATTTATAACGATCAAATGAAATTTGAGCGTCAGTCGTAAAGTTATAAGCAAGATACAGGGTTCACAATTTTTTTTATGTAAACATGGCTCGTGCCCTGTTTGTTTACAAATGTTCAATTTTCCAGTAAAAAAGCTTTTTCAAGCTTATTTGTCCATATACCTATTCATTTTAAGCATAAATAAACAGTTCCTGACGTTTAACACATTCATTTTAGATCTAAAACTTGAATGTTCACCTCAACATTCAAAATGTAAACAAAAGCTTTGTTTACATAGCAAAGAATTGTAAGCTCTGTAACTCGCTTAAAACTCAACGAATGATACTCAAATTTTGGTTCCCTATTAAAAATGCTTTGTAAATATCAAAATCGGAAAAATAAAACTTGACCAAAACCGTGAATATGTCCCTTTAAGAACATACAAAATTAAACGCAAATTTTACTTCATCCTTTGAAATTCTCGTAGAGGATTGATTTGAATGTGTTTCAGTAAAACAGCGAGGAATATCATGGATGCTGTTGTAATAAAATATTGAGTTGATTTTCTATTTTATGGGAAGATCTGAGAAGTAGTAAGATTGAAAACACAGGAATATAAAGATGATTTTTTAAAATTTCGAATGTATTAACGTGCTTATGAACGCTTACACCATATGGAATGAGTGGTTAGCTTGTTAGCCAAAAGAATTAACTATATGTTTTCCTATTAAATTATGTTCATAATATGTTAATGGCATAAGCAGATTAAGTGTTTCTCTAAAGAAATTATATATATACTCGACGAATAGAAAGAAACCCAAAAATGCAATACACTCCAGTGAAAACAGAAAAATCACTTGTATCATGATTTGCCAGACTATTATCAAAAAAAATAAACAGTGCAAATAAAATATGTATTATAATCTTTAACATTTATTTAACTTAACACCATTTTGACTTGTACAGCAGAATTACAGGAACCAAATCACATTGGCTGACACGTCTCATAGAATGGGTGCTGAAGCAATTTTAACAAATGAGGATGGTTTACGTGATGAACAGGATCCTTCCACAACTGATGTGTCTAGTCATGAATCAACGGAAAGCATCAATACAACAGCTAATTTCCAACCGAAACAGGAAGGAAAAGTAAAGCAACACAATTTAATCTTATTTTTTTATCATCGGAAAAAAAATAATTGTTTTACTTTTAAAAAAGTATTGTAGCTGAAACATTTCTGATCTTTTGTCCTGAATTGTATTACCATTAATAACGTAACCCTCTTATAATATTTCAGACAAACATGAAAATAAGTTTCTTGCAGTATATTTTAATAACAGTGTATTGTTTTAAGTTACTAAACTAAAAGCGTTCAAGTTGAAAGAAAAAAATGGCAATGAAACACTCCTTGAAATACAACTAACAAATACTTTTCAAGCATAAATGAAGGTAAATGGAATTCATCTTTATAGTCCTATGATATACATGTACGCACGCCAAAAAGTATTCACGTGCAACGGGTGGATCATCCGAGATACAAATAACAACAAAACTTTATGATAAACGCGATGACTTCAATTTTTCTACAGTCAACTTTCCTTACTTATGTCGCAATATACCTTTATCACCTGCTTATGGTGTTTTTGTCTCTCAGTTAATTCGATACGCAAGGGCACGCTCTTCGTATGAACAGTTTCTAAGGCGAGGCAAGCTACTGACAAACAAGTTGATAAAACAGGAGTATCAACAGTCTCGTTTGAAGTCATCTTTTTGTTAGTTCTATGGTCAATACAACGACCTTGTCAGCAAATACAATTTTCCACTGGGTCGCATGCTGACTGAAATTTTTCATACTAATTGTTTGACCATGATTAATCACCTAATTGTCTACGGACTTTTCCGTTTTTTCCTGATTACGATAGGGAGCACACGGCGGGTGTGACCGGTCAGCAGTGGATGCTCAGTCCTCCATGTCACCTGATACTACCTCTATCTTTTTGGAGGTCCGTGTTGCTCTGTTTTGAATTTGTATTTCGTTTTATTGATTTTTGAGATGGTTGACGGTTTGTTATTGTCTTTTTTTCATACAAAATAAAAGATTAAGCTAATTAATACGGGGTAAAAAAAATGATAACTGAGAATGTCAAATTAACTTAAGTATTCTATAAATATTATTTATGAGCTCCAGTGAATGAATGAAGACGTTGTACCCAATTATAACTTGGTATAGTCCACAAATGCATTTTCCATAGCGGTAATGTTAACGTTCGGGTTCATAGCTCCGGCCCTAATTTTCGTTCAGCAACGAGGGACCTCTTGAATGAAAGCTCATCAAATTGTCTCTCTCCTGTTAAAATTTCGTGGTGTGAAGTCAGATTCTTTTTCCGGCAAAATGCGTCTGTATTGAAAAACTCTGAAAATGAAAGTAAAAGTAGGGAATTTCACAGTTTTGGAAAGGATGTACATCAAACAATTTCAATTTTTTCCTTCAAATGATAATTTAATTTTGACACTTGCTTTTAAAATTGCAAATCCTCTTTTCTGACATGTGTCAAGCATTCTGATTTAAAATGTCCCAATTAATGTATATATACTCTGCAAGTATAGGAACTATTTTGCTTAAAGGCAATACTTTGTTGTCCTACCGATTCTAAAAATAGTTAGAAATATCCAACTACTTATTCTTACTTTTACACGGTGTGTTTGACCTGTCAGCAGAGGATACTCACTTCTCCATGGCACCTGGATCTACCTCTTTTTTTTCTTAAGAGGTCCGTGTTTGCTTTTCTCCTGTTTTGTTTTTTTTCTCTTAGATTTTTGTGTTTGGGCACTGTTCGTTATCATCACATGTCGTTTTCAAAAGAAGATGAAATTAAAGGGGCATAGTCATGATTTTGGTCAAATTCTATTTTGCTGTTTTTATTATTCACAGTACTTTAGGAATGCATTTATAACGATCAAATGAAATTTGAGCGTCATTCGTAAAGTTATAAGCAAGATACAGGGTTCACAATTTTTTTTCATGTAAACAAGGCTCGTGTCCTGTTTGTTTACAAATGTTCAATTTTCCAGTAAAAAAGCTTTTTCAAGCTTATTTGTCCATATACCTATTCATTTTAAGCATAAATAAACAGTTCATGACGTTTAACACATTCATTTTAGATCTAAAACTTGAATGTTCATCTCAACATTCAAAATGTAAACAAAAGCTTTGTTTACATAGCAAAGAATTGTAAGCTCTGTAACTCGCTTAAAACTCAACGAATGATACTCAAATTTTGGTTCCCTATTAAAAATGCTTTGTAAATATCAAAATCGGAAAAATAAAATTTGACCAAAACCGTGAATATGTCCCTTTAAGAACATACAAAATTAAACGCAAATTTTACTTCATCCTTTGAAATTCTCGTAGAGGATTGATTTGAATGTGTTTCAGTAAAGCAGCGAGGAATATCATGGATGCTGTTGTAATAAAATATTGAGTTGATTTTCTATTTTATGGGAAGATCTGAGAAGTAGTAAGATTGAAAACACAGGAATATAAAGATGATTTTTTAAAATTTCGAATGTATTAACGTGCTTATGAACGCTTAAACCATATGGAATGAGTGGTTAGCTTGTTAGCCAAAAGAATTAACTATATGTTTTCCTATTAAATTATGTTCATAATATGTTAATGGCATAAGCAGATTAAGTGTTTCTCTAAAGAAATTATATATATACTCGACGAATAGAAAGAAACCCAAAAATGCAATACACTCCAGTGAAAACAGAAAAATCACTTGTATCATGATTTGCCAGACTATTATCAAAAAAAATAAACAGTGCAAATAAAATATGTATTATAATCTTTAACATTTATTTAACTTAACACCATTTTGACTTGTACAGCAGAATTACAGGAACCAAATCACATTGGCTGACACGTCTCATAGAATGGGTGCTGAAGCAATTTTAACAAATGAGGATGGTTTACGTGATGAACAGAATCCTTCCACAACTGATGTGTCTAGTCATGAATCAACGGACAGCATCAATACAACAGCTAATTTTCAACCGAAACAGGAAGGAAAAGTAAAGCAACACAATTTAATCTTATTTTTTTATCATCGGAAAAAAAAATAATTGTTTTACTTTTAAAAAAGTATTGTAGCTGAAACATTTCTGATCTTTTGTCCTGAATTGTATTACCATTAATAACGTAACCCTCTTATAATATTTCAGACAAACATGAAAATAAGTTTCTTGCAGTATATTTTAATAACAGTGTATTGTTTTAAGTTACTAAACTAAAAGCGTTCAAGTTGAAAGAAAAAAATGGCAATGAAACACTCCTTGAAATACAACTAACAAATACTTTTCAAGCATAAATGAAGGTAAATGGAATTCATCTTTATAGTCCTATGATATACATGTACGCACGCCAAAAAGTATTCACGTGCAACGGGTGGATCATCCGAGATACAAATAACAACAAAACTTTATGATAAACGCGATGACTTCAATTTTTCTACAGTCAACTTTCCTTACTTATGTCGCAATATACCTTTATCACCTGCTTATGGTGTTTTTGTCTCTCAGTTAATTCGATACGCAAGGGCACGCTCTTCGTATGAACAGTTTCTAAGGCGAGGCAAGCTACTGACAAACAAGTTGATAAAACAGGACTATCAACAGTCTCGTTTGAAGTCATCTTTTTGTTAGTTCTATGGTCAATACAACGACCTTGTCAGCAAATACAATTTTCCACTGGGTCGCATGCTGACTGAAATTTTTCATACTAATTGTTTGACCATGATTAATCACCTAATTGTCTACGGACTTTTCCGTTTTTTCCCGATTACGACAGGGAGCACACGGCGGGTGTGACCGGTCAGCAGTGGATGCTCAGTCCTCCATGTCACCTGATACTACCTCTATCTTTTTGGAGGTCCGTGTTGCTCTGTTTTGAATTTGTATTTCGTTTTATTGATTTTTGAGATGGTTGACGGTTTGTTATTGTCTTTTTTTCATACAAAATAAAAGATTAAGCTAATTAATACGGGGTAAAAAAAAATGATAACTGAGAATGTCAAATTAACTTAAGTATTCTATAAATATTATTTATGAGCTCCAGTGAATGAATGAAGACGTTGTACCAAATTATAACTTGGTATAGTCCACAAATGCATTTTTCATAGCGGTAATGTTAACGTTCGGGTTCATAGCTCCGGCCCTAATTTTCGTTCAGCAACGAGGGACCTCTTGAATGAAAGCTCATCAAATTGTCTCTCTCCTGTTAAAATTTCGTGGTGTGAAGTCAGATTGTTTTTCCGGCAAAATGCGTCTGTATTGAAAAACTCTGAAAATGAAAGTAAAAGTAGGGAATTTCACAGTTTTGGAAAGGGTGTACATCAAACAATTTCAATTTTTTCCTTCAAATGATAATTTAATTTTGACACTTGCTTTTAAAATTGCAAATCCTCTTTTCTGACATGTGTCAAGCATTCTGATTTAAAATGTCCCAATTAATGTATATATACTCTGCAAATATAGGAACTATTTTGCTTAAAGGCAATACTTTGTTGTCCTACCGATTCTAAAAATAGTTAGAAATATCCAACTACTTATTCTTACTTTTACACGGTGTGTTTGACCTGTCAGCAGAGGATACTCACTTCTCCATGGCACCTGGATCTACCTCTTTTTTTTCTTAAGAGGTCCGTGTTTGCTTTTCTCCTGTTTTGTTTTTTTTCTCTTAGAGTTTTGTGTTTGGGCACTGTTCGTTATCATCACATGTCGTTTTCAAAAGAAGATGAAATTAAAGGGGCATAGTCATGATTTTGGTCAAATTCTATTTTGCTGTTTTTATTATTCACAGTACTTTAGGAATGCATTTATAACGATCAAATGAAATTTGAGCGTCAGTCGTAAAGTTATAAGCAAGATACAGGGTTCACAATTTTTTTTCATGTAAACAAGGCTCGTGCCCTGTTTGTTTACAAATGTTCAATTTTCCAGTAAAAAAGCTTTTTCAAGCTTATTTGTTCATATACCTATTCATTTTAAGCATAAATAAACAGTTCCTGACGTTTAACACATTCATTTTAGATTTAAAACTTGAATGTTCACCTCAACATTCAAAATGTAAACAAAAGCTTTGTTTACATAGCAAAGAATTGTAAGCTCTGTAACTCGCTTAAAACTCAACGAATGATACTCAAATTTTGGTTCCCTATTAAAAATGCCTTGTAAATATCAAAATCGGAAAAATAAAATTTGACCAAAACCGTGAATATGTCCCTTTAAGAACATACAAAATTAAACGCAAATTTTACTTCATCCTTTGAAATTCTCGTAGAGGATTGATTTGAATGTGTTTCAGTAAAACAGCGAGGAATATCATGGATGCTGTTGTAATAAAATATTGAGTTGATTTTCTATTTTATGGGAAGATCTGAGAAGTAGTAAGATTGAAAACAGAGGAATATAAAGATGATTTTTTAAAATTTCGAATGTATTAACGTGCTTATGAACGCTTAAACCATATGGAATGAGTGGTTAGCTTGTTAGCCAAAAGAATTAACTATATGTTTTCCTATTAAATTATGTTCATAATATGTTAATGGCATAAGCAGATTAAGTGTTTCTCTAAAGAAATTATATATATACTCGACGAATAGAAAGAAACCCAAAAATGCAATACACTCCAGTGAAAACAGAAAAATCACTTGTATCATGATTTGCCAGACTATTATCAAAAAAAAATAAACAGTGCAAATAAAATATGTATTATAATCTTTAACATTTATTTAACTTAACACCATTTTGACTTGTACAGCAGAATTACAGGAACCAAATCACATTGGCTGACACGTCTCATAGAATGGGTGCTGAAGCAATTTTAACAAATGAGGATGGTTTACGTGATGAACAGGATCCTTCCACAACTGATGTGTCTAGTCATGAATCAACGGACAGCATCAATACAACAGCTAATTTTCAACCGAAACAGGAAGGAAAAGTAAAGCAACACAATTTTACCTGATTTTTTTGTTTACAAAAATATATTAATACATTATCGTTAAAACTTTGCAAAAAGTCTTGTATTTTAATTATTTGTCATCTTTCGTTTTGTAGGGTATAATCATTATGTTGACTTTTCAGACGAACATAAAATATGTTTCTCCTAAATAAATTAGCATCACTCGCTATATTCTTAAAATTTCTATAGAAATTGCTGGCTTGAGGATGTGGTGAAAGGTTTTGACAATATTTTAAGGTTATATGGGACATCTGTCAATATAATTGTGTATGAAAGTACAGTTTAATTAAAATACGTTCAATAGTCTAGCAATTTTAAATTACAATATTTAACAGAAAACATGCGTTTAAAAAAATTTGAAAAAGGTGATTTCTTAAAAAAAGAACTGGTGTTATTGATATAATATTGGCATAATTGGAAGACCATGTTTTTTTTTTATCAAATTATATTTACCAGACAAGAAGTAACATTTTGCGAAAGTAATTTTCTTAATAACAGTGCAAATAAAATACGCATTATCATCATGAAAATTTACCACACATAACTTTTTTTATACAGCAGAAATACAAAAATCAAAATGCATTGCTTGGCCAGTATCTTAGAGAAGGTGATGAAGAAATTGCAGAAATTGGGTTACGGAAGGACCGGGTTCCATGCACAAGTGATGAGTTTGGTAGTGTGCCAACAGTCGGATTGTTCGGTACCTCCATTGCACAGAATTTCAACCTCATTAAAATGCCTTGCACTTACATCGGTAATTGTTATTTAAAATATATTTCGAAGCAAGCTGATGATGAAATGGATCTTTTTCTTTTGCAATTGGAAGATGCTATCCAGAAAACGGGAACAATACGAACACATAAAACAGAAGCCGGTAAAATTTTTATATAAATTACACCTAAAAGACTATCACAGAGTGTCCAAATGGATGAACAGAGATTGCCGCTTTTGACGTTTATCGTAGATCTTAAATCATTACTTACAGATGCAAAAGATTTGACAAATCTCATAAAAAACGGATGTTACAATGAGACATGGCTTGTAAAAAAGGCTGCCAGTTGGCTCGGTTTGACAAATAACAAAACAAAATGAACGATATGAAGAAATGTTGATTTTAAGAAACAAATGTAATACTTTTGTTTTGATCGACGTGTCAATAGGAAAGATTTACCAAAAAACTATATCAATACTCTACGCATATACATGTAGATGAAAAGTTCTTCACTTTTCTCATAATAACACTTTTTTATCATAAACAATATCCGTAAAACCATTTATAATTAGTGCACCTTCTGCTGATACATATTTGTTTACATCATTGTTTCTGAATTAAATGGAATTAACACAAAATGACAGCAACGATTTCAAAAACGGAAGAAAGTGCATGCAATGGCTTGCGATCATATGATGATATTTCGATTTGTTGAAACTGGTAAAAGTGAATTGGAATAGTAGAATATTAAACTGGGCATAAGCATGGCGTAAAGGTTCACGATCGTAGACTAATATAGTTAAAGAGTAGATATGTATGCCTTTGACAAATATGGTAGTGCTTTGATAGTCAGTGTACTACTTAAATGATATGTTTGCCTGTTGAAACACGTTAAAAACGTGGAGGAGGAAGGGTGCATTTTTCAAACGACTCTTTTTTCTGATGGGCATTTATGTACTTCTGTAAATATAATACTCCTCATTAGAATTGTTATTGTGACAGTATATATATTAATACTATTATACAGTGTACTTCCAGTTTCGACCTTACTGTTAATCGTATCAACAGATAAATCCTTACAGGCCATATTTTTATTTCTTTAATTAATTTATGTGTTTTGTTTAACTTTCAAGCTTATATTTTTCATTTTTCTATTATACATAATTATATTAGGTTCGCTTACAAACAATTAGCATTTTACATTTTTGTTGACAATTTCTAATTAGGAAATTTTTGTTCTATAAATTGTGATTGAATCGAAACAGTATAGATGAGATGGTTGACGGTTTGTTATTGTCATTTTTTATAGAAAAGTAGATAGGGTTAAATGTATTTGATGAAGGACTTTTCTGGCCATCAGAATCGGTCACATCTTATCCAACTTTTAAATTCATCAACTCGCCAAATCATACCCTGTAATTATAGCTATGCATTTAAACTATATCTTTAATGAAAATGAAGAACATTTTAAACGAATTATTCTGATTACGATTAAACAAATTAATTTAATATTCTTGAAAAAAATATAGCTCTGATGGCGGAATATTTATTCATCAAATCGTAATTATACTTATGCATTTTAACTTTATCTTTAATGAAAATGAAGAACATTTTAAACGAATTATTCTGATTAAGATTAAACAAATTAATTTTATTTTCTTGAAAAAAATATAGCTCTGTTGGCGGAATATTTGTTTATCAAATTGTTATCATAAATATGCATTTGAACTATATCTTTAATGAAAATGAAGAACATTTTAAACGAATCATTCTGATTAAGATTAAACAAATTAATTTAATTTTCTAGAAACAAATAAAGCTATGATGGCGGAATATTTGTTTATCAAATTGTAATAATGTTGCAAATTGGATAATTTCTAATGGTATAGGACACGATTGAAATATTAAGATATTCTTTTTAAATGGCAAGTCTATAGTTCGCAAGTTTTAAAGCATTTTACTCAGTTGTACATGCTATTTTTGTTATGTTTCTGTAACATAAAAAAAATATTTGTTATCAAATACATATAATTGAATGCATGTATCATATATTTAACATTATATTTTGAAAAATTACATTCATTTTGTTTTATTTCCTTAGAACTCTTAATAAAACATTTTATGATAATAACTTTGTCATTCCTGAATATCGAAGTGGATGAAACATATTGCTCGTGATGATAAACGCGAATATTTAAAGGAAAATGGACAGTATTCTAGTTTTGAATCGTTTCATGTTGTACACTTGAAAAATTACTTGGGACACATCTATATTGATGCTCAAAAACCTTTTGGAGAGAATTTCAAAAGAAATATGGTGATAACGAACAGTGTTCAAAATCAAAAGGCAAAGGAAAAGATAAAAAAACATAGAAGCAGAGCAAACACAGACCTCTAAAAAAAATAGAGTTAGGATTAGGTACCATGAATGAGTGAGCATCCTCTGCTGACCGGTCAAACCCGCCGTGTACGCATTGTGGTAATCGAAAAAAACAGAAAAATCCTTAGACGATTCAGTGATTAAAAACGGTCTAACAATTAGTATGAAAAACGTCAGTAAGCCTTCGACAAAGCGGAAGATTGTATTTGTTGACATCGACCATAGAACTTACGAAACAATGACTTCAATCAAGACTTTTCTAAATTTTTTTTAACTTGTTTGTCAGTAGAGTTTGTCTGTTTTCGGAAATTGTTCATACGTAGAACATGTCTTTGTGTATCGAATCTACTGAGTGACAGAAAAATCCATAAACTTCCAAATTGTTAAGACAATCATAATTTTAACCAATATTTTAATCTGCTTTGAGCTGAACAACAAATATTTTACAAAGATATTTCCGTTTTGTTTTGATCAAATTGCCTCGCTACATGCATATTTTCTAGTCGAATATACTTATGGTTAAGTTCTATTCAGCTTATGGTGTCAGCGCCTCTTAGTATCTATTGACATTTAATATGGAAAATCACTTTGAACGATTAAAATAAAACAACAGAAGAAGTTGTTTTAAATATATAACATTGTGGTGTTAAACATTTTTTTAGAATGATAATACCGAAAACCCAACATGTAGATAGTGGGCAGTTTTTTTTAATAGTTTTTGAAAAAAAATATATCAAAGAAACCTAATAAGGGATAATAAAAGCTTAAATAAAACATTTTAATAAACTGGAAATTGCCATAAGAATTAATTCGAAATGAAACATTTAAAGTAAACATAATGGTTGATTTACGACATTTTAAAAAGAATAATACAAAGGAATGAATCCAGTGACATGGGAATGACAAATTATGCTGTCGGTAGATATATTACAAACCTTATATATTATATAAAAATAGAACGAAAAAATTAAATCAATTATTCTGTAATTGTTAGTATTATATTTGGTTCTGAGACAAATCCCCCACCCCTGCATATAGGGAGATAAAACTAATTGCTGCTGCATAAATTATGATTAGGAAGTAAAATATTTCAAGTTGACATTTAAAAAAACAGTGATTGATAATGAAAACTTAAAAACTTTATAATAAATAATTATTACTGTTTTGAAGTTGCTTAAAATAATGTCTTTCTCTCCTTCTCTTTCTCTCTCTCTCTCTCTCTCTCTCTCTCTCTCTCTCTCTCTCTCTCTTGATTACATAGACGGCATAGAGAGTAGTATCAGAGGAATGTGATGAGGAACATAAGATAAATAAGCGAACCCGGGAATTAACATCTGAGTAAACGAGTAAAAAATAATCACGCTCTTGTTGAAAGATATGTATGCAAAAATAGACGTTGGGAACGCGGAACAACATTAGATTGTTGAGAAGATAACAGGGTAATGGAAAGCTGCATAAAATTTGGGAAAAAATAATGATTCAATACCTTCAAAAGCACTTAATATCCCGCTATTTAAATAAAGTTTATAACTAAATTCTGTACAGATCAAATTTACTTCCGGTTATAGTTTTTCTGATGAAAGCAACCTTCCTGATTGATGTTTGATTCATGCACGAGACAGTGACACAATATGCTAAGTGCGAAAACTTTATCATTAGTATCTCACTAGGAAATAGCTGTCGTTTGATGGCGGTTAAAGGAGTCATTTGCATAAAACTGGAACGAACAAATCTATTTCATTAATCCCTAATCAAGTATATATGTTTGATTGTAAATACCGAGAAATTGGCTGTTAAAGGGGCATGGTAAAGATCTTGGTCAAATATTATTTTCCCGATTTTAATGTTCACAGTTCTTCTGTAAGGCATTTTCCAAAGGAAATTAAAATTTGAGTGTCATTCGTTGAGTTTTAAGCGAGTTACAGATTTTACAATTCTTTACTAAGTAAACAAAGCTTTTGTTTGCATTTTGAACGTTGAAGAGAAAATTTCAGCTTATCCCTAAAATGATTGTGCTAAACGTTAGGAACTGTTTATTTTATTTATGAATTACATTGTAACAATCATGATTGTATCACATTGTAACAATCATGATTGTATCACATTGCAACAATAAATGAAGCCATGTACTTCATGTTCAACAACTTATTTCTAAGCATTAAGATTTTAGCACTGGTTTCAAGAAGACAATTCCTCTAACGCAACAGGTTAAGACCGGTATCACAACCGAAATAAATCTCTCTCTATCTCTCTCTCTCAGTAGCAACAAATTATGACTTCATAACACATCTGAACGGCGTAAGTAAAATAAAAGACGAATTGTCTTTGATCGTAAGCAAAGACAACCAAAAGTATGCAGATAAAAAAGCATGATTAAATACCTTTAAATGCATATTTGATACGATGAGCATCTGTCTCACTTTTAACTCGCAACATACCAAATAAAGATAGATGAAAATGTACAGTCGGAAGAGAACCAGATGGACACAGATACAGAAACATACAAGGATCAGATGGACACAGATATCGAAACACAGATACCAAAGATATCAAAATCAATATCCAAAGATAAATTATTTGCTTTTGTTTCTTAATGCATCTTCAATTATCGTTCACTCTATTTAAATATTTTGTCACAATATGCTGGTGAAGGGCTTCAAATTTTCACCTATTAATATGCATCTCCAGTGTTGAGTGGTAAGCATTGGAACAGCTGTTATTTTGGGTTTTTAATTTTTTTTTAGTCTACAGGAGTTTATTTCTCTTATGACACGCTCAACCAGAAGGAGTCAGAAGTTGGAAATTTTAGTTTTCTTTTATCTTTATGTTTCTGATTTTAGGCATAAAAAAGTGGACCAGTGAAGAAGAAAGAGAGTTGTCAAATGCATACAGTCAAAGCCCAACACAAAAACAACCGATATCAGAAATGCTCAGAAAAAATCAAATGTTTCGGTGAAAGACCAGAAGTAGTAATAAGATCAAAAGAAAATAATATAATTCTAAGGAAATCAAAATTCAATTTGCAATGAAAATGATATGATCTGCAACATTTTGACGATTACATTGTCTAATGCTTTGACCAAGTAGTTACTTGTTTTGTTATCGGCCACAGGAGCGGCCGATCTATTTGTGGTTGTGTTAGAATGTGCACATGGGGAAATGAGACGTTATTATTCCTATTTCTAAAGAAATATTTTATTTGATTACAATCGTAAACTTCCGATTTATATTATTTTTAAAAAATGTTTTTAATTGAGTTTTACTTGATTTCTAAAAAAATATCTTCTTACTTACTTTTATTGTTTATAAATTTGTAAATTTATTTAAGTTTTTATATTTAAACAATGAATGCTCAAAAGGAGAGAAGTGTATAAGATATAAAAGCAACTCGTTATGAATACGAGATTCCGGATAGCAGCATCTATTGCCCCCCCCCCCCCCCCCAAAAAAAAAAAATCGGGATCGTCACGTTCTTTAACAGAGTAAATTATGACAAACAAAAGTGCATATAAAATCACATAGTTTGATTGAAGCAAACGATTTCAAATGCTTACATTTAAATGACATTTTAATTTTTTTTTTCAAAAATATGTCCACACATTGCGTACATTGGGAGGATGTCAAAGAGTTATTGTCATTTCCTCAAACTTCTATCTTGCAGCTTTGAATTAAAAAAAAATACATCGGTTGAGAATTAGGATTTTTTTTCTTTCAATCTTATGAAAATAGACAAGCACTCTTTTTCATTTTACAAGTTTTGTTTTAAGTTTACAATTGTTGTTTAAAAAATAAACTTTAGCAAAAAATAAAAGTAGGTGTGTATTTCTTTTACATCATTTAAAGTGTTTAAAGTAGGCTCAATACACCCACCGTTTAATTTCAGTTTCATTATAGCACTACTTTTGATGTACATTTCAAATGGAGGTTACAATGCTATAAATATTTTTGTTTATAGCATTTGCTAAAAATGACAATGCTTCATGATATTCAATATCATTTTTTTTAGAAATAGTAGTTTTCTCTTTCAAAAAAAGTAAGGTTGTATTAATTCATTAAAACGTACTGCAATTTGCCTCCTTAAACAGTTTGCGGCCGATTTGATGCTTTGCATCAATACTTATCTTATTGACTAAAGAATTGCGTTAAAGGCCGAGAAGATTGATTTATGTGAACTACACTTTGACCCGTGCGTGCAGTCGTAATAACCTCTGGGAAGTTTTCGAGCTTTGGACGTACAAGATCCTTTTGAAAACCTCGAAGAATTGGTCTTATAGTGCCACATAAACATGTTCCAATTGTTGTTAAGTAGTGCGCTAAGGTAGGACTTGTGTTAAAATTGTCAGTAAAGACGCATTGTTTTCTAATTCACGAAGCAAGTCAATTACTACATCAGCACTAAGACCAAACGTACGATTAATTTTAGTCCATTTCCAACATACACATAAAAATTCCAACAATAAGCGCTAGTTGCATCCGCAAGCATCCAAAATTTAATTCCAAATTTGCACGGTTTGTCTTTCATATATTGTTTAAATGACAACCGCCCTTTGAAGTGTACCATTGATTTATCAACACTAATTCTTCGTGGGGAATATATCCAGATTTGAAAAAATTGCGTATTTTATCAAGCATGTATCTCACTTTGTGAAGTTTGTCGTTTTGCTGTTCTACTGCGTTAGAAAAATTCATTTACCTTTTGATTTGCATAAACCGGTCTCTGCTAACGACATCTGAAATTCTAGTTCCCAACATAAAGTATTTATCATCTTCTTTCCAATATAGATCATCTCTGTCCAGCTTGATAATATCCATTATGATAAAAACTCCATAATACACTTTGATTTTCTCCAGTGTCACATCATTCCAAACGCCTTTGTTGTTATTGGCATTCTCTATTCTTTTTCTATCGGCATTTCTGTTCGTACATTCCACAATGATTGAAAATTTCGTCCGAACTATCTAATACACGAACAGGTCCTGGCTTCTCTGAAAACGGAAGTCGACATCTTACCGAAAACTTGTCAGTCCAAACAAAATTTTCAAGTGCTACGTAGTCGCCAAACTGCATCTTCATCATCAGAGGAATTACGATCATCAATAACTCGTTCGATATGATTTCTTTTATTTTCATCTCTTTCATTTTCATCTAAAGAACTTGATTCAGTTGATGTGATATTACGCCCTCAAATTTACCAAAAAATTAACTGCACTCTTGAAAAATAAATTGCACCGTAAACATATCTTTAAGATATGTATGATTTAAATATAGAATAGAATTTTACAGATATTGCCTCGAAGGTGATTTTTTTATGTGAAATTCTCCGGCGGAATTAGGATTTCCGGAAAAAATTGGTAAAACCGGCAATATAATTCAGCAGTTTACAGTGTGCGCATGGATTTACCAAGTTCTCACGTTGCCAAAAAATGAAACTCTATAGAAGCGACTTCCATGCCGAAAATAACGATGGTAAAATTCTGCGCACTATGTTAATTTAAAAAAAAATACAAATTTTTAAGTTGCTTCCCTTTTGCTGTGTAAACAGTGTGACGTCACCGTAGTGACAAACGCAGACGAATGATCAAAGTGTCAGAGTTTAATTTGGAGAAAACCAGGACTGCCAGTTTTGTATATAGGTAAGTTTAAATCCATAGAAATTTACAGTGTCAAACTGCCATGAAAAAAAGAACTATACCCCTGTCCCCTCTTCCTCATTTGCATGTAGAGACGACTTGAACACAAAATTAATGCATGCATAAAATCGTCTCCTGTAGGTAAGCGATTTCACTAGTATTTAGTAATCCATGTGTATTAGGTAATCAATACACTCATTAAATTGCACATTTTATACAGTATGTTTACATATACATGCATTTTCAACGGTCAATTTGAAGGTTATAGGTGTATATCAATGTAAATTATTATAGGCCCTAGCAGTTTAGGGTATAACAATAATGACAATTTTCGTCGTCAGTAGTGAATTTGTGCACTTGATCAAAGTTAATTAATGGACTTTTGGTCATATTTTTTTTAACTTGTTCATTATGAGAGGTATATAGCGCACTTCACATATGCACCGTGTTTCCCTATAAAAAAAAATTTGGAAAGTACCTGTTACTATAAATAGATTTACTTGGCGTATTGAATTTAGGAAATCAACTTTATTAAATAAATATGTGGAACTACTTTTATACGAACTGTGGGATGTGATGGAAAATATACACGTGTTTATTGTCCAATAGATAATTTGTTTTTAAGGTTACAAGCTATTTTACAGCTTTAAAACTACAATGATATGTTTGCTAACTATTATGTCATATCTGTACGTCAACGTCTGCATACATGTACTGGTACGTAGCTTATAGAACACTTTATACAAATTAGTATGTTTTTTATGGCTATTAAAAGACAAAATGTTATGAAGTGTTAATAGTGTATTATATATCCCATATTAAGTCATGATGTTGAACATGTACATTGCGTGCATTTTAACATGTGTATAGTGTAAATGCAGAGACACTTTAAGAAATATATTTAAACTTGAATTTGCTTTAATCTTGGCCCCTGGTAGGTTGGACGATTAGAGGAAAGTTTGACATTGAAAATGAAAAAAAAAATTAATAATCTATTCAATTGGTTCAGGATATTTATAAATTATAAAAGGCAATATTGGGTATTGTAGATTCAAGTTTATTCAATACAAGACCATTGCCTGAGAAAGATATGACTGCCACAACAACTAGAGTACAATAGTTTCACTTAGGCATGGGAAAAGAACTCTTTAAGGTAGGTCATTATTAATAGAAGTACTTTTTGTAAAAAAAATCATGTTAGCTCAAAAGGGTAATTGGGCCAATATTGAGGTAAAAAATTCTCAGAATATAAGGAGAAAAAGTCTCAAGAATACAGCAAGCCAATTTAATTGCATGACCAACTGAGTTGCTCTGACCCATGGGTTATTTACAATCTTGGCGATATTTATCATTAATCATAATTAATGCATTATAAAAATTATTAGTACACCCGCTTATATATATTTGTCTACAAATGTTGGAAACTTTGCTTATTATAATGGTGCACAAATTAATTAATGTACTGCTTATTATATTTAATAGCATATGAGGAAAAGATAATATCCTTGTGTTTGCTTTAAGAAACGAACAAACCAAAGAGATCGACGTAGGGTGACAGCTGCACAACGACTAGTTCTCCAGAAATGGACTGTAGGTGATGTGTCTGAGGATAAGGTGTCGTGTAGCTTGTGTCGGGTGAAGATCCATTCTCATCTTAAGCGGAAGAAAAGTGCACAACAAAACTTGGAGCATGAGTTAAGAGACACTCCCTTCTCTCCACCAGAGAGGAAGCAAATTAATGCTAGGAATGCTGCAATTCACAGTCCTCCATCTGTAACATTGACAGTGCCATCCACATCTTCCAGTCATTCCAGATGCTTCATCTGCAGAAAACCTGGGCCAAAGTTGGCTGTGGTGTCATCAAATGAACGTCACTCTGTTTTTTTACAACAAGGAATATTGATTCCATCAGGCTCAAGATACTGCACACGTCATCTCCCCAATGGACGATTCACTAAAGAGGCACTTGAAAAAATTTCTGCATTTTCAGAAACATCTACACTCAACAGGACGTCCATTGTTGATATGCTCATGTATCTAAGGGAGATTGCTTTGCTAAATGGAGGGAAAAGAATAGACTTTGATGATCCAAATGCACTGAGTGACCAAGAGTATGTCAACCTCACTGGGATAAATAAAGTCTCCTTTGATGATATGTTATCAGCTGTAGATGAAAAGGTAAAGAACACATCCACTCGCAGTGTTAGAACCAGCCTTGGAAGTTTTCTTCTAAAGATGAGATGTGGTCTGTCCAATGAAATGCTGGCAACAATATTAAATGTTTCAAAGTCAAGCATTCGTCGGGCCATCACAGTAGTGAGGAGGACACTTATGGAGACATTTGTACCAAATAATGTTGGGTTTCAGCACATCCCCAGAGAGGATGTTATAAATAAGCATACCAGGCCATTAGCAGAGTCTCTTTTTGGTGGTACTGGCACCCAAGCCATTCTTGTTTTTGACGGCACATACATTTATATATAAAAAAGTATGAACTTTGCCTTTCAAAGGAAAACATATAGCATACATAAGGGTCGTCCATTGGTGAAGCCAATGATTGTTGTAACAACTAGCGGCTATTACCTGTCTGTTCTTGGACCATATGTAGCGAAGAACAATGATGCCGCAATCTTGAGCCACATCATGAAGACTAACAAAGAAGATGTGTTGAAGTGGGTTGAAAAGAGAGATGTGTTTGTTGTAGACAGAGGCTTTCGGGATTCCTTGACAATACTTGAAGACATTGCATTAATATCTGCCATGCCTGCTTTTATGAAGAAAGGTGAAAAGCAAATGTTAACAGCAGATGCAAATACAAGCCGTTTAGTGACCAAGGTAAGATATGCTACATACAATGCAATTCTAATTTAATAAGAAAGAATCAGTAGAGAGAGAGAGAGAGGAGAGAGAGAGAAAGAGAGAGTATTGTTATATATTTGTATATTCACATGGAATTGATCTCTTTATTATTTATGTTACAGATACGCTGGGTGGTAGAATCTGCTAATGCGAGGATAAAGAGGTGGAAGTTTTTTGATCGCGTCCTTCCTTCGTCCCAGGTGCCATACATTAGTGACTACATCAAGATTGTGTGCGGAATTTCAAACAAGTACTTTACACCTTTGTCAACAGGTATGTATATGCTTTGAAAATGATACGCATGAATAATGGAACTTCTTTATATTTAAGTCACTTAAGTCGCTACAAAGTATATATTATTGTTAAGTGTACATGATGTTAGTGACAAAATGTGAGTGTATTACAGTATTTTGTTACCTGATCATCCATTTTTCTTGGTTTTGGGTATAAACATATCATCTATCTATTTTGTTTTATCTATAATTTTGTGTATCAATTGTAGAGTATGTTATACTCAGTGTCAGTTAGGACCCAAGCTGTTAGTTCCTTGGTTCTCTTAGTTTCTTGTTACATGTACATGTATATTACATTTCATGAATTATCTTTAGGTTGTACTGAGGAAGACTCTTTTGTGGCAGCTAAGATGCAGTACCTTTCCAGGCAAATCAATCAACTGAAAGAGGAAGTAGAAGAAAAGAAACCGGATACCCGCTCTGCAATGTGGAAACACCATGACGAGCTTCAGGATTTTCCTCGTCTTGATGAAGATCAACTTCGAGAGTTGACCTGTGGCACATATCAAGTAAAGCTTGCTAGTAGTTACGCAGAGGAACACTTTGGGAATGGATGTGATATCATGGTTCATAAAGAAGACCAGTCCTTGATAAGAGTCAGGATTAGGAGCAGGCATATTTCCTCCAAGTCTTACCTTCTTTGGATACGATATGATGAGGGAAGCGCATGCGCGGATCCAGAAAATTTTTCCAGGGGGGGTCCGAAGGATAATTGTGTTTGCCAGGGGGGGTCCGAGGTAAGAATGCCTTTCAAATATTTTAATGACTTCAACCAAACACGCGCCATAAGTTCCAAAGCATTCTGTAAGCAGTTGAACATCCATCAACCAGAATAAAACCTCTGTTATTCTCGACGGAAAAAACCAAGTGAAGCTCTTAAATTAAAGATAAACGTCATGTGTGCTTTAACAAAAATTCCATTAGATGTACTTTAAAAAACCAGAATCAATATAACATGGTATAATGACTTTTGATTGTGAATCTTGAAAATTGTTAAATCTAACTTGTTTAAATGTTAATAAAATAATCCCAACAAATTGTTGTTAACTTGATGGAAGTCTGTGTTGTTTTGATTCTTTTGTTAGTTCTGGATACTTATACCGACTTTTTGGCTGATGGGTCTTTTAAATTGTTGAAATAAAAAAAATAAACTGTGAACTGTTAATTCGGAAACAAAATTAATCTATTTCGACTTATGTATGGCTTAATATAACGCTCCACCGTCTAATATTGCCCAGTTCTTAAAGATACGCGACGTCATGACGTTGCAAAAATGCGACGTAACGATAGCATAACCATGCTATATTCAACAACCCGGTGTTGGGTGATTAAATGTCCGACTAAATTTATTTTACTATATTTTAATTCTACACCATCTTGAGATAGTATTGTAAAAAATTTAGCTCATTTGAAAGAGGGCCGATTTTTAAGGGAAGTGATCCAGGTCCTTTACTAAGTCAAAAGCTCCTAAGTTGTCGAAATATTCGGCATCAGACCACTCGTCCGAATCGTTCTCGCTGTCCGACATTTTGAAGTTGTTTTCAAAGATGAAATGCGTAAAATCGATGTAAATAGAATAAAAAAACATGTTTAAATTATAACTCTGGCAGTCATTATTTTTGTTTACATAGCTACTTTTAAATTAGAAGCCGCCGATTCGTATTTAACTTTCTGTTTATGAAATATTTGGCGGTAAAATTCAAACTGTTGGAATGACCGCTAAAGCGGGTTTTTCGGGGTGAAAAGAGTTGTATTACGTGCCCGCTTAAGCGGGCTGTCGGGATAAAAGAGTTATGATATACACATGTATGTATATAACAATTACAACATTGTTTTTTTGCGAATGTCTTCATATTATATACCTATTTACTGGCTATGAGGACGATAGCAAGTTTATTGTCCCCAAGACAGCAACTTTTTCACGAGGCGAAGCCGAGGGAAATAGTTGCTGTCAAGGGGGACAATAAACTTGCTATCGTCCGAATAGTCAGTAAATAGGTATTTTATTATACCGAAGAAAACTAATTTGTCGGCGATGCAGAATTTCTTGATGATAAACAAATTAGAGTTATCGGACTTTGAATTTAATGCAGCGATCGGATTACGTCAGAGGTGTTCCGAGTTTGAAAAAGAGGGAAATCGAATGCCGCCGGTGAATAGTTTCGATGACTATTCACCATAGGCAGATAGCATGGAAACTATTTCAAGGTTAGATAGGATAGCATGTTTATTCATTGTAATTTTACATAGAAAATACTCACAGAGGTATAATAAAAGTTTTTATTTTACTAATCTCATTGGGATATATACTAGCGGAAAAAAGAAACTGTGCACTATAAAATTTAGTATAATTTTTCTATATCTATTGTTTGTATTTATAAAATTTAAACAATCAATAATGGTATTGTTTTTGACAATATCGGATGGTAACCGTCCGGGTGCACGGACTTTTTCATGGTTAGTGAGCAGTAGGGTAAGCCGCCTCGCTGGCCGGGTCAACTGAGTGCACTTTTCAGGGTTGACCCGGCCAGCGACGCGGCTGAAAATCTAGCTCCTTGAGATTTCAAGCTAATAATGCGGGATGACCAAGCTATAGTAAGCAGTAGAGCGCATGTTTTAAGATGGCGCATCATTGATCCCGAGAGCCAGATGCCCTATTCGATTTATTAAATGATTTTTTCCCTCCTTGCTGTATGAAATAATAATAAAAAAGCGAATACACAGTGAAAAACATTGATTTATGGAGAAATGCATGAAAATACGAGGGTAAGCATTTTAAGAAAATACACAAAGAAGAATTTTCAAACATTTTTTTTTTTGAGACACAGAACAGCAAAGAAAACATCACAAAATCTGATAATCCAGCCAGCGACAGTTCTTTTTTTTTTATTTCATTTCTTGATCAACTTAATTATTTTTTTTAAAAAGTACACCTTTTTTTCACGGATCCTAATAGACGCAAACACAATAATAGACCTGACAGATGAGGATACTCGTTCTGTGTTGTTACTTGTTTTGATAATTTTTCAATTTTATCCGGTTTGAGATTGTTTGGGTTTATCTAATATCCGGAGGGATATTTTTATAACGAGAAAGGCTTCGCGCCACACATCATGGTTTTCTGTTTACTGACTAAACACGGCTTGGATGTTTATAAACTGTAAGTGTCATATCTTTGCATTGATTATAGTGTCGAATAATTACGTTACATTTTAAGGATCCTCCACACACCCGGGAGAAGTTTTGCATACAAGCCCATGCCTCTAAAATACTTGAAGATATGGAATTTTAGTATGTGTTCGACTTGAAAATGAACACAAAAACTTTCAATTTTGAGGGAAAATCAGCTTTTTAAATTTTACCGCTCTTCATAAAAAATAAAAATCCGTGCTGTATTCGAACGCGGGACCTGCGGGTTGGTAGACAGACGCTAGACCCGTTGCGCCACAGAGATAGTCAACAAGTTTTGGCGATATCAACTGTTTCTGAATGAGTTGAAATCGCCATGTTGTGACGTACTGTCATAAAAAGTAGAAGTCACGGGGTGTCGAGGATCCTTAAGTGCATCAGTTATTTTTACATGTCACATCATATTAACAGCAGAAATAGAGATTTGTGTATTGGCAGGACGTTAGCATTAAGTAAAACAGATTGGACTATCTCATTATTTCTCTAACGTGATTTTATTCCATATATTTTATAATATGCTGTCTCGATAACTTACCTGAACTCTTTAGAAGTAAATTTGACATGTTATGATTGTTAGATTTTACAGCTTACTTTATGTACATGAGTCACGCTCGTATTTTCTAAGTTTGGCATAATGTGAAATGTGGATTGTCGTGTTGATGTCTGTACATGTACTTATAAATGTTGTAACTTTTGTAGTTTCTCATCCTCTCCGAGGAGGCGATAAAACATCTCAAGACTGAAGCTTGTTACTGCACAGTGAGAAAAGTTTAGTAATGCTACACATTCACACGCCATGGATATCGGTACATGCAGTCTACCAGATCGACATCTACGATCAGTGAGGACGCTTACTCAACAAGCCCTAATGCTGTTCGAGAACAAAGGAGAGAAATATAATGACAGACTCCGAGATGTAAGAAGAGAAATTGAAACGGTGATTCTAGAATTTGAAGATGTCCGTCCAACGGAGGAAAATGTTCTACGAGCTATGAAGTCTGACCTTATCCACTTTGCTAATCAGTATAACAGTATGTCCAATGAATATGTGTCATACTTAAAAGGAACTAGAACAGCAGCTAGCTTAAGGGAAGAGGCCTCACACAGGCTAGTTGCATCATCAGTTCGTGGTAAAGTTGACTACATGATAACTGAGATTGAAAGTAGACTTACGGATAATGTGCCATCCTACACACAATTTGCAGAAAGTGACGATCAAACTGAAGGATTACCACTCCGTGTTAAAGAAGAAGTAGTGAGAAACTTGAGTTATTCTTCTCTCAACAAAGAATCATCTATAGGAAAGCGTAGGCGTAGCATTACATCTCAAGTCCCCTCAACAACTGGCTCAAACCTTAGCACTATCATCCAACGCCAAGCAGCTAAAGTGGGCCTGCAAACTGCGAAATTGGACCTGAAGTTTGCAGAAGAGGAAGCGGAGCTCCTAAAGAAGCAAGCAGCCATCGAAACAGAGCGAAAGATTCTGGAAAGTCGCAAGGCAGTTGCTGTAGCCCAGACTACATTTGAAGCATTAGAAACACTCACTAATGACACAGAAAAAGGAAATCTCCTCGAAGAGTGTGCAGAGAAGGAGCAGTGTCAACAAGACACCTTAGAACGGACAAAACAGTACGTACGTAACTTAAAAGAAAATCAGGAAGACCAGGTTAGTGTTTCGTCCATAAGAAGCTCCAAGAACATTTGTAACCCAAAACATTCCACACCGTGTGAGAAGAATCTAGATCCTTCCTCCAATCTGAACCCATCAGCCAAGCCATTCTCCCCATATGGGTTCGACCATCTCACGAGGTATATTGCCAAAAAGGACCTGATATCTTCACGTTTTTCTACTTATGATGATAATCCAACACACTACTCATCATGGAAAGCGACATTCCAAAACATAGTCACAGAAGTACAGGCATCACCTCTAGAGCATCTTGATTTGCTTGTCAGATGGCTGGGACCAGATTCCACCAAGCAAGTACAAAGCATCCGCTCAGCGAACGTACAGGACCCAGAAAAGGCATTAAAACTTGCATGGTAACGCCTTGACACACGTTTTGGAAGTCCAGAAATAATTCAACACACACTTCAACAAAGGATCTTAGATTTTCCTAAACTTCAAAATCACCAGAGGAAAGAATTCTTTGATCTAGCAGATCTTGCAACTGAAATTGAAGGAATCAAAAGTGATGATCAGAACACAATCACACTAGCCTATTTTGACTCTTCCTACGGTGTGAACAAACTTGTGTCTAAACTGCCATTCAATCTACAAGAAAAATGGACTCATAAAGCAAGTGACTACAAATTGCACCATAACGGACAGTTTCCACCATTTACTTACTTCACTTCTTTCCTTCAAAACATTGCAAAAATGAAAAATGACCCAGGATTCGTATACGAGTCAGATAATCAGAAGCAAACACAGAGAAGTGGTGGACGAAGTGTATACCAAAGAAACCCCCCTACAAGAAATGTGTCAACTAGAAAGACAGAAGTAGCTGTGTGTCAGTCAGATGTGACAATATGTCCATTGCATGGGAAAAAACCACTCCCTAAATGAATGCAGAGCCTTTCGACAGAAACCTCTAGAAGAAAGGATGAAGTTCATTCGCATGAAACAGATTTGTTTTAAGTGTTGTGCAGACCAGCGTCACCTTGCCAGAAACTGCAAATCCAAGGTGCAATGCAGCATCTGTAATGCTTATTCACATCCCACAGCATTACACCCCAACTCGATCCAGGATGAAGGGGAGTCGAGCGCTTCCAAGGTATCAACATCCTGTACACAGATATGTGGAACTACCCACTCCACCAACAGATCATGTGCCAAGATACTGAAGGTTCGTGTACACTCTAAAAACAAACCGGAGGAAGTTCGGATTGTTAAGCCATAGTGGATGATCAGAATAATCAAACTCTGGCAACTTCTACACTGTTTGACTTTTTCCATGAAAGAGGCCCAGAACATAACTACATTTTAGTGTCATGTGCCGGTAAGAAACCTGTATTTGGTCGACAAGGTGTAGGATATATTGTGCAATCTATGGACAAGACTTGCTCATTTGAACTTCCTACCTTTCTGGAATGTGATAAAATTCCAAACAACAGGGATGAAATTCCGACCCCCCAGATAGCTCATCAATTCAATCACCTGCAAGATATTGCGTCTTGTATACCACTGATAGACAACAAAGTGCAGATAGAACTGTTTATTGGCAGAGATCTTTTGGAGGTCCACCATGTGATGGAACAGAAAATAGGAAAAGTTTCCTTACCATTTGCACAGAAGCTTCCACTAGGATGGGTTATACTTGGCAGAGTATGTTTAAATAACACTCATGTCTCAGAAGTCGTTACCACAAACAAGACCTTTGTACTCTCAAACGGAAGGCCTACCCTTTTTGAGCCTTGTGAAAATCAGCTATTTGTAGTCAGCAGTGTTTTCCAGAAAACAGAACACGATGAAAAACTAGGACCATCCATAGACGATCAAAGGTTCATTGAAATTATGAATTCTTCCTTCAAGAAAGATGCAGATGGGCGATGGACTGCACCCCTACCCTTTAAGGAGAATAGACCCACACTACCCTATAACAAAACTCAAGCCCTTAAACGAGCTCTGATGTTAGACAACAGCTTTCGACGTAACCCAACGAAACATCGCCATGCTCAAGATTTCATGCAGAAAATCTTTGACCACGGGCATGCCGAGCACCACCGATTTCAATGGATTCTGAATGCTGGTACCTACCTTTGTTTGGGGTATATCACCCTAAAAAGCCTGACTCCATACGTATGGTCTTCGACTCTTCGGCCAGGCATGAGGGATTAGCACTGAATGATGTTCTCTTCTAGGGGCCAGACCTAACCAACAATCTCATAGGAGTTCTTCTGCGGTTCCGCAAGGATGAAATAGCCATCACTGGAGACATAGAGCAGATGTTCTATAATTTCAAGGTTACAGAGAAGGACAGAGACTTTTTGAGATTCCTTTGGCACCCTGATGGTGATCTTGATACACCGCTCAAGGAATACAGAATGACTGTACACGTATTTGGAAATACACCTTCTCCCTCGATTGCGACATACGGACTACACAAGGCTGTTCAACATGCAGATACAGATGTACAAGATTTTGTCAGCAGGAACTTTTATGTTGACGACGGTCTGACGAGCTGTACCAGTGAAGAAGAGGCTGTCAGTCTGATGAGAAGAACACAACAGGCGCTTAGCATAGGAGGACGACTTCGACTGCATAAGATTGCTTCCAACTCAAAAGCCGTTTTGCAGCAGTTTGTTAACGATGATCTCTCCAAAGACCTTAAACACCTTGATTTCGGATGTGACACACTACCAGTCCAGAGAAGTCTAGGAGTCTCCTGGGACACTGAAACCGATTCTATCATATTCCAAGTTTCAAAGGACCTGAAACCCTTTACCCGCAGAGGGGTACTGTCGACAATCAACAGTCTGTTTGACCCGATAGGATTTACGGCTCCTGTCACATTGCAAGGAAAGCTGTTTCTTCGGGAGGTAATGTCAACAGTGAAACAAGTAGGTTGGGATGAACCACTTCAAGAAAACTTCCTCAACCGTTGGGAAAACTGGGTAAACTCGCTTCAGTATTTAGAGGACATCAGAATTCCCCGCATGTATGGCAAGACCTCAGTGACTTCAGCAGACGATGTCAGTGTCCATATCTTCTGCGATGCTTCAAAGGAAGCCATTGCAGCCGTAGCCTATCTTAGAGTCAGTACAGGCAATGTTACAGATGTAGGATTTTTAGTGGGAAAGGCAAAGGTGGCTCCGACACACGGTCACACCATTCCCCGTTTGGAGTTATGCGCGGGAGTCCTTGCTATTGAATTCGCAGAAACTGTAAAAGAAGAATTGGACATTGCAAAGAGTGCTTTCCGCTTTTATTCAGACAGCAGAGTAGTTCTAGGCTACATCTCAGCAGAGGCGAGACGATTTCATGTCTATGTGTGCAATCGTGTGAGTCGCATGAGATCCTTTTGTGGACCTGAACAGTGGGGCTACATATCTACTGAATCTAACCCAGCTGATATCGCCACCAGAAGTTTTAAGACTTCCAGTCTTCCGCATAGTGTATGGCTACAAGGACCAGAATTTCTTGTCAATGAATTTGTTCATGTGAACGAGTATTTCCCTGTTGTCGAGGCGGATGACGATGTAGAGATCAGGAAAGAAGTTGTGAACCTGAAGACTGAGACATCAGATCCTCCAGAGAAAGTATTATCCTTGACTGCCAGATTTACGAAATTCTCATCTTGGAATAGTCTCAAGAGAGCTATCACAAACTTAAGGAAGATTGCTGTGCGTTTCCAAAGAGAAAAACAAAATCATCACTTACCTGTAGAGCAGTTCATCATAAAGGAAGTCCAACATGAAGTGTATCAAGAAGAGGTGCAATCAATCATGAAGGGGAGTAAACCACCTAAAAACAGCTCACTTCTTCCCCTTAATCCTGTCTTAGATCCAAACGGAATCCTTCGAGTTGGAGGACGGCTGCAGCACATCTCCACTAATCGATCATATGAAGACGATCATCATCCAATCATCATACCCAAAGGCCATCATATTGCACTTCTCCTAGTACGTCATTTTCACAGTAACATACAACATCAAGGACGTCACTTAACAGAATGTGCTATACGAGCAGCTGGCTTTTGGCTTGTGGGTGGAAAGCGACTAATCATTTCTGTGCTTAGAAGTTGCGTCACATGCAAGAAACCTAGAGGCAGCTTTGGCTGGACAAAAATGGCAGACTTACCTAGAGACCGTTTAGAGACCGGGCCACCATTTACATTTGTTGGCATCGACACCTTTGGCCCCTGGCCTATTGTTTACAGGAAGACACGAGGCATGCAAAGAAACCACAACCGCTGGGCCATTCTGGTCACATGCATGGTGTCCAGAGCTGTCCACGTCGAACTCATTGAGGAGTTAAGCAGTCCTTCCTTCATCAATGCTCTTCGCAGATATATGGCCATTCGTGGACCCGTTAAACAATTCAGGTCGGACAGAGGCACCAATTTTGTTGGTGGTGTGAAAGAGCTAGAGTTGGATGCCCAATTTATTGAGAAGGGCCCAGTAGCCAATTACTTGAAGAATAACAGAACTTCTTGGATTTTCAACCCACCCCATGCCTCGCACTTCGGAGGAGTTTGGGAACGTATGATTGGTTGTTGTAGACGGATCCTAGATGCCTTGATACTACAAAACAAACATGATCTAACACATGAAGTCCTATCAACGTTTATGCTTGAAGTTTGTGCCATTCTAAATACACGACCTTTAGTGCCAGTATCAACGGACCCAGATAAACCAGAGATATTATCACCTTGTCAGCTGCTTACTCAAAAGAATCCTTTGGATGATTTTGACCTACCGAGCTGCGACCAGAAAGATGCTATCAAGAACCAGTGGAAGAGAGTGCAGTATCTTGCCGACAACTTTTGGACCCGCTGGCGCTCGGAGTACCTTCACCTTCTTCAGACCCGACCAAAATGGGAATCGCCGGGAATCCACTTCAGTAAAGGTGACATTGTGCTTCCGAAAGACAGTGAATCCCCCAGAAACCATTGGCCGATGGGAGTAATCGAAGATGCCTTCAAAAGCGAAGATGAACTCGTTCGCAAGGTCAAAGTGCGGGTAATGCGAGGGGATACGTCCACTTCCTATGTTCGTCCGATCACCCAACTTGTGAAGCTCCTTGAGGTTAAGTGAGTGTGCCACCGAAATATGACATAAACGTTTGTATTCGTGTGTGCGATCGGATTTATTGTATTATGTACTTTTACATGATATCTGTACCAGTTTAGTATCAGAATATTTTGTCAAATTTGATTATATTTTACATATTGATATAGTTTGCTTAAATGGTGATTTCTAGTCAAAATCAGAAGGGGAGTGTGTTGTTACTTGTTTTGATAATTTTTCAATTTTATCCGGTTTGAGATTGTTTGGGTTTATCTAATATCCGGAGGGATATTTTTATAACGAGAAAGGCTTCGCGCCACACATCATGGTTTTCTGTTTACTGACTAAACACGGCTGGGATGTTTATAAACTGTAAGTGTCATGTCTTTGCATTGATTATAGTGTCGAATAATTACGTTACATTTTAAGTGCATCAGTTATTTTTACATGTCACATCATATTTACAGCAGAAATAGATATTTGTGTATTGGCAGGACGTTAGCATTAATTAAAACATAGATTGGACTATCTCATTATTTCTCTAACGTGATTTTATTCCATATATTTTATAATATGCTGTCTCGATAACTTACCTGAACTCTTTAGAAGTAAATTTGACATGCTATGATTGTTAGATTTTACAGCTTACTTTATGTACATGAGTCACGCTCGTATTTTCTAAGTTTGGCATAATGTGAAATGTGGATTGTCGTGTTGATGTCTGTACATGTACTTATAAATGTTGTAACTTTTGTAGTTTCTCACCCTCTCCGAGGAGGCAATAAAACATCTCAAGACTGAAGCTTGTTACTGCACACGTTCCATACTTATTCAGAGATCGTTTAAGTGCCATAGACTAAAATCTGATATTCCAGCCAGCGAACAGGTTGCACCCTAACATGCAAGAATTTCTATACTTTTTCTCTCAACAACGCAGAAAACAATGCAGAGTCTTTTTGTGGCGCTGAATAACACTCGTTATATATTTCACTAAAGTACATGTTGTCCTTACACGGCATACTCTATTTACGGAAATCTTGAACTTCCCGCTTTCTCTGTTTTTCGGAATTATTTTCAGGGAACGTGGCATCGAGCGGTAATTTTAGTAACGCATTAGGTGGTATGGTAAAATCCTCCCTCTCTGGTTTATTCCTGTAGGCCTTTTGAATCTGTTGAAAATTGTAGCGCACTACATCCAGATCTCATTGTGGTAGAGTGTATTTCGCCTTTAGAGAGAAAGTAGCAGCAAGTTTTCTGGGGGAAAGAGGTTCCTTTAGTTTTATCTGTCCCTCGATTTCATTTTGTTCGGCATTGTACAGAAGAGCAAAGCGTGTGCATTTTTCTTTGCATACGTCTTTTAGATCGTAAGTTAGTTCCTTACTTGCCTCTGAAATTTTGATGCTCTACGATTCACTCTTGGACGATGTTGAAAAAGTTAATAGCAGTACTTGGCGTTGTTTTTCTTTCTTGATTGCTTCTTTGATGTCAGCTTTCATAGATTCAGTGCTAGTTCCCACATCACGGATCCATCTTCCGCAAAATTCTTCAGGTCTTCTTGGACACATACGCGTATCAGACCTTGAAAATCTAGGCATATCTAACCTCAGTATAGAGGGTCTTTTAGAGTCTGTCATCATTTTAAAAAACAAAAAAACACGTCCGATCTCTACAAAGTCAGTATATTGAAAGAGGTATGAAACCCCGAGGGAAACACGCTCGCTTGTGTATACTTGGCTATATACACGGAGTATCAAAGTGCTCTCAAAAGAGTTTTTCCGTTTATTTAAAAAGAATATCGTATTTATATGTACTTATAAAACAAATTGTTCTTAGTTGAAATGAATATAAACGCATGAAAAACTGCGTGCGACATGTGCAAAATCTTTCGTTTGATTGAACAAGTTTCTGTCGGGATTAACTGAGAATATATCCTGATGTTTTGTGAATTATACAATCACCCCACCGTACTCAAATACTAATGCAACTTTGCAACCAATGCTTGTAAATCTTTTCCGATCAGCTGCGAAATTAAAGTGCACAATAATTCTACCAGCTCCGCATGCACCAGAGCTGTCTGTACTTGTTTCTCTTCCGGTTTCAGCTCGTGAAATTTCTCTCAGAAATGTGATAACTAACGATATAAATCGTGAACGCAATATTTGATTTCATTTAATTATTTATTCTCAATTATTCACAAACATCTTTATTGATTTACTAGAAAAGAAAAAGAATGTTTATATTTTCTGTTTCTCGTTTTTTAGGATTGTGCAGAATTTACGAAGATGACTTAAACTCCTCACATAAAAGCATGTATCCTAAAAAAATTATTTTTTTCTTATGAATGAAAGCCTCCTTTTTAAACAGGCATACTGTCTGTCGTAACTTAATGTCAGTTGTACGCACAATGACTTTCGTTAACTTGCCAAATAAACACAGGTACATGTTAACATGTAAAGCTCTATTACACTCATACTACACAACTCACCAACAAAATAACATTGTAACGACATTTATAGGATACCAACAAACAACTTTTCCAGCGACAGCTATATCAAAATCCTAGCCGTTTTTTTAGTTATTTAGCAAAAACTTTCAAGGGCCCTTGGCCCTTCATTTAAGGGACCAGCCCTTTTTTATTGGTGTCAAATGAAAGTCCTTGACATTCTGCACAACTTTTATTCTACATGTCTTAACAAAATATTTTTTGTTTAAAAGATACAAAGGAAAATATGTCTAAATTTTCGCACTTTTTGGAACCCTGTTTTTTGACCCCCTACCTTTTTGAAAATAAAGAAAGTAATCCAAAAACAAAAACCGATGTGCAAAACTTCAATGTCTCTGTTATTCAAATTCGTTGGATTCCCATTCCCTGCTATCATAGTCTCGGAGCCTTTGTCTGGAAACGAAAGGCCCTAAATTTTTTAAAAAGGGGAATAACTCGTTAACGGAAGAGGATTTTTAAAATTTATGAAATGAGCAAGATATGAAGCCTCATGGTTTGCGTCTAGGAAGAAAAAAAAAAGAAAAAGAAGAATAATCTTAATCTGCACAATAATATAAAGGTCTTCCGTTGGAAACGGAAGACCTTAATTATTTTTTTCTCTTTAAAGGGGCATGGTCACGATTTTAGTCAAATTTTATTTTCTGTTTTTATTATTTACAATGCTTTAGCAATGCATTTCTAATGATCAAATGAAATTTGAAAGTCAGTCGTTAAGTTATAAGTAAGATACAGAGCTTACAATTCTCTGTCAGGTAAACAAGGCTCGTGCCCTGTTTTTGTTTACATAGGTTCAATATACCAGAAAAACTCTTTTTTCAAGCTGATTTGTCTATCTTCTTATTCATTTCAAGCATAAATAAACAGTTTCTAACGTTTAACGCATTCATTTTAGGTCTAAAATTGGAATTTTCACTTCAACGCTCAAAATGTAAACAAATGCTTTGTTTACATAGCAAAGAATTGTAAGCTCTGTAACTCGCTTATAACTCAACGAATGACACTCAAATTTTGGTTGCCTATTAAAAATGCCTTTTTGAAGCGTTGTAAACATTAAAATCGGAAAAATAATGTTTGACCAAAATCGTGACCATGCCCCTTTAAATAGTAGAGTTTATGATAATAATCGACATTATTTTCTCTTCCCCAGTGGCAGTCACAGCAGAACTATCCATTCATCCTAAAATCATGGGAGCCTTTGCGAGTATGGTGCTACCCCAGCTAGACATGCCTTTCAAAGGTTGCGAGTTTGTAAATCGATGTTTAGAATCCGGAGGCTGGGAGGAGAAAAACAAGAAAAATATCGCTGAAATTTCGAAAATTTCATGAGAGATAGACAGCATAGATTTATATAGGAATGTAGTCGTGGAATTAGCTCAGAACACCGACAGTCCTGGGAAATGATGGTCATTCATTACATCGCCGAGGCAGTTAAAAAGCAGATTTTACCTAAACTGACTGGCGTTTCTTATACAGATTATCAGCAAGATATCCCGGAGTTGATCTTATCCCCCGAAGGAAGTACAAAATGGATAAAATGTCATCGACTTCATCAACAGATAGAAGCGATTCGTATTACAACCATTCAATTCGGTTGGATGAAGTTACTAAGTCTCAAAAATCTTAAGGAAAACGAGTGACTTTTGATACTGCACAGGCCCAAATCTATCTTTTACCTCCCGAAGACCGGAGGAGTCCGTGGATGTTCATGGCCGTAGACCGTGTACGAACTAAGCGTAAATTGAGAAAATTGTTATGGACCTATGTCAGACAACAAAGAACTTGAATTTGTGAATGTGTTGTATTTTACGGTATTCATCAATTAAAATTATTAATTATGATAAAATGTTATGTTGTTAATAGTGTACGAATTCTAATTCAAATTGAAAATTGCATTTGTTATTAACAAAATGGTCCACTTTTCCCGATTTTTAATTTAAAGTCAAGTATAATCACGTCATGTATTAAAGTTTGTATTTAAAAAAACTGAGCTATTTACAGCAGGGATTCAAAGTGCCGTCATAAAAACTATGACTTCATAAAAATCAGTACAATACTGTCATCGATTTCTAGAACTTTCTAGAAAAGCCAGCTATATTTTTCCCGCTTAAAAGATCACGGGGACTTAGTATGCATTCCAGAACTTTCTGTATATGCATTTGTCCAATCAGGGTAGGCCACTCATCAGGGTAGGATCTACTGGCAAAAACAAGGGTAGAGTCAAGATGTGGCTGCAGATTAAAGGATGTTTTTAATTCACAATGGATTCGTTTAAACTCGTAAGGAATGACTGAAACAAAGGGTATTTTTATACTATTTTTTATGTTTTATTTCTGTTGGAGCTTTCTTACAGTATTGTTTTTACAAAACGACCGGGAAAACTAAAAAATATACCCAAACTGAATCGGACTCACCAAGGAGTTTTCCTTAAATATCTGTGCGCACTCTGAGCCCATCACTTGTTATCAAGACTAAAACCATAATGTCAAGGACCCATTATCTTGTATCTGGAATGCGCTACCGCATAATCTTGATGGGGGAGGCTCAACACTTGGAAAACGGGGAGGTTCGTTATCGAACTATAGCTGAGAATGAGATCGGCAGGATCGCCCCCCTTGATGTTCAGGGTATACAGAGGCCCTCTTCTATGCGGCAGCAGCAGCCCCCAGCATCGCCAGGCTCTCCACCAGCATCACCACCGTCTCCGCCGGCGAAGCTTAGTCCCCTTAGGAGGAGGAGGGTGAAGCTTAGTCCCCTTAGGAGGAGGAGGGTACATCCGTACCGCTATTTTCCCCGTGCCTTGCCCCGTGACGCCACCAACATCGTCAGGGCCAGCCATCCTCCCAGTGCGACACACCCGTCCAACGGCGAGGATGTCAACGTCGAGGCTACCAAGAATCCTGAGGGATATCCCACGGGACTAGATCTAGCTTTTTTAAAAGCCACCCAACTGGCCCTTTTAAGGGCCACCACATTTTTAGAAAAGATGCCTCTATTACAGCAGAGAAACGTATTGTTTGTTTTGTTTGAATGTTTAATGTTTTTCATTCCATTTCATTGCTTAATTATTGTTTAATTAAGGTTTTCCGTTTTCCAACGGAAGACCTTATTGTTTTCGTTCGGTTTCTTTTTCCCTATTATTTTTTTTTTCTTACAAAATTTGTGCACGCGATTTCTCGGAAATTGCTCGGCCGATTTTCATGAAACTTTCACATCTAATAGATATTGATCTATTGAGCCATTTTCAGAGGGTCGGCTTGTCACTCGATTTCCTCCTAAACGGTAAAAGATATCAAATTTAAATTTTAAGGAATTGTAGACGAATGATTTTAGTTTGCCTAAAGTGAAACATTTATGTCTGGTGCAAAAGGCGCCGAAGCTCGCCTGGACTCCAAAATTGAGATATAAAAAATGTAGTGTTTTTTCTTGGTTTTCTTAATGTATTACTTTCTCGAAAATATTTTGATTAGACATGTAGAGCAATAAAAAAATTGTTTTACAAGATCTTTCATTCACGTCAAGAAAAAGGGGCTGGCCCCTCAAATTAGGGGCCAACAGGTCTCTGAAGTCTTTCTTCCATAGCACTTTACTGAGAAATATTTTGTAATATGTTTAAGAAGCAAAAATGTTCATCTAACAAATATTTAAGTATACATTATTTTAAAAAATTCAAGCATTACGTAATTAGGGGTTTTAAGGGACCAGAAGTCCAAAATTTCGATCACTTATATCACGAAAAAGACAAATATTTTGAAAAGCAATATAGAATAAAAGATGCTCAGAATGATGTTCTAAACAATATTCAACCATCATAATTTCGTTCTGTGGCCCCATTAAGGAGATAAGGGGTCGGCCCCTAAAACGTTCTTTCCCAGATAGCCCAAGAACGGTAACGAATATCTGAACACTTGTTGCACAAAATATGTACAAATATCAAAAGATCTTTCATATGACATCAAGAAAAAGGGGTGGCCCGTCAAATTAGGGGTCAAAAGGTCTCTGAAATCTTTCTTCCATAGCACTTTACTGAGAGATATTTTGTATTATGTTTAAGAACCAATAATGTTCATCTTACAGTTATTTTGCTTTTCATTTATAAAAAATAATTCATGCATTATGTAATTAGGGGTTTCAAGGGGCCAGAAGTCTTTTGATAAGAACTTTTAATTGTGAAATATTTTATAATACATTATAGAAGCAATTATGTTCATTGAAGCATTATTACCTAAAAATGACAATTGTTTACTAATTTGATACGTATTTAGGGATTTTAAGGGACCAGAAATCCGAAATTTTGATTTTCAATATCTAAAAATGGAGAAAAAATTTAAAAGATGCTCAAAATAATGTGCTTAACAATATGCAACCGTCATTTTTTTTGTTAACCGGTTCCTAAAAGGAGTTAAAGGGTCGGCCCTTAAAATGATCTTTTCCAGATATCTCGAGAACGGTATATAATTTCTAAACATTTGTTAAACAAAATGTGTTTAGTTTTGAAATGTCCTTTCGTTCAATACCAAGAAAAAGGGGCTGGTCGCTATGTTTAATATGCTTTGTTTAATATGTGACCAATTGAAAATTAAGTTCAATGATAACATAGTATATTTTACAAAGAGACCATATCACAACAGCAGATCAACAATATACAAGAGAAAAAAATTGATGATATCTTTGTTGAGTACAATATGAGATCAATTGATATCATACTAGCGGAAAAAAGAAACTGTGCATTATAAAATTTAGTATAATTTTACTATATCTATTGTTTGTATTTATAAAATTTAAACAATCGATAATGGTATTGTTTTTGACAATATCGGATGGTAACCGCCCGGGTGCACGAACTTTTTCATGGTTAGTGAGCACCTGTTGTTTATTGAAGAATTTGTACGCATGAGTTTTACGGGCCAATACTGTTTGGAATAAGAGCTGTATAAAAGGATTTGTTGAAACTTTTTTTGTTAAGTAAATCCCTTTAGTTTCAACAAAATTTATCCCTATGTCATGCCACGACTCAACGAAAACCAACGTAATCGTACTGTTGGGATTCTGCAAGCTGGAATGGCACAAAATACTGTAGCAAGACACTTTGGAGTTCATCGGAACACCATCCAGTCATTATGGAGACGTTTTCAACAATCTGGCAACACCCAGGATCGACCGCGATTTGGGCGACCTCGTGTGACGTCACGTCAACAGGACAACCACATTAGACTTGTGCATGTGAGAAATCGTTTCGAGACAGCAAGTTTGACTGCCCGTAGCATTCCAGGGCTTCGACCAATTAGTTCAAGAACTGTGCGTAATCGTCTGCGCGAACAAAACATCAGACCAAGACGACCAGCGGTGCGTCCAGTACTGCTTCAACGTCATCGTATCGCCAGACTAGCGTGGTGCACACGACATCTGCGTCTCAGAATACAGGACTGGTCCAATATTCTGTTCACTGATGAATCCAGATTTCATTTGAATAGCAGTGACGGTCGTTGTAGGTGTATCGTCGCGTTGGGGAGCGTTACCAGGACGCTTGTGTTGTGCAACGTCGAAAATTTGGTGGAGGTAGCGTTATAGTGTGGGGTGGAATATCAGCACGTGGAAGGACACCTCTACAAATTGTCAATGGAAATCTCACCGGCGTACGCTATCGAGATATAATTATTCAGCGTCATGTGATACCCTTCCCACAGAGACATCAAAATCACATCACATCACATCAGTGATTATGACATTTAAGAACTTAAAAAGGACGTCTTCACTGCTTTCAGGCATGGGTGTATTAAAGGACAGAAAAGATTACAACAGTGCTCTCAGTACTGTTTCTGGCATTTTTCGAAAGTTAAAAGGAAAGACCTTATAATCTTGTTGCTTATAAGATTTAAGAACGGAGAACTAATTCCAGAAGAACTCCACAGCGCTTGTCAGAGGTAACTGCCTTTCATCAATATCATTATTGAAAATATAGCTTTCACGTGTTAACATTTTCTCAAATTTCTGTTTTATTTTCCAGATTTGAAAGTGAAAGTACTATAGAAGTGCCTGCAGAGATATCACTTAAACGGTGAGGAGTTTGTAGAATTTAACTTCTGTTACGATGTTCATGTAAGGGAGTGCAAGGGGAACGCTTACATTCAAGATGAATAAAATCAAAGATAATTAAAGATTAACCTATATTTGAGATTATAATTTTACAGCATGAAAATGACTTCGCACAAAAGGAAAGCCGATGACGAAGCAGAGAGAGAAATAAATACAAAATGCAAACGGTAAACACCAATTTTATTGTGCAATTCTTCATTCTATAAATAATAATACAGCCAGTATTTTATTTTAATAGTTTGTTTTTATTCTAATATAATTTAGAAACAAATCTTGGAACTATTAAAATTGAAACTTCATTTTTATATAAGCCAATTCAAAAAAGAAACTGACTGAAAAGGAAACCTAGTTTATACAGACAATAAAGAAATTAAAGAACTAAAACCGAAAATTGTGTGTGTCATAAAAGCTAAGATGTGCAAAACAGTCTTTAGTTGAAAAGAATAATATGGTGAAAGAAAAGGATAACAGGATTGCTGTAAGCACTTTTGTCCTCAAACAAGAGTTCTTGTAGTATTTAATTTTTTAAAGAAGTATCTGGTGGGATATATAGATTTATTTAATTACCTCATCAATTACAGCAATGATGAAAAAATTAAATATGTAGGTTATAAAGAAGAAACTAATTTGTGGTGACAAAAGCTGATGAACAAAATGTCATGGTGCCAAGTTTGAATGTAAGTGAATATTTATACAAATACTGATTGGTATTTTTAAATTGGTCAATTTGGATTATTCAATTTTATTTGATTTCTATTTCAGAAGAGGATTATTTATTTGGAAAAAGAACTAGAGGCAGAAATTTAGAATAAAGTGCATGCTGAGGAGACGGCTGTACGGGCGAGGCAAAATAATCAAATTACACCCACCAGTCACCAGGATAGAGTAAAATTATTGTATTATCATTAAAACACATAAACATATTTAGTTTGCTAATAATATTCCACTGAACATTGCTTATAATGCATATTTAGATTATAAATTGACTTAAAGATAACGAACAGTGTTCAAAATAAAAAGTCCAAAGCCAAATTACAAAACAGGAGCAGAGTGATTAATGATGGTCTAACAATTAGTATGAATAACGTCAGTCAGCATGCGACCCAGTGGATGACAATGTTGTATCAACCATAGAACTTACGACAAAATGACTGTAAACGAGACTGTTAATAGTCCTGTTTTATTACGTTGTTTGTCAGTAGCTTGCCTCGCCTTAGAAACTGTTCAAACGAAGAGCATGCTCTTGCGTATCGAATTAACTGAGACAAAAACACCATACGCAGGTGTTGAAGGTATATTGCTACATAATTGTATGATCTGAGTTGTGGCCATGATCACTGTCGATTATTAGGCTGGCTGTCTTCTCGATAATCGCCATTAGGTCCTGCAAACCCGTTTGATCAATTAACCAATGATCAACTGCGTGTCCGGATGTAGTAAATCATATCACCTCTTGGACAATGGACAAGAAGTGTGACCAGCACGCGTGCATGACAAGGATGAATCTCGGCCATTCAGTCAACTGAAATGTGACTGAAAGGTGGATAAATAGCATAGCTATGCTATTAAGTCACCTATCCATACCTTTCAGTTAACATATCGAAGAATAAGTAGAAATTTTAAATAGATGTTTTTTCTGGATGTTTTTGAAAATTTATTTTCTCTCAGTTTTTGTATTAAATCTACTCAGGTGATTGCCGTAGGTTGACATAGTAGGTAACAGGGCCCTCTTGTTTAATTTTTATTTCATTATTATCCATAAATCAAACACTCGAACTGTTAATTAGAAATCCATGTGTGAATGCATAATCTTGTCATTTTCGTCTTTAAAAAAATCAAATCCTGTGATTTTACTCTTGTAGAATATTATTGCTTGATTTGAAAATACATTTCTATCATTGAAGCAACAGGGTTTTTTAAAATTAATTTCATATAATACAATTCAAAAAGAAAACCTGTCCAAAATTTTCCTTCTTAAAATGAAGTGTTCTATTTTTTTTTAATAATACATCATATATACATATTGTTTCTATGATTTTATTATTTGATTTCATTTTATTTTCTATCTATACCAAGTCTTAGTATTGCAATGATGATGCACCACGAATGTTTAATTCCTGTTTTGATTATACTTTGTGCCATAAATGTTTAATACTTTTTTAAAATTATACTTTGTGCCATGAATGTAAAATACTTTTTATTAAAGTTTTTTTGTATATTAGGTGTCAGGTCAGTTAGGTCATGTCACAAATCAGGAACTATTACGTCATGTACGTTTCGGATTTTTCTTAAAATATTAATTGCAGTGTCCGGTAAATAATACAAAATGGCTGGATTCGTACCTACAACTCGTTTTAACTTTAGTTTAAGTCTCTCACTTCCCCAAACCTGCGACTGTAACATGGTGGAAAATTCAAACTTACCTATTTACAACGACCGTTTACTATCTGAAGCGGCGAATGACACGTTCAGAGTAATTGAAGTGTACAATAGCCTAGTACCGTTTCCGGCCATTCACGACTACGAGGACGATCTCGAGTATCAGGCAAGTGAACACAGTGACGTCGAACAGTATTACCCTGCAATGAATCCCGATTAGCTTTTAAACCCTGACTTGAGTAATACTTACGAATTTGAGATATCTGGTGATTCTAATCATTGCGACAATTCTTCCACCCAAAGACGTGTGACCATACGTGCTTCTGATAATCCGAAGAATATCCTTGTTTTACCCAACATGATCACTGACAAAATGTCGATCCGAAAATTTTTAGGAATACTCTCACGAGGATGCAGAGTTTTTATAAGCCGACTTGGAGAGTTTTATTATTTAATTACAATTTATGTACTTGCAACAAGACTTAGAGCAATACAACGCCAGGAAAATTGCCGCTTTCCACGTGCATCTGGCTGGTAGGGCGTAGATTTGGTTTTATTCAGTAGTATCCACAAACAGTGCTGGGATACCTTGCTAGAAAAATTCCGAGAACAGTATGTTCCGACCAATACTGCATATGACCCAGCTATGATGGTTGAATCCGCTGCCTTTAATAAGCTTCAGATTGGAACAACACAGTCACTTGAAGACTTCCACAGTGTGAATATTGTAAAAGGCAGGCGACTTGGAAAGCTTGACCGTAATATGTGATTCCAGTTTATTGAGGGTAAGCTTAATTAAAAATAAAGAACAAATATATTCATGTTAAATTAACTATAAGAACAAATGTAATAACATTATAAAAGAGATATTATGTTAACAACAATCACCAAAAAATTGTATGCAACCCACCCCCTCTCTTTTATACGTTCCTTTGACGTTATCTAGTTTAATACATGTATATTGTAAATTTCGTGTACTTAGAATGTTGAGAAACAACATATTGAATATGTGAATATCAGTTATGAAAATAATTGATAAAACCACTTTATCATTTATACAATAAATGTAGCCATCAAAATGTAATCAGAGGTAGTGTTTCGGATAAAATTGAGAAGAATGTATATTATATGATTTTTTTTTCAGAAACATAAAGGATCAATGTGATTCTTTTTATTCATTTAACAGCATTTGATCATGTTAGTCACACGTGTTCCGGATGTACTTTGTGCGCAGATTTGTAATGAGGTCGCGGTAGTTTTTTTAAGGTAAAAAAAAAGACCGGTGCCAAATTGAACAAGATCATAGGTCACTGGTAAAAAAAAAACACCGCGTTAGACGGAAAAAACCTCTGCCCCTTCCCAAAAAGAGTTTACATAGCAGAAGAAAGAAGACTATCCTCTGCTAAAAACATTCAGGTAAATATTTCTTAATTACATATGCAGACTTTTTAACACACAAAACCGAGTAAAGGAAATGTAAATCGTGAAGCAGTTCACTTGTGGTTAAGTCTTTGTTAAAAATAAAAATTGAATACCAGTATTTTATTTCATTTTTTATTTTAAAAATAATAATGTTTTCTTTAAAATAAATTTTTAGTATGCTTTGTTAGATTTCTTTTTTTTTTTGTAATAGACAGGAGAATGCAGAGAAATAAAGACCGCTTGAAAAACGTATCCGGACTACGTTTACTTTCGAGACACCAGAATGTAACACGTCAACCGTTGTGTATAACACAGCGTCGATGGAGTCAGAAAAGTTCAGCCCGCCGGTGCCAAAATCTGCAGCTAGTTATCCCTCTGATGACTCCGACAACAATACCACTGACCCAGGGATATAGTGCGGTATCTCCGGATTACTGCCCATCTTTCCAACCACTAGAAAAAGACGAACCTACAGACATCGCATTATTGACCGGGACAGCACCCCATACATCAACGCAGGACCTTTCTCCCGATTGTTGCACACGGAGTTTGGACACCGCTTTGCAATTACCCTTCAAAAGAGGAGCGTAATGCTTGAAACGAACTAGTGGATAGTGTCCGTGTAGACCTACTACAAACTTCTATGATTGTGAATCATATTCAAGATTTTATGGAAAAAATTCAGCGACTTTTTTTTAACAGAGGAAGTTTAACCAAACGTTTATTTACTCAATTTACCTAATCACTATGTGTTCATTTTGAAATTAATCACTGTCCAAGTATGTTTTGATTTTTTAACTATAGAACTATTTTTTAAATGCTTCTTTCTTTTATTTTAATGATTTGTATAATAAATTCAGACTATCTGTTTGTAATGATCTAACAACAAATTTTATTAATTTTTTTTATAGGTGGCGATGAATAAGACTTGTATTACAACATAGTACTTACTCTCGTAATAAAAAACAAAAACAAATTAGGGATTTTTCCTTAGATAACGTTTTCATCCAAACTACTTAACGTTCGAACAATGGTTTGATTTTGTAACTATGGAACTATTTATTTAAATCCATTTTTTCTTCATTTTTTATGATTTCTATTATGTATTCAGATGATCTATTTGTTATGAACTAACAATAAAATTTTTGTTGGTGGTGATAAATTAGAATTGTATTACAACAGTACTTGCTCTCGTTATAAAAAAACAAAACAAAATAGGGATGTTTCCTTAGATAAAGTTTTCATCCATTCCTTAACATAAAAAAAAAATGACGGACCCATGACCTATTTGTCATGGTTTTTACAAATTTTTAAAATTCACTTCCGGTTATGAGTTATTGCCCTTTAATTGAAAATTGGGGGGTCTTTTGTCCAGAGTTGAGGGGGGTCTTTTGTCCAGAGTTGATCTCGGGAACTACAGATGATAGGTTTATGAAATTTGGCGAAATTGTCGGTAACATTTTATAGTTTTGCTGGCATGAAAATTTTGGTAAATTTCTTTTTTAGTTTTTGAGCTATTTGTCGCCAAAGTTTAAGATTTTTTCGGGGCTGAAATTTTGTTGCTTTTTGTATTATAACTTTTAAACTAAAAATATTTCGTTAAAACATATACAACAAAAGTTGTTTAGAATAACGAGAGCTTTCATTTAAAATGAAGAAAAAGGGCTGGCCCCTATAATTAGGGGTCAGCAGTCCATAAACGTTTTTTTCTGATAGCTAAAAATGTTATCATTTTATGAAAAAAAATAACTAGATTACTTTTAATAAATTAAATTTTGTCATTTGGTATGAAATTAAACATGCTCTGTGCTATATTTATTTGTAATTTCATAAAACAAATATGCGAGAATCGTACATGAACGAGTTAATTGTCTACATAGACACACAAGCGAACATTATGGGAAAGACAGAGCCATGGCTGCCGAAACGCAGAAGAGAAGTTGTGTATTTATTCGCCGTACATGTTGTACGTTCACGTGCATTTTCAATCCACAGTGAAGCACATGAACATGTACCGGGAACACTACTTCGTATTTGTATATTAAGGAGGGATATATTCTTCAGACTTGTCTACCTTTACACTGATCAGCTGTTGATAAGCTGATAAGAGTTACGAGTAATAACAGAAAAAAGATGGACATTTAAAAGTGTGATTTATGTGGATGTTACTGAAGAAGGTAGTCTTTTTACTCATTTTAAAGTTTGAACTTTCTTGTCTTTAGTGGTTAAAATGTCAGCATGTAAACTAGTTAACATTTAGTCTATAGATGTACATGTAAGTACGTGCACACTGTCACTGATGTGTGTTATTTTTTTTAGTCCAGACAATATAAATCCTTTTAACAGAGTTGAATCCCAAATGTTTTACCGTTTACTTGTTTTTTTCTTTTCTTTTTACCAGAATTTTGTTTGAATTACAATTCAAATTATTGACAAAATCCACATGTGGCGAAAGTCATACATACAGTATACAAATATAGTTAGTACATAGATTTTCTTATGTTATGTGCATTACGTATGAAGTTAAAAATATTTCTCGCTCGAGGTTCATGGGAGACTGGAAAGGATGACCGAATTTATCTATTTAAAAAAAAAAACAAATTGTGAATTTTCAACTCAAAATTCAAAGCAGGGTCTAACTAGAAACATATGATATATTCTTGTACAGAAGACTCAAAATGTAGACATAAATACCCTGTAGACATAACATCAAATAAATAAATTGTATACTTCAGAGTTAAAACATGACTTTAATATTTTTAAGATGCCGATCATTGTATCATTAGAGAGGTTTAGCAGGCCAACGGGTACCCGGTACATGTACTTGTACATGTAGGTTACAAGTTAGAACTATGCGTACCACTGTACCAGTTCACATAATTTTTCTTGTTTAGCAATTATGATACACAAGTGTACTTAAATTGTCCTTGTTAATGTTTTAAATGTAATTTTTATTTTCCCTTTTTTTAATCTGACTACTGGCAGTACTGGCGTGCGAGCAGTTCTCGCCGAGGACCATTTCTTGCTGGTGCATTGTTACTTCATATTTTCATATATAATTTTATGTGTTGATAAAATGACGTAACAATGCACTGGTGAGAAATGGTACTCGGCGAGAACTGATCGCACAAAAACTGAAGGTTGCAAGTGTTATATTTTATTGAACACCATTGTTTAAAATAATTCTTTATATATGTGACGGTCAGACTGGTTTGAATACCAGTGCCAGATAGCTCAGTTGGTAGCTAGAGCACCTGACTTGAGATTCAGGGGGCCCAGGTTCAAAGCCCGGTTTGGTCCTTCATTATTTATCCCACCCCGTAGCAATATTGGTGCTGTGACCAACCCCTGGAACTTACAGATTAACTCCTGCCAGGGGAAGAGCCAGGGGTGATCGATCTTCGAGGGTGAAGATCATTTAAGGGGGGAGGAATGTGATGGTCAGACTGGTTTGAATACCGGTGCCAGATACATGTAGCTCAGTTGGTAGAGAACTTGACTAAATATTCAGAGGGCCAGGTTCGAATCCCAGTCTGTTCCGTCATTATTTCTCCCATCTTGTACATATATATCAGAAATACTTGTATAACAGATGATTAAGAGTCATCACATGTTTTGCAAGATGCAATGTGTTAAAATCCTTAACTTTACAACACAATTCATTTAAGTGAAAATTTATGTTTCTTGATATTATTTAGTGTGGTTTTCTTGACAGCGTCGCATTCAAGTCAGTGTCAGCTACATTATGCACAAATCAAAGTACTGAAAGTACTGTTAGACGGTAGCGTCGTTTGAATGTGGCATATTACATGTATGATAATAATTGTCGTCGAAAACCCGCGGCCAGTATCGCATACATGTACTAATGCTTAACGCTTACATGTACAATTGGTTGTGGGTTTCCTACATGGATAATTATGTGGAAATCGTAGTCGTGTAATCTCAATTCACACTTTACAAAAGCAATGTCTCTTGGCCGTCATCTTTGGGGGAAAACCCTTAGATTTATTACAGTAGCCTTTGTAGTATAGAAGTTTGCATTTATATGTTTGTATTTATATCATTTAACATTAAAATCCGTTTTTGGTATGTATTTTGTTTGCCCCAGAATGCCTCATTCAATATGTGGGTTGCCACCACATAGGGAATGAATAAATAAAATTCAAAGCGATTTCATCACAATACGCCCACATATTTGATTGTATAAAGAAGGGACATTTGTGGGGGTTTTTTTTCCTTTAGATCTTTTGGTTGACCTCGCAAAGGGGAACAACTTTTGAAAAGTGTGGATTGAACTTTTGTGCTTTAAAGATATTGTAGATTTTTCAAAGTAACGAGAACAAATAAGGCTTGGTATGATAAAATACTTGTCAGGTTTTTACTAACTATTTGGGCATACATGTAGTATGTTTATTTTCCCTCTCGACAGCATTTTCCCTCAATTTCTTTACGGGGAAAGAGTTGCAGTCTCGTGGGCCAACACACTTACTTTAATTTGTCTTCATAGCCAGTTAATACATGTAGGTGTATAGAAAACGGAATGAGTTTTCAAGAACGTGTTTGATAAAACTGGAAAATGCTTTTGGAATGCCCGTCATCATGAAACCGCAGAGTCAATCAATATTCTATCTTCGACTTCGAGTGGTTTATTTCCATTAGCTCACAACGAAAGTGAATGAAAATTTGAAGAAAAAAAATCATACAATATTCAGTCGCGGCAGTTTCATTAATCAACGTTTTAAAGTACATTTGTTCTAATGTATTTAGCTGTAAATTTATTCAAATCATTTGAATGAATTCGGGATAGTCACATGTATAATTATTTTATCGCTTCTCAGTACACTTTAAAACGCATAATTTACTTGCTACATTTAACTTTTCTAGTATAAATACAACAAATATTTATTAATTATTCCCCAAAACATTTGCTTTACATAAGGTTATAATCAATGCCTTTGTTTGGAAATCACATATTTGTTTAATCTTGCATTTAATATGCGAGATTTTGAAGAATCTTTTTTATATTTTCATTTTTTAAAAAATCTGTGTTATGTCAGGAGTTTTGCACTAATAATTATGTATAATTTTTACGAGGTCTTCAAATTTGCATCCGATTTGATTTTTTGCAGTAAAATAATACTGTTAATGGGACATGTCGGGACATGTCCATAATATTACAAGAGCGTACAAGCAAAGGAGTCTTTGTCATAAAGTTTGACCTATGACCTCTAGATCATTTGTGTACAAAGGTATGTCTACTTTATCAATAAAGGACTCAAAAGATATGGACCTAGAATAAAACTGTTTAGAACATAACACACTTTATCATCCAATGAGCAGTCGCTAAATATTCTATTAAGTGATGTTTTTAATCATTAAGAATTTTTCTAAGTTCACAGCGACGTCACATTTCGATTGACAGCTTAGAGAGCCGAAAACAAAAGAGAGATGATATTTTATTGGCACATAACTTTTGATCAGCCAATGAAAAAGTGTGCTATGTTCTAAGTAAGTTAGATCATATTAAGTAAAATTTACGCGATTAAGGGGGATGTCTACACCCAATAAGTGTAGGGGATTTTTATTGCATGCATTTGTTACCATTACTAGGCACAGTATTCATTAATAAAAGACCTCAAAATACAATATTCTATTTTCTAGAGAATTTTTAAAATATCAGTCCGGTTTCAGATAACCCCTTATTTATCAAATTTTTAAACATTTCGGTTTTAAAATTCTTATGAAAGTGAAATGTCATTAGGTTTAGAAATAAAAGACAAAATAATAATGAAAAAAGTTTGTATGATTTTTATTGGAATCCACATAAATATGAAACTAAAATATAAAAAAAATCCTTTCAGGCAAACTGCTGGACAAAATCCTACAAAAATCTGAAAATATAAACAATATTTGTTGGTTATTAGGATGAAAAAAAGAAATTGAATAAAATTGAAAAATTAAAGAAAATACTGAATTATTGCAAAAATCTTGGTATAAAAGATCCTGTTTAAGAGTTGTCTTTCTTTATTTTACATGGTCTCAAATATCTTGGGACCAATTTTATAATTAATAAAAATCACGAAATAAAAATTTTAAAAAGGATCAAGTCTATGCTAAATATGTAGGTATAAGATTATTAGTGCTTATGATAAATAATATTTGAAGATAAAAAATTCGGATCAATTCAATAGATCGTACTACGTTTCATATTCATCATACATTTATAGTTTAAGTGAAAATATTATATCTGCTTACCTATATCGATAATCCGTCACAAATGTATTATCGTCTGTTGTAGATGACATGACAAAACTGTATTGTAAATAGCGGGGAAACAGTATATTATTTAAATTCCACGTTTTCCGTACAAAACAGCTGATAATCAATGTTAGTTGAAAGATTTAAACAGGAAGAAAATTGACATATTTTCTAAACGTTTTGGTGATTTCATTCCTATTTCATCTCCCTTGTAAGAAGAGTTCAATTTAACGGTGTATAGTTAATTTTTACCACTACATAATGTTATCAATCCGGAACAAAATGGCGTTTCGAACGGATGTCAGACATGTTGTGACGATGTAGCCTTCCACCTTAAGAAGGGGCTCGGTCGCTTCGCTCCCTCCGCCCCCTTCTTAATCGCGTAAATTTTACTTAATATGATCTAACTATTACTTATAATTATAAATGTTGATTTTCAAAGCCATCCTTGACCTTTTCCCCATCCCATAAAACTAATGGCAATGTGGGTAAACTATTCCGCACCAGATTTAAGCAAAATGAGCAAAGAAATAAGTAATAATGTTTTCAGGGATCTTTTCATATTCTCCAGGTCACGAATAAAACAGTAGTGGTAAAATGAAATCTAATGTTTTAACAGGATAAATCAGTTTTTAAAACACAAAACAAAACAAAATCCAAGTTGAACGCACGTTTTTCTGAGCCGTACATCTGTGTATATAAATTTCATCTTATTCTTTGCATGTACTAGACAACAGATCTGAGTTCGCAAATCTCGGCAATATTTCCGGAAAGCTACAGTTCAGTAGCTCAGTAGAATACTACAGTCATCTATGAAGCACATTCGAGCATTGCGTTGAGTGATGACACTATCTATTACCCGTGTGTTTTTCAATTGCGATTCGCAACAAAGATTACGATTAATACATTTATATAGACCCGCCCATTTATAAATGCATGTTGAGAACATGATGCTAACACATGGAAACAAATGCTGAAGAAAGCTTATAATAAAATTGTACTCGCGATTTTAAAATTACAGAGTTTATTTGAGAACAAACGGGGCGATGTTTACGTACACGTAACAGTTAAAAAAAAGCAAGGACAGGCGCATATATGGAGAAAAGTCACAGATTGTACCTCGCTCATTGAATTACGTTATTCAGTTTATTGTGAAGAAATTCGTCAGAAACTGTTTAGTGGACAAATGTATTTTCATAACCGTTCACAATGCTACATGCATGTATATGGAATATCGCATGAGTTGAACCGATTGTTTTTTCTCACAAAAAGCTAGCGCTTGCTGCAAAATGGAGATTCACGGGTTTACACGCCGCGAAATCCATAAGACGTTTTACAGTATATATCTTCGATTCCTTATTTCCTCACAACAAATCTGTACTGAAAATTTTTGAAACATCGTCACCAGGTCCGTAAAATGAAGAGTGTGGTGTGTTTATATACATATAAAACTGTGTGAAATGGTGACTCGCTTTGCACGTGAGTCTTACAATCCGACATCGATTAGCGTGTTTGAGAGAAAGTCATTGTAGAGCGTCAACATCAGTAGTAATTATTGTCTGATGAATATTGAGGTGCATATAATAAAATTAATGATTCTACAGACTGAGTGGGTTATAAAATGAGGTTAATCACAGATCAGTCCAAAATTGAACATGTTTGTATCGTAAATTTCAAGTTTTCGATTATTGTGAGAACTTTTGGTCTATTATCGCAGTGATATAACTTTTGGAGTCCTGATTCTGAGTTAAACTTCACAGCTGGCAGTTGGTGCATAAGTAATCAATACCGCGTAAGCAGACAGGAAAACGGCTCATTAAAAATAAAACACAATTTCATAAATTATTTAAACATATGTACAAAATAAATAGCAGCTATAATGCTTAAAATATCTGATAAGATGTAAATTACTTCTCAAACTGAAATCGACACATAGGTAAAACATCGCCAGTAACACTGCATACCTAACAGAGTTATCGTTCCTAATCCGCTAGGGTCCCCGTGAGAAATACTCTTCCGGCCAGGACGATAGCAATAGACCGTGGCTATTTATAGCCACCGTCTAACAATTTACCCGCTCCTAGACCACAAACTTTCTTTTCACAAAAGTGGATTTAGCTTACCAATGATTGGCTGCTGTTGCAGCAGACTAATAATATATGCACGGACAAAATACAATGAGCTTATCAGAGAATGAAAAATTCATCGAGTTACTTTCAACTGTTTGAATTTGGGTATTTTTTAAATGTACATACTTGTGACAAAACATATATGTGGTACATACAGCTGTAGCTTTATGAAGAAAATTTGGGTTAGACCATATATAGCAACCATGCAAGTAAATGATATTTACAAAAATTTATGGCGCACGTAATATACGCTAGTTTTATAAAGATTGACATACATGTAATGTACCACATTCTGTGAAAAATAATTTATTAAAAATTTTTATTAAGTTTACTCATACATGTTTTATGCTTATTACACATGGTATTGTTTTTAAAACATGTAATTTATAAGAAAAGAAACAAAAAGCCTTGCTAATTTGCAAAAAAAAACAAACCAGTAGAATTGATAAAACATGGTATACCAGAAGCTAATACATGTACTTTGACGCTGTTCGGATGGGTAATATTCCTTTGTAATTTACGAATTGAAATATTGACTGTTGCACTACAAGTAATAAACTCTCTCCCTCAATCTCTCTCTCAATTTGGTAAGTGTCTATACCTAAGAAAAGTCTTTAATAGTATATTATGACTTGATATGCACATTTTTGATCTTGTACTGCCTAAATGTTATGTCATGAATTGGGATATGTCATACTTATAACACTGCATGGTCAGTGTATTTTTTCCAGAAATACTATGCATATGTTAATGTAAACACAGCTATTACTAGTACATGTATGTAAACACAGCTAATTTTTGTTTTATTTCAGCTCAAAACGGACTCTTGTTACCACATGGCTTTTACCTATTGATTATAGTGGGTCAGCTCTTGAGGTTAACCTGTCACCTCTATCCACATGCATATTCCTTGTGTTCTACAGACTATTTACCGGTAATTCAAATTAAATCGGATAATGCAAGAACATTAATGGAACTTTAAGAAAGCATCATGCCATGTTGTGGTTTGTGTTTGATAAGAAATTATGAAAAACAAAATTAAGGCTGTTTAAAGAAATTCATAATTGTTGTGAAAATTTGTTTTTCAATAAAAGTATGCAATTATGTTTCCTTTATTTTTATTTTATTAAGATATTTAGATGTGTTTACATAATTGAAAAATCACCCCCCCCCCCTCTCTATCCAATTGTCTCCCCTAAGATTACATGTGGTACATTGTATATGTAAATATACATTTGACTTTGAAATAACATCTGCTATGATGATTACTTTTGAAATGAACAAGAAACAACCTATTTCTACCTTTCTAAGGTATATATGCATAAGGAAAGTAGAAAAACTTGTCAAATTTGAACATTTTTCATGGAAATCAACTCGATCTGTCTCCAACTACCTGGGTGTGTTTGAATTTTATTTTAATTTAAGGCAGATGTCTATCTTGTAGGTTGTAACTTACTGTTTTAGCATGGTTAGAAGGAGACTAGAAATCAGAATAGATTAGATATTCACTAAATATGATTTTTTATAGCTTACTTTTTTTCATGAAAACAAGAAATCACAAGCAGGACAGCTGTGTATTTGTTAATTAAAATGGTACAAATCATACAATAAACAAATAAAGATCAAATTTTAGAATCATTGATGATTGTTTTCAAATATGTGTGAGAAATGACACAAGGAAATTGCCACAAGTTTCATAAAATTAGGTAAAACATTTCAAACCATTACTTTTTATGAAAATCAAAAGATGGGGGGGGGTGTATACATGTAAGGGCATTTCTAAGTGATGTGAAGCTTTTTATCATGATTATATCATGTAGGTGTATGTTGTATTGAATAAGGTTTCTTTTTAAAGGTGGTTGAACAACAATTGACCTCTAAAAGGTCAGGTAAAAATGTTTAACTATGGAGAACCCTATAAATATGTGTTTACTAAAGGAAATTGGAAATGGTGGGTTCACTTAAATAGCCATATTTTTATTAAACCTCAATGGAATTGGCAATATGTGGTATTCTTTTTCTCAGAATTGCATTAGCTTTCTTATTCTAAGACAAACCGTCTTTTCATAAAATGTTAGTGTACTAAGTTAAAAGGTACAAGGAACAGCTTCGGATAAAGTACCGTCAATATTTTTGTAAAATTGAGAGTGACTGTACTTGAAGGTTTATCAGTGTTGCGTAGATTCATGAAATGAATTTTAATGATTATCATTAGTTAGAGGGATCTCTCTTGTTGGAATTGGTAAGCAATATTAAGACCCCTAATTTTAAGTACATGAGAGGCAGTAAATAAATAAATTGTGAAACTTGCGGCTATGACTGTTGGGTTGACTTTACACAGTGAAATTGAAGGTTACAAACACAGGTTATATAACACGAAATGTAGGTGGATGGGATATTATATACCTATTTACTGGGTAGGAGGACAATAGCAAGTCTATTGTCCCCCAAGACAGCAACTATTTCATGAGGCAAAGCCAATGGAAATAGTTGCTATGGAGTGGGACAATAAACTTGCTATTTTCCGAATAGTCAGTTAATTCGTATTTTATTATACCAAAGAAAACTTTATTTGTCAGCGATACAGAATTTCTTGATGATAAACAAATTAGAGTTATCAAACTTTGTATTTAATGCAGCGATCTGATTAGGTCAGAGGTGTTCCTAGTTTAAAAAGGAGGGAAATCGAATTGCTGATGAATGGTTTTGATGACTATTCACCATGGGCATATAGCATGGATACTATTTCAAATTAGATAAAAAAGCATGTTTATGTGGGCGCCTTCTAGTGATCAGTTTGTCCGTCTGTCCATCCGAGATTGCTTGACCGGATCATAGCTTCTCTCACCTTGGCCCAATCTGGCTCATACCTCATCCACAGGGTTCCTTTGGGTAAAGGATGTGCAGTGACCTTGAACCATGTTTTTAGGTATAAGGTTAAGGTCATAGCAGAATTATATATATATAAAATCCTTGTCTGGGGCATATCTTCTCTCCCCTTGGTCCAATCTAGCTAATACTCACAGAGTGTCTCTATGGTTAAACGATGTACAGTGACCTTGAATGAAATTTCTAGGTAAAGGGTGAAGATCATAGCGGATCATGTAAAATTCCTTTTTTTAGAGCATATATACTTTCCACTAACCCCTATTTGGCCAAGACTTCACATAAGCAGAGCTTTTGAGTAAAGGGTGTGTAGTGACATTGAACCTATTTTCAAGGTATACTGTGAAGGTCATAGCATAATTATATTTAAAAAAATCCTTGTCCGGAGTATATCTTCTCTCCCTTTGCTCCAATCAGGCTCAAACTTCACCCACATGATGCCTTTGATCAAAGGATATGCAATGACCTCGAATGATATTTGTAGATCAAGTGTCAAGGTCATATCAGATCACGCAAAAATCCATATATTTTAAGAGCATATATATACTCTCCTTTTAGCCCCTATTTGGCTAATATTTTACCTAAACAGAGCTTATTGGTTAATGGCGTGCAATGACCTTGAACCAAGTCAATATGAAGGTCATAGCAGATCTTTTTAAAATTAGTGCTATGCCAGCTGGAAAAATTTCAAGTTGTAGGTCAAGGTCAAAGCAAAATTCTCTGAAATAACATCAGCGGGGCCCTTTGAAATGTTCACCATTTCAATGTTGTCTGGTTCATAGTAATTTTACATAGAAAATATTCACAGAGGTATAATAAAGAAATACTATACATCAATAAGTTTCTGACAATTGATGATGCAACAAGCACACAGTACGAAAGGTCAACCCTTTGAAAAGCAGTGTAGAGGAAAAGTTGCTCAGAATTATGTTTTAAACAAATTTTTTGTTGGTGGCCCTGTTAAGGAGTTTAAGGGTTCGGCCCCTAAAACACAGTGTTTCAGATATAACTGGAACGGTCAACAATTCTTGAACAATTGTTGAACAAAATATGTTTATATTTACGAGACCTTTTATTTGATATCAAAAATATGGCTGGTCCCTCAAGTTAGGGGCCAGGAAGGCTCAAAAGCTTAACTATTTCCGGAGCAATATTTAGTCATTAATCATAAATGCTAAAAGAGCTTATCAACCTCAATTTAAAACTGAAATCCATTTCTAATTCGGACGATTGAATGCGGGATATAAGCATTAAAAAATTGATTTTTACAGAAATTTTAATTTTGCACTCTGGATTAAGAAAATAGATTTTAGGTAGCAAGAGACAGTTTCGGATAAAGTACCCGTCAATATTTTTGTAAAATTGAGAGTTGCTGTACTTGAAGGCTTATGAGTGTTGCTAAAATTCATGAAATTATTTATAATGATTATCATTAGTTAGAGGGATGTCTCTTGTTGAAATTGACATGCAATATGTAGGCCCCATATGTTAGGTACATGAGAATCAGAAGTAAAATGCGAAACCGCGGCTATGACTGTTGTGTTGACTTTATACAGTGAAATTGCAAGTGACAGACGGGAGGTAAAATAACACGAAAAGTAGGTGGATGGGACATTGTAAACTATACACCGGTAAGTTTCTGACATGTCATGGTGCAACATGCACACGGTACGGAAGGTCAAACCTTTGCAGGGAATTAGCTGGGGGAGGTTTGAGAAGCTGAAAAATCATGAAAAATTAGCAATATATGAAAGGGTCAAAATCTCATAAAATCCAGTATGTAGAAAATTTTACAGGATTTGACTAGTAATTTTCTTCAGAAATAAGTAATTGACCCTATAACAAGTGAATTATAGGTATCTGTGCTCAATGGGAACTGAGGAAATTCTTGTTACAGAGTTCCGAAGACACGCATCCCCTGGCTAAAATGAATTGTATAAAAAAAACTGTCCCGTGCCACCTTCAAGACTACATGGTATTTTCAGATTTCTTATTTAACTGTAATTTTTAGTGGATTTTGTACCATAAGATGCAAAATGAGGTATACTTTTTCTCAGAATAGCATAAGCTTTCTAATTCCAAGATAAAATTACTTTTCAGAGAATGTTAGTGTAAGTTAAAGGTAGCAAGGGACAGTTTCGGATAAAGTACCCGCCAATATTTTTGTAAAATTGAGAGTTGCTGTACTTGAAGGCTTATGAGTGTTGCTAAAATTCATGAAATTATTTATAATTTCTTTAAGAAAAACGGTCTAATATATACCCTCTGGGAGTGATGACGAAATGTACCAGGGGTCATTGCGTAATGCCCGCACCTGTGAAAGGGGAGCTTGAAGTGCGTGAGTCATGATGAGTCATGGTAAAATATTGCGAAATACCCTAGGGTATTGCAGGTGTGCAATCGGGTGTAACGTAATCGAAGGGTTTATATACCTTTGTGACAGTAACAAGCGATGTTCAGCTTCAAGCAGGTTAGGTTGTTGTGACCTTTTAGATAATAAAGAGGAAATTTGCTCTTTTTTTAAAATTTCAAGATAAAAATATTAATTTTTTTGTACTAAATAGTAGTTTTGAAACATCATATCAATATATTTGAGAGAAATCTGATGTTTAATTTGTTAACAAAGTCTTCTTGGAGACAAGCAAATATAATCCTTAAACTTCGACCTGAACGTAGCCAACATATTGAGAATCTTCCTGAGGAAGAATTTTACTGAGCCACCTGTTACTGCAAAAAATAAGGGTCAAATGAGTTTCAGAGCAGGCTTTGCACAAACTCATTAATTGCATATATATATATATATATATATATATATATATATATATATATATATATATATGAAATATGCATCTCCTTAAACCTGAATATGTGCTACCAGCTAATGTCTTCACAGTGTAATGAAAACATTCTACACCTTCTCCCAAAGATGAGAAAAGCTGGAGATGAAATCATTATGTCATTGCAACGAAATTTCTGAACACCAATTCCTCCAGGAAAAGTAACTGGAAATCCTTTCATAAGAAATTCACTTCCATATTACAAGAATTTAAAGATGTTTTATTTCAAGAGACAATACACTTTTTTATATGATCAGAAATGGTTGAAAATTTAAATTGCTTTATAAATTTGCATACTAAATAAACTTCTTCTATTGTTTCATGATAAAGTAATGCTAACTTAAAGGCGACAGCGACCGACAATTATTAGCTGGTCTTCCACAGCAAAGATGCTCGGGCTGTGTTCGTATATCCCTGCACTTCAGACATAAACACTATCTTGGTGGCGCCGCAACAGATGGTGGATATAACCCTCCTTAAGAAGAGACAGCATCCTTCTCCATTTGATTGAGAAGCTAAGTTACCCTTCTCCAGTCTGCAACAACAGCTGTATTCTTAATTTGTCTTATTATTTCTAACGTATTATAAAAATTCAGCACATGTAATTGAATTAAAGTCGAAATCAAATTGCAGAAAACATTTGGTGATATTTATATAAGAAGTATTTTTTTTACTATTTTGGAAGAGGGAAATGCAGTTACAGGTCCTGATTTCGTTAAGATAACAAATAGTGACCCTAATACGTTGACCTTAGATCAGCGTTTGCTGAATGATTTCAAAATCAACAGATTGCAAAAGACGTAGAATCTGCTTGTTGCGGTGTATAGGTAGAAACAAAGGACAGGTAAGGCAACCAGGTATGAGCGGACTACGGGCATACACCAATACACCATGACAATATAAGACTAGAGCTGTGTAATCCACGTAACTATAAATCTGTTTTGCAACTATGAGATAATTTCCCTTGTAATCTGATAGTGCAAAAACAGGTTCAATTGTTAAAAATATTGTGTTAAATCATATAAGTAATGTTTGCAAAAAAAGCTGCCCAACCATAAAAAATGCTTTAAAACGTATTGGCTCAGTATTAACTTAGTCACCAGGGGGGAAAGTTCTGGTCTATTAACTGATCAGGCATCAACAATTGTGTTAATACCAAATTGCATTTCTAGTTCACATTTCTATGAGTGATAGATAATATACTCCTTTTTTAAAGTTTAAAACATTGTTGAATAGAATGAAATCAACATTATAAATTATGTACAACTCTTTAATGTTCTATTCTTTAAAATGCACAGGTTATAGTTCTTTAAGACAAAGACCTTCAAAATTATGGATGCAGAAATCTCTACATATAGAGTTCATCAGTTTTCAAAGTGTCCGGGGGTACAGAGTACTATTGTGCATCGTGTCTATGTGATTGATCTTTGGCAAACAAATTCTCCTTTTTTAAAGTTTAAAACATTGTTGAATAGAATGAAATCAACATTATAAATTATGTACAACTCTTTAATGTTCTATTCTTTAAAATGCACAGGTTATAGTTTTAAGACAAAGACCTTCAAAATTATGGATGCAGAAATCTCTACATATAGAGTTCATCAGTTTTCAAAGTGTCCGGGGGGACAGAGTACTATTGTGAATCGTGTCTATGTGATTGATCTTTGGCAAACAAATTCTCCTTTTTTAAAGTTTAAAACATTGTTGAATAGAATGAAATCAACATTATAAATTATGTACAACTATTTAATGTTCTATTCTTTAAAATGCACAGGTTATAGTTCTTTAAGACAAAGACCTTCAAAAATTATGGATGCAGAAATCTCTACATATAGAGTTCATCAGTTTTCAAAGTGTCCGGGGGGACAGAGTACTATTGTGAATCGTGTCTATGTGATTGATCTTTGGCAAACAAAATCTCCTTTTTTAAAGTTTAAAACATTGTTGAATAGAATGAAATCAACATTATAAATTATGTACAACTCTTTAATGTTCTATTCTTTAAAATGCACAGGTTATAGTTTTAAGACAAAGACCTTCAAAAATTATGGATGCAGAAATCTCTACATATAGAGTTCATCAGTTTTCAAAGTGTCCGGGGGACAGAGTACTATTGTGAATCGTGTCTATGTGATTGATCTTTGGCAAACAAAATCTCCTTTTTTAAAGTTTAAAACATTGTTGAATAGAATGAAATCAACATTATAAATTATGTACAACTCTTTAATGTTCTATTCTTTAAAATGCACAGGTTATAGTTCTTTAAGACAAAGACCTTCAAAAATTATGGATGCAGAAATCTCTACATATAGAGTTCATCAGTTTTCAAAGTGTCCGGGGGGACAGAGTACTATTGTGAATCGTGTCTATGTGATTGATCTTTGGCAAACAAATTCTCCTTTTTTAAAGTTTAAAACATTGTTGAATAGAATGAAATCAACATTATAAATTATGTACAACTCTTTAATGTTCTATTCTTTAAAATGCACAGGTTATAGTTCTTTAAGACAAAGACCTTCAAAAATTATGGATGCAGAAATCTCTACATATAGAGTTCATCAGTTTTCAAAGTGTCCGGGGGACAGAGTACTATTGTGAATCGTGTCTATGTGATTGATCTTTGGCAAACAAAATCTCCTTTTTTAAAGTTTAAAACATTGTTGAATAGAATGAAATCAACATTATAAATTATGTACAACTCTTTAATGTTCTATTCTTTAAAATGCACAGGTTATAGTTCTTTAAGACAAAGACCTTCAAAAATTATGGATGCAGAAATCTCTACATATAGAGTTCATCAGTTTTCAAAGTGTCCGGGGGGACAGAGTACTATTGTGAATCGTGTCTATGTGATTGATCTTTGGCAAACAAAATCACATGTTTATTGGTTTTATTCTGTCAAATATTAACTTCTGTCTTCTTATGTGGCAGCCGCATTTTTACACAAAATAACGAAGGAGTCTTACCTATTATTTGCGAAGATTTCGACAGCACTTTTGAAATATTATAACAAAAAGCAAAACTGCCATCCCCGGAGGTCAGACGAATGCGAAGTGTGGCTTTTGAGTGCTTTAAAATTATACATGACTTTTCTCCTAGTTGTCTTTCTGACTTACCGGGGTTAAAAAAATGGAATCCAATCTTAGATATTTAAATATTTCAGCAATACACAATAAAATTATAGCGTCTTCAAATGGTTAAATGTCTTTCAGATATGCAGCACCACTAGTTCTTAGGAATTATCTACCTGAAAATGTTAAATGCTGAACAAAAACAAACTTTTCAAAATTAAATCTATGGTAGTCTCCAGGAATGACAAGGACTGTGGTTGCTCAGCATGCTTATGTAATATTTGTTCTGACAAATGTCAGCATGTATATGTGTCTTGTTCAGTTATGTCGTGTAAATGTTACTCTGTGCGCGTGTCTCGTATGTACCTGTGTACGTTTTCCTGTGATAATGTGCAGTAATATTTTGGTTTCATTTTATATGAATAGTATAGTATGCTACTGTTAATTACTTGGCATGTTAATAATGTCAGTCAAAAGCTAATTCTAGTTTTATCTACAGGCTGACTAAAATAAAGCTAAACTTAAACCAAACAATACGACAATGCAATTGTATTACTTTCCCAACAATAAATCTTGTCTTGCGACTAGAAGACAATTTCCTTTACGAATGACCTGTGCTGAAACAATCCATAAGGTCCAGGGTGTAACTGTTAAACATGTGTTAAAATAACACAAACCATACAACACAACCATACAGGTCTAGACCGTTTTAATCGACTTAACTATAAAACTTGTCAATGCGACTAAGATACAATTTTCTTCGGGAACGATTTGTGCTTAAACAATTAAGAAAGCCCATGGTTTAACTGTTAAAAATGTGTTGTAAGAATAACACAAACCATACAACACGACAATACAGTTAAACTTTATGACCTTCCTCACTATAAATATTGTGTCGTGAATAAAAGACAATTTCCCTTGAGAATGATTGTTTTAAAACAATCCAAAAGGCCCAAGGTTCAACCGTTTAACATGTCGTGTTAAAATAAAAAAATACAACACGACCATACAGGATCTACCTAACTCTAAAGCTTGTCAATGCATCTAGGTTACAATTTCCTTTGGAAACCATACAACAAACAAAAACCATAGAACATGACGATACAGTTCAACTGTATGACCTACCTTACCATAAATCTTGTCTTGCGACTGGAGGACTTGTTCCAAAACAATCCACAAAGCCCAAGGTTCAACCGTTAAACATGATTAGTTAAAATAACAAAAATCATACAACACGACAATACAGGTCTGGAACGTTATAGTCTTCCTAAATATAAAAGCTTGTCTATGCGACTAAGATATAATTTCCTTTAGGAATGGCTTGTGCAAAAAATAATATCCATACGGCTCAGGGTTCAACTGTCAACCATGCTGTGATCGGTATGTGATGTATAAAGCATTATGTTCGGCCAAGTCCAGTAAGACAATTTCTAGACTTGTATTGAACTTCAATGAAATCAAAGGTGCTGTCAGAACAAGTTATCGAAATGGATCGTTTCGTCTTTAAGCCCCTTTGTGCGCGTGGTTATATGCACAGGAAAACTTGAAATATGTTGTAAAAAAAATAATGTATCACAACGCCAGGTCTTTGCATTTGCATTACAAGCATTTACTACCAGAATACAATGTTTTCTTCTGATATCATTGCTAAATCAGAGAGAAGATTCAAATGAAGTGCGAAATCAGAGAAGAATTAAATCAAATCAACTATCCATTGGAGACTACATTGGTAATTCTAGGGTCAATTTCCTTGAGAGATCAGTTTGTATTTCATATAATTTAACTCTAGCATTCAAAGAGTGGAGGTCTTGGTTAATATTCTAGTTATTTCATTGGACACAAGAATGACCTTAGAAAGTAAGTTCTTTTATTAATATTTCCATTGAAAATCGCTAGTGAGTGAATGAAAGGTTGTGTGCAGGTGATTGATTTATCATATATGAAGTATAAATATTTAAAAGTATGTGAAAAGTAAATAAGCTAACGATGTTATAAAGAATATCAAGTTGTTTAAATTAATTACACTGAGCTTCAAAATTAAGTGTATCTATACTACTATATTAAAATAACAGACTCGAATTTTTGGGCTTTAATACCGAGAAATCGGATAAGTACTGCCTTTTGTTTTATATATTTTAAACATCATTGGTACTTGAAGATTACCAATTTGTTTTTATTTTTCCTCAATCAAGCTTCGCTAATTAATAATCAACAAAAATTCTTTAAAAAAATCCGGAAATCACCTGGATTTATTGGATTTAACAATCTTGCGCATGCGCATTACATCCACGCTTCATCACGGGAGGCTCTTTAGTTCATGTTTCCACAATATCACATTTCCATGGATAAACTCAGAAACGATAATACAAATACGTGTAAATTTTCATTGGAAATTTGCTATATATTCTGTTCATCAAAGAAAATACGGGAGATAACTCTAACTCAGTGCATTTAATATGAAAAATCCCAAGAGTTCCGAATGTCAACATAGTGTGAAAAAAAGTAGGTGAAAAAGTGTTGAATTCTTTATTAATATGAATTAAATTTTCAGATGAAAGGTATTTACAGCCTTAAAATGGTTTGTTATGAATAATTTGACTGTTATTTTCAATGCAGCTTCGTTAATTTTCTCCAAAATTGTTTCGGAGCGATTCTGCAAATTTTTGCTACATTACGGGTATATGGGAGGCATTTTAACTGTGGTGAAGGCCTGTCCCGAGACACAGTTAGATTATTCTAATTAAGCAGAGTGTAGTGAAATTATTAATAGCGTTATTGTAGGCCTAAAGCTTGGTTATGTAAATGTCAACAATACGGTATGTCGATGTATCTATTTCGTAAATTTCCGATATCATATGCAATTTCAACCCGTGCACGCGGGGGTCAAAGTCTAGTAGATTTAATATTAATCTGACCGACATATATTTATATATCATTAAGCATAGATTGATAGAAGTGTCTTATTGTATATACAGGTTAAAGACATGTATTGCTGAGAATACAATATCTATATCATTAAGGATGACGTTTGCTCAAAATGAAAAAAGTAATCCACTGATGATAATGAAAAAACCATCTATTGTATGTTTTAGACCTTTAATTGTAGTGTTATTTTTCAATTTCAAAAAAGTAGGTCAATGACATACTTTTTGGGGTTAATGACCATTAAATATTTTTTTGAAAAATCAAGAAAAATCTCATAAAATTTTACACTACAATTGAGATTTTCTTAATTGTAAAAATATTACAAATAATTTAACACTTTAAAAAATGAAATAGAGTTTTAAGAATGGTAGTGGCACAAAAAGATAGTAAAGATTAAGATTTCAGCAGCAATTTAAAAAAAAAAATATTCTAGTCCAAATTACCTCTATCAGTTTTCAAATCCCTACCAATTTTTTATCCAATTTTACAAAACAATGAATGATGATAATACAGAGACACTTTTATAGTATTGAACTACTTAAACCTCTTTTTTGACCTTATTCTGTTGAAATAAAATTTATATGAGGTCAATGATTAAAATTTAAAGATATGGTGTCTTTTATCGTTTTTAAGCGGTTTTTTTCAATATTTTTGCAATTTGTGCCATACGATTATTTTAATGAATAAGTAAAGTAAAACCAACAGAAAATATGCAAAATTATATAGACTAAAATATAAAATCTTAACTTTTAAAGGTCATATGAAACGATTTTTAACACTATGATTTTCTTTCATAAATATAAAGCTTGATATAAACGAATGTTAAAATACGAGTAGTAAAATTTTTTTGCCTCTGCATTACTGAGAAATAACCGTGAAAACTCAGCACTTGAAAAAATTCTTCCCCGCTTATCGTTCTTGATTTTGTGGATTTATGACGTCACACAGACCCACCGATGTAAACAATGCATTAAAACTAGTGTAATTTTACAGTAGTGTATCGATTTGATTTTTGTAATTTTTGCATATATGAACGTGTCTTTCTTTTCAGATGAGATCATCTGATTTCGTAGTACAGATGACTTAGTTTTAATTGGTCGTTAATGAATAAAACTATCGGCTTTTGACAAGAGTATAATCATGATGAAGATCCCGTACTGCAGTGCAAATTTAACGAAAGAAATTCTCCAACCATTAACAGCTGATTAATGAATTATCCTAATCCTTTTGAAACAGAAACATCCTTTTCTTCTTCGATACGTATAATGATTGAGCTACATTTAAAGAGAATTAAAGCAGTTTAATTCATTTGATTTATTTTGTCACATGAAAAAGTATAAGGCAGGCCAATGAAAATGTTTGAGGCATTGTGTATAAGTTTGAATTTCAAAGCTGCTGTAAAAGCCGGCAAAAATATTCTTAAATTTTATTTTAAAATTAGATCTATTGATAAATTCTAATTAATTAATCTGGCCTATAAATTTCTTACTTATTGATATATACATGTAGCAATATCTTTAGAAAATACTTTGTGTACACGTGTATTTACGTTTTATTAAATTAGATCGCGGAAATATGGCATTTAAGGATTTAGAAATGTACCGGTAAAATAAATCGGTTGTTTGATAAAATAAATGTGAACGAATGTGTAGATAATCAACAGATGTTTCTTAAGAACAAGCATCAATAATAACCAAAGAACGAAAGAAAAAAATTGCGGAAGAAAGGGCGATAGAAGGGATCTGTGAGTAAACACCGCACATACATGTACACGTTGTAAAAACAAAACACCGCACATACAAGTGCACGTTTCAAAATCAAAACATTTGAAAAAAAATTCTCATCGACTAAAAAATATTAAATGGTAACATATTTGTTAATTTGAAAACGAAACAAACAATTTAATCGTGAAGCGAATGAGGCAGCATGTTGCCTATAAGCTGTTTAGAAAAAAATTCATTATAAATTGCATGAACGTGCAAATGGGAAAAACGATTATTTATTTTTGAATTTGACAATTTCATTAAAACTTTCTAAAACAAAACATATATGCATGCATATATTTAAAATTACATTATACTTGCATGTAGATCTATGAAGAAAATCATTCATAATTCTCCAGTCTCTAAACTGTACATATGTATATGTACACGCTATCAAATATAAACGCATATATACGATTTAATTTCTTGAGAGAAAATATACTGCCGTGGTTGATTATTGTATAATTATATAAGTTTTTATATAAAATAGTGTTTTTATCCTTTTAAAATACTGCAAAATGACATGGATATTTGTATTCACTACAGAGCGTTATAAGGCCATTGGGTCTTACTGACGTCATAAGCAAGGGAGGTAAGCTGCGTAAGTCAATGTTCCTTTTCTCGACTGAGTTATTTTGATCGACTGTGGCGCTGACATTTTGCATAAAATATCCAAAAAACAATGCCATTCTTATTAAATAGGCACTTATGAACTCATTCCCGCATATAACTAAATATGGTCAGAATATCGTTTCATATGACCTTTAATATTAGAGTACTGTCAAAAATAATTTAGCGGAAAACAAAGTCTGCAAAATTTAGTCCGAATTTCCTCTCTTTGGCTAAAAGTCTATTGTTGTTTGAACCTAATTCCATCATAAAGTAAAAAAAAAAGAATATTACGTCAATAATAATTCATTTCATAAATACTATTTGTGTTTATAACAAATTTTACTCATTATATTGAACTTTTTTACAATCCGAATTTGAGAACTCAAATCCTGAGTAAACAACACCCTTAATAGTTACTGAGTCCACAATTCGGCTTCTAAAGTATCTTTTGTGTTTATTGAGAATTTGATATAATTGATGGTAACCTAACAACAAAACTTTCTGATAAACGCGATGACTTCAATTTTTCTATAGTCAACTTTCCTTACTTATGTAGCAATATACCTTCATCACCTGCATATGGTGTTTTTGTCTCTCGGTTAATTCGATACGCAAGGGCATGCTCTTCGTATAAACAGTTTCTAAGACGAGGCAAGCTACTGACAAACAAGTTAATAAAACAGGACTATAAACAGTCTCGTTTAAAGTCATCTTTTCGTAAGTTCTATGGTCTCTACAACGACCTTGTCAGCAAATACAATCTTCCACTGAGTCGCATGCTGACTGACGTTTTTCATACTAATTGTTAGACCATAATTAATTACCCAATTGTCTACGGACTTTTGCGGTTTTAATTTTCCGATTACGACAAAGAGCACATGGCGGGTGTGACCGGTCAGCAGAGGATGCTCACTCCTCCATGGCACCTGATCCTACCTCTATCTTGGAGGTCAGTGTTGCTCTGCTTTGAATTTGTATTTCGTTTAATGAATTTTTGAGATGGTTGACGGTTTGTTATTGTCATTTTTTCATATATATTCAAATAAGTACAGATTGGGTTTATAAGTTATTTCCCTTTGAAGAGTAAATTTATGTAAATTAGCTATCAGTGTAATATTTTAGAATTTATGTTTGATGATAAATATGTCCATTTATATATTATTTGCAAGTGTGATAAAATACGTCTTATTATTATTAATTTTAATTATGTTGCATGTATTTGTATGGTGTTTATATTATAGCATAAATCACTCATTGGAATCATCAACGGCTGTGTTGATTTGATGAGAAACCCACGGTTACTGTTGTATATACATTTTTCAAGGTTTTTTGTGTACATTTGTTACACAATCTTAGAACAACCGTGCATCATTGTGGTTTTATGCTGTATCAGTCCAAGAAAATGGTAATGGCTTCACTAGAAGTAATCACTGATACAATGCATTTCCCACTTTCTCTCAAATATAACAGTTGCTCATATATTAACTGCTTTACATTTTGAAAAGTTTCGAATATGTTATAATAAAAATGGCCAATTCATAAGTTGTTCATATATTCAAAATGGCAATGCTTGTACACAATGTTATACCCAACTCGAATTTTCTCTGATAAACCATGACAACAAACTTGAATTTAACATTAAAAGACAGTCTAATACGTTTCATTTTAAAACAACAAAGTCAAATATCATTTACATCGTTGTGGCATTTAACTGGTGTACTAAACAAAACTGGTGTGTAAAAAAACCCAAGAAAACATTGCCCCGCATTTGTACATGACATGTTCAGGCGGAGTGTCGGATGTAATAAACGAAAAACATTCGGGTGAGAATGTGAATCTACAGATAGATATGGCGAACAATCCCAATACCGTGTTGAAACATGACTATAAGAATAGTCCGATAAAATTGTACAAAGGCTTTGTAAATAAATTCAAGTTCTATATCTGCGTTTTAATCAATATACAGAACAAATACCAGTCGTTTACCTTTTCGTTCACGTCATCGTTTGCATTTCATGTAAGATTTAACATTACCATTTAACATGCAAGTACGTTAATTAACTCATTCTCATAAATTTCACTTGCAATTAAGTTAACGCGTTCTAAAGAAATTCGGTTTTATGCATTGCAGTTTATTTTATTGATCAGTTTAATTTTATGTTTTTTAGAAAAATACATTACAGTAATTGGTTCACGTATGCTATGTAAAGTACCATGATTTTCATTTAATCGGTTTCTTTAGTATAGATGAACATGTAAGCTGTTCAACTGCCACTATGCAAGAAGCACATAGGCCTTTACGCAAGAGGCACATAGGCCTTTACGGTCACCCGAGTATAGTCCTTGAATTGACATGTCAGTCAAGAGTCTCATGTTTGCAGCTGAAGAATCATTTTGAAGTATAAACCGTAAGCTGAGATTACACTGACTGTTGGCCTGGTTTTAATATTTTATATTCACTCAAAACATTCATACACAATTATACTACACTTTATACAACCATTCCCCACAATAAAATAAAGTCAAGGCTCTTTGACATCATCGATGGCTGCTTTTTCAATAAAAATGGATCTCGTAAAGTTACTAACCTTTCATCGGTCATTTCCTAAATTAGTTTGTTAAGATATCTGTTCAGTCAATGCTTACTATTAATTATCTCTGCTCTTGTGTAAATATACACAATTAGCAAAGTCGACATTACAAAAGAAGTTGTGTCCGATTCGTACAAAAATGGATCCCAACGTATGGCATGCCTAAACAAGTAGTGTGTAAACATTTTAAGAATCCACAATGAATAGTTGCCAAGAATCTTTGTTAATTATTTTTTTTTTAAATTAGGCTTAAAACAACAAAGTCGTCATTTAACAGGAAATTGACGTCCGATTGGTACAAAAATGGATCCCAACGTATGGCATGCCTAAACAAGTAGTGTGTAAACATTTTAAGAATCCACAATGAATAGTTGCCAAGAATCTTTGTTAATTATTTTTTTTTTAAATTAGGCTTAAAACAACAAACAAAGTCGTCATTTAACAGGAAATTGACGTCCGATTGGTACAAAAATGGATCCCAACGTATGGCATGCCTAAACAAGTAGTGTGTAAACATTTTAAGAATCCACAATGAATAGTTGCCAAGAAATCTTTGTTAATTGTTTTTTTTTTTAAATTAGGCTTAAAACAACAAACAAAGTCGTCATTTAACAGGAAATTGACGTCCGATTTGTACAAAAATGGATCCCAACGTATGGCATGCCTAAACAAGTAGTGTGTAAACATTTTAAGAATCCACAATGAAAAGTTGCCAAGAAATCTTTGTTAATTTTTTTTTTTTTTAAATTAGGCTTAAAACAACAAAGTCGTCATTTAACAGGAAATTGACGTCCGATTGGTACAAAAATGGATCCCAACGAATGACATGCCTACGCAAATACTGTTTTAAAATTTCAAGCGTCTACGATAAAGAGTTGCTGAGAAAGTTTTGACAAAAAATTCTTTTAAAGTTTAGGCTATAAATAGAAAAAGTCGTAATTTAGCAGGAAGCTAACCTCCGATAGGTAAAACAATAGATCCCAACGTATGTCAAACCTAACTAAATAGTGTGTTTAAAATTTCAAGCATTTGCTACAGCAGTTGCTGAGAAATCTTTCACAAAAAATGTGTTAAAAAATATAGGCCTACAATAAACAAAGTCGTCATTTAAATTCTATTGACGTCCGACTAAAATAAAAATAGATCCCAAAGAATGTCATGCCAACTCAAGTAGTTTGTTAAAATTTTAAGCATCTGCGATAAAAGGTCGCTGTGAAATCATTGGCGAGGATTGTTTTAAGAATTCGGCTAAAAATAAACAAATTTGCTATTTTACAGGAAGTTCACGCATGATTGATACAAAAATGGATCTTAACTTATGACACGCCTACACAAATAGTGTATTAAAATTTCAAGCATCTACGATAAACAGTTGCTTAGAAATCTTTGACGAATATATTCTTAAAAGTAAAGGCTTAAAATATACAAAGTCGTCATTTATCAGGAAGCTGACTTCTGATAGGTACAACAATAGATCCCAACGTATGACAATACTAAACAAATAGTGCGTTAAAATTTCAACCATTTCCTATAAAGAGTTGCTGAGATATCGTTGACGAAATTTTGTTTTGAAATTAAGGTGAAATAAACAAATTAGTCATTTAACAGGTGTTGACATCCGATGAGGGCGAAAATGGATATGAATGTATTGCATACCTAATTAAATAGTGTCTGTAAAAATAATAAACCACTGCGATAAATAGTTGCTGTGAAATCTTTGGCGAAAATTTGTTTTGAAAACTAGGCTAGAAATAAACAAAGTCGTCATTTAACAGGAATTTGACGTCGGATTGATGCAAAAATGAATCCTAACGAATGACATGCCTACGCAAATACGGTGTTTAAATTTCAAGCGTCTACGATAAAGAGATGCTGGGAATTTTTGATTTCTTCTAAAGTTTAGGCTATAAATAGAAACAGTCGTCATTTAGCAGGAAGCTAACCTCTGATAGGTAAAACAATAGATCCCAACGTATGTCAATCCTAAAGAAATAGTATGTTTAAAATTTCAAGCATTTGCTACAGCAGTTGCTGAGAAATCTTTCACAAAAGATGTGTTAAAAAATATTGGCCTAAAATAAACAAAGTCGTCATTTTAAAGGCATTGACGCCAAAAATGGATATGAATGTTTTGCGGGCTTAATTAAATAGCGTCTGTAAAAAAAAATAAACATCTGCGATAAGTAGTTGTTGAGAAATCTTTGGCGAAAATTTGTTTTAAAAATTAGGCTAGAAATGAAAAAAATCGCCATTTTACAGGAAGTTGACGTCGGATTGGTACAAAAATGGATCCTAACGAATGACTTGCCTACGCAAATACGGTGTTAAAATTTCAAGCATCTACGATTAAGAGTTGCTGAGAATTTTTTGACAAAAATTTCTTTTAAAGTTTAGCTATAAATACAAAAAGTCGGTATTTAGCAGAAAGGTAACCTGATAGGTACAACAATAGATCGTATGACAATCCTAAACAAATAGGTAGTTTAAAATTTCAAGCATTTGCTACAAGAGTTGCTGAGAAATCTTTAAAAAAAAATGTGTTAAAAATATAGGCCTTAAAAGTATATGCCTAAAAAACAAAGTCGTCATTTAAATGGTATTGACATCCGACTAAAATAAAAATAGATCCCATAGAATGTCATGCCAAATCAAGTAGTTTGTTAAAATTTAAGCATCTGCAATAAAGAGTTACTGAGATATCTTTGGTGATTTTTTTTTTAAAGAATTGATTCTAAAAATAAACAAGTCGTCATTTAACAAGTTGACGTCCGAATGATACAAATAAAAGGTCCAAATGTATGGACATCCCTACACAAATAGTGTGTTAAATTCCAAGCATTTACGATAAATAGTTGCTGAGAAATTTTGACAAAAATTCTTTAAAAATAAAGGCTATAAATAGACACAATCGTCCTTTATCAGGAAGCTGACCTATGATAGGTACAACAATAGATCTCAACGTAAACAATAGTGCGTTAAAGTTTCAACCATTTGCTATAAAGATTTGCTGAGATATCGTTGACGAATATTTGTTTTGAAATTAAGGTGAAATAAAAAAAAAAATTAAAAATAAGGATAGAAATAATCAAAGTCGTCATTTTACAGGAAGATGACGCCGGATTGGTACGAAAATGACTCCAATCGTATTGCATGCGTACAGAAATAGTGTGTTAAAATTTCAAACATCTACGATAAATAAAAACTAAGAAATCCTTTACGAAATTTCTTGAAACTTATTAGCTGTAAATAAACAAAATCGTCATTTATCAGGAAGCTGACCTCTGATAGGTACAACAACAGATCCCAACGAATGACATGCCTAAAAAAATTTGTGTGATAAAAAATTTTTAAGTGTATCAACAACGAATACTTGCCAAGAAATCTTTGGCAAATATTTGTTAAAAAAATTAAGCTTAAGTAAACATAGTCGTCATTCAACAGGATATTGACGTCAGATTGGTAAAAAAATAGATCCAACCTAATGGCCTGCCTAATCAAATAGTGTGATAAATGTTTAAGCATCTGCGATATACAGTTGCTCAGATATCTTTGATGATTTTTTTTAATTGAGGCATAACATTTAAAAAGTCGTCATTTAATGTAGCTTGCGGGTTTACTGCTTGTGAGAAAACTTACCCTGTCCGCGTGATCCATAGGTTTCAGACTTTTATAACTAAAATTTATTTGAAATTTGTCTGCGTGGTAATGATGTTATCAAACACAGTGTCGCTGATAAAATCAAGCGACGCCATTTTAATAAATTATATAGTCAAATGCATATCTTAGTCGGGAAAAGCATTTCAAAACAATGCTCCAAACTTTTAAATGATTTAGACGAACTTAATTGTACTCAACACAATGACAGAAGAGATAATTTTGAATCAACTCATAAAAAATATGAATGTGTGTTCTCGGCCAATTTTTTGCAAAACAACTTTAAAGATTAAAAAGATTTCACAAAACCCTATCATTTTATTATTACGTTAGCCCGACGTCATCATTTTCTTACGTCTGAGAACCGAAAAATGAAAATGCGTTGATTGATAAGACTAGCTGATTAACACATATTAGAACATGTTAATACTAATTAGACATTATGATGAATGTTATCGAATGCACAATTGTAATTAATGTAAGGTTGCGAATAGACGAAAAATTGCGCTATTTTTTTTTCATGAAACTCTGAGTCAATCATTGCAAAAAAAAATTCCATACAACTATTGACATAATAAGTAGTTGAAAATACAGAGGTTATAATTGTAAAAGAAGCGAAGTTAATGTATACGGTTCAATTTATTTACTTTTATAAACATAATTTTAAATAAAAGAGTTCCAACGCACACTCATACCTTATAGAACAAAAGGTGACAATTTATGTCATGTCTTTAAATTTTTAGCACTTGATAATTATAAATGTTTGTATAAACTGCACTTGAGCTTTTTGAAATATTTCCTCTTTTTCTAAAGATTATTTGTCCAAACAAAATGTATGAGTTAGCTATGACGGTCAACTCTTTACGTCGAATCCTATTGTGACGTCAGCAAACCTGCGAGCTACGTTAAGGACGACAGAGTGATTTCCATTTGCGCAGATATATCGCGCAACTGAAAGGAGTGATTGTTACGAACATCGAAATCTCAATATTACGTCACAATCACTAAAAGTCAATGATAAATCGCTTATGGCGCAACATATAGCTGTTCAACGTCATCAATACACACTTAATGTAGCGCAAGTAGTGGTTGACTTTTCTGGTACAGCAGGTTTTTCTGCGGGGAATTTCTGTCCCAATCGTGCGCGGAGTGACAACACAAGAATTGCCGGTGCTGCTAATTTTATCATGAGTTATCCAAATGCTCAGTCAAATAAGAAGGTCTCGCCATTATACTCGCCTTTTGATGTGAGACACATACCACCACCACCTACAATACCACATTTTTGGCAATATCCGGAGTACCGAACATTTGCCTCTAGGTATGCAACGTTTCAAAACTGGGCAAAATACTTAAGGGGAGCCAGCAAAACAGACTTCGCACGAGCAGGATTCATCTACACCCAGTATGGCGATAGAGTGACATGTTTTTTGTTGTAGAATAACATTGAGTGAATGGAAACCAGTGGACGACGCCTTTCGAGAACATCTACGCTGGTCCAGATTTGTAATTTTGCTTAAACGGTGGGCAACAAGTGTGAGGAGAAAAAAAAATTGGTTAAATGGAAAACTTGTACATCAAAGGACTGCTCTTATTTGTATTTATCAACCCTGATTGTTAATAACATGCACAGGGGTTCTGTGCTTATTGCTACTGTGTTCCATCAAAGAAAATATGTTAATTGTTGCAGTGATTATTGTTTTAACAAATAAAATTTGTAAATTAAAAAAAAAATGCTTTTTTGTATTTTAAAAAATAATTCAAGTAAAAACTTGATATTATTTCTTTAAAAAGTATATGAAAAAACAATCTATTCAAACACATATAATTCTTTAAAAAATAAAAGTGTGGTAATTTTTTATTAAAAAAATGAATAATTCATTTTTTAAATTAATATTATCAAAACAATAAATAAGAAAAAGAAAAAATGCTATTTATTTAAAAATTAATATTATGCAATATTGTGGGATATATTTTTGGACGTCAACTTCCTGTTAAATGACGACTTTGGTTATTTTAAGCCTAAATTTTCAAACAAATTTCCGTCAAAGATTTCTCAGCAACTTTTTATCGCAGATGCTTGAAATTTTAACACACTATTTGTTTAGGCATGCCGTATTGTGGGATATATTTTTGTACCGATCGGATGCCAACTTTCTGTTAAATGTCGAGTTTGCTTATTTTGCATATTCACATCAGAGCATTGGCTCACAGATATCTTGTTTTTCCTCGTCACAAGTAAACCCTACCGGAACATGTTTAGTAGGGATGAAAAGCTGATTTTCCATTCCAAAATACTCCATTAGGCACTCAATTATGTAGATGTCCACAACTGATATGAAAAAAATCTTTGTTGTTGTCATAGTTGTCGTTTAGATTTTTCCTTATTTTCGTTCGACTTAATCTATTCGTTAGAGATCTAAGTATCCCGAGTTCCTTCACACCCCCTGCGAGATGAAATTCATGATTTTAAGAACTTTAATGAACCGTTCATGAAGTTTCATGACATATCCATGACTGGTTCATAACTGGTTTATAAAGGTGGTTCATGAATTTTATTCATGAATATATTCTTAAAATGCAATTCATGAATAAATTATGAACATACAAGAATACAGGAAATACCTCCAGGTATAATGGTTCTAGGTATTGAACATTCATGAATTATCATGAAGATCTATTTTAGGAAATCTATATAATTTCAAATACTTTTATAAGTTTAACACAGTTTAATATTCAGAACAATAGGTTATATGTTTTCAAAAAAATTATACATCTTAATAATTATACATATTAAAGCATAGTCTTCATGAACATTCATGAATATTCAAACACCTATATAAATGTGGCATCTTTAATTTTGAAAAAGAAAGATGTTATATATTATAGTTTCATTACTTATTTAATTCTGAAAGCATGTAAATTCGTTGACAAAAACAAAGGTGAAATTATTCTAAAATGTGCGTGTTTCTTGGAAATTTTTTTTTGTATACATTGATTTCTAACTTGTTTGAAGTAAATCAAGTTTATTAAAGACGTGGTCGGTTGTCAGTCTATCATAGAAGCATATATACACACAAGACGAAGTGCGTCTGTTTCTGGAAGAACGACAGGGAAAATGTTCCGAGCACATTCGGTTGAAATTTGGACCCCGTCGAGCCTTTGCGGTTTATTTGTAAAAGGCATCACTGTTGCACACATTTGAAAGCAATTCATTCTATGAAGTTACAAATCCATTGCGCAAATATTTCGTTGAGAACTTCCAACCATGCATATGATTAGCTGTTAAAACTCCGACAACTACGCTCCGAGTTTTAAGGAGTCCGCCATTGTTTATGAGGTGTCATGTCGATTCGCCTCCGTTACAAAAACACACTGAACTTTAATATGTCATAAACTTAATGTCAAGCAAAAATGAAAATTTTACTTTAAAACATTAATGCAAAATTATAGAAATAAAGTATGAAAGAATATTAAATTTAGTGTAAATTATTTTTTTTTTAAGTTCCATAACCTTGAGGGGTTCAAAAACGGAGGGGGTTAAAATTTAACAGACACAACTTGTGTAAACTAAACAATATTAAATCGTACGTTTCTTCAATCTCTTATTATATAATAATGAAAACTTTACCACCTTAAATTTAGTTTTATTTAAAGATATTCTTTGATTATTATTAACATATGATAAAAATTATTTAACCAAATGAAAGAATCTCAGAATATACATTCAGCGAGTTGTTTTGATTCTACAACGTCACTTCCGCCCAGTGATTACGCATTTTATTTTGAATGAAAGCAGACGGATCTTCCACATGAGCGTTGGCATAATTTTAGTATGGAACATGCAAGAAGATAATGCAGCAGATGTAGTTCAAAGTAATGATATTAAAGGTAAACATTTCAAAGTGGCGGTTTTTAATTTGTATCCTGGCGTCATGGGTTTCCGATAGTCTAACACTAAACGATGTCTCTAATGATTGTCTCTTTAGTCAAAATTTTTAAAACCTCAGACATAGCATCGAAAATCGCCGATATTAAACAATGAAAATTCGTCAGTATTGCAGTTCTTAAAACATTTTCGTTATGCAATCCTTTGTTATTTTAAGCTATTATATAGCATAAAGAACTAGTAAATTTGAAAACAAATTCAATAAGTTACCTGTAAGTGTCCAATAAGTTTTAAAAAACTGTCCATTATTTTAAAGAATGGACAGTGAAAACTGCCCAGTAAAAAATAATGGATAGTAATTTTAAACTTATTGGACAGGTACAGGTGACGTGTAATAAAACAAATACCATGCAAAGCCATACATCTGAAAACAAAATGAACTGATACATTTCTGAAAAATAATTCAAATGCACTTATACGCGAGTTGAAAATAATCCAAATGCAGTTTTATATTTCTGTGGAATCAGGAAAATAGTATTCAAATCCAGATTTCACCGGTTATCCACATATGTTTTAAGGATTTCAAAACTTAAATCGAAAGAAATATTTCCCTGCTCAATGTGAATTTCACGGGGTCCACATTCTCTCTTTGAATCCTCTTCAGTGCGTAGTTTCTTGACGTTTTCTTTGTTTTCATCTTCTTTTGGAGGATTTTCTTTTCCGTGAATTATTTCGCTAACTTTCACTAACTGCGCATCTTGATTTCTTTTGTACGAGCGAACCGCAGATGACCTGTGCCCAGTTTTTTCGGCAATTAGCTGTTCGTCCACTCCAGCATCATATTTATTTCTCACTTCAGCGACAAAGTAGCTTAAACACTTGTCAATTTCATCATCTTGCATGTTCATGATGTTCTTAAACATATACACGTCTGTATTAGGTTGTTTCTTCTTTCTCTCCTGCTGCCATGAAGCAAACAGAATTAAGGCCCATTTTGACTTTGACTCCGTTTTCTTAGACAAACCACTTCGTATTAAGTCATCCAAATCCTGCTGATTCAGAGGTTTTAAAAACCTATCAATGCTCCCTACCTCTTGACTTGCGTTAATCATTTCTTCATCAGAGATATCAGAAAATACACAATTCTGAATTAAATCAAAATCTGGCCCAGCCTCCATATCTAAAATGTCACTTAAAACACCATCCGTGTTTGGATGATTTTCATTATCATCCTTGAATTTTGACTGAGTTAAGAAAATGCTTTCTCCATCAGAGGAAGACATCTTGGTACAAAGACACAAGTAGTGTGAATGAATAAAAAATCATGCAGTTCAAGTTATACCTAAAAAGTCACCTGTACCTGTCCACTAAGTAGACAATAGAAACAGAATTCTACTCAGGACTGCTTTTTTGTTAGGGGTGGTTAAAAATAGCTCTCTTTATTTTCATTGTCTACTGGTGTACCTGTTGCAGTCTATTCTTACAACAAAAGAGGAGAATGTTTTAAGTCGGATATAAGCCAAAAACTGTCCATTCTGTGAGAGAAAGAACTGATCGAGGCCCGAAGAGGGCCTCGATCAGTTCTTTCTCTCACAGAATGGACAGTTTTTGGCTTATATCCTTTACTTAGATAAAACTAAACTTGATGCCGCATTTGACCATTAAAAATCAGCGTCATGTGTTTCCGATAGTATGATTCATAAGCAAATTTCTTTAATAATAATTAAAAAAAAAATGAAATAACCTTATAAATATATCTAATGTTTTCAATTGTTTTTATTTCAACTTAAATTCGTTCAATTATTTAATTTACCCCATAACTACGTTTCATCACTTAAACGTTCTACAATACCATTATTTTTATGATTATACGTTACATTTTATTTCAAGACAAAGCCTAATTAAGATCACTCTTCGGCTTCGATTCTAAGAAACACTTTACAAGGTCACGTAATAATTTTAGTATGAAAATACGGCATCAGAAGTACATTTTACCAAACGTTAAGCAAATTAAATATTGTGATATTATAATTAAGGTTTTAAGCAATTTTAATGACTATTATTTAAGTAATAGTAAACATTAGCATTTTATTAGTTTCTTCAGTAATTGTTATTTAAATCATTACAAGAGCATAACAAGGGTAAAGCAGATTTATAAAATCGAAAGGAGACTCCTTACGTCCAGTGTCATAATCAATTAAGAAAATGACGTCATTTTGCCGAAAAATTACGCAACCGAAATAAACTATCGGAAACACGTGACTATCGGAAACACATGACGGCACGATAGTGAAGTTTTTGTCTGACTAACTTATAAGTTTAACTACAAAATTGATAATAACTTACACGTTTGATATACCTAAATCGGCGCAGTTACAAGATAAAGTTATACATAATGCAGATGTCATTTGAGTTAATGAATACAAACTTATTTTACTCTAGAATTATACAGAAAACCCAGAATATTGGACAGCTCTAATGATAGTGATCATGGAACATAACTTTCAGTAAGTATTAAATAAATGCTATTGCAAATAATGAAAATTTCTAATAAAATGGCAAGTAATTTTTACAGATTTGAAAACAGTTATGGTTTCATCTTGTTTTCTTTTTTCTGCGATATCACTTTTTCTAGGGTAAGCACTCGCACTCTTAAGCTCTAGTGCAATTTCAGCGTTATCTTACTTGATAAACATATTTAAAATAAAAAATGAATTATATGACGTGATTAAATGATTAGTTGATGTTTCAAATGACTATTTGTTAAACGACATGTCATAATTATACTGCTATTTGTCATATTATTTTTTACAGTACAGAGGTACGACTCTTCTGCCACCAAAGGAGCTATATCACATGTGAAGCCTGGGAAGAATTGCCACCAAGAAGAATTGTCACCAAGACAAAAATAACACTCAAGTTACTCTGGGTTTGTAGAAACTTTTTTTAAAGGATGGAGCATTTTCCCTACCATGCAGTAAATGCACCTTGGAATATATGGCATACAAGTGAAATCAATATGAGCAAAGGCAAGTAAAATGCAACAAAGCAAGATTTCATAAAGGACATATTGATAGTTAGCAACTAGTTATCATATTCTTATGTCACATATATTTCAAATCATCGCATATTGAAATATTGTAACATTTCTTTAAAGCTAATGAGTTCAGTATTGATATCGTTACCTGTTGTTTTGCAAACTTTATAAAACTTGCTGATTATTTAAAGTGATAGTCAGTACATAAGAATATTATGTGATACTTTAGATATTGTCTCATTATTCTTCAATTATAATAAAGTATTTTATAGTCATTTTTATATGAGATTTTACCGTTTTATATACAAAATGTAGTAGGTAAGAATTTTCATGAATAGTTCATGAATTTTATTAGCCGGGCTCTGCTGAAAGCAGAGTCCTAGCTGTAGGCAGGCAAATCGACAAAGTTACTATAAATAGCACAGCTTCAAAAGTAAACAAAAAACCGAACAGCGTCAGAGTAAAAGCTTCCGCTATACCAAATAGTTACACAGAGCGCCATGTTTGTGAAATGTATTGTGATTTTTGGGGGGTGGGGGTGGGGGGTTGCGATGCGAATAAATTTAGCGAAGAGTGGTTGTTTTCTTATTAATTACGTGTTTGAAAAACAAGACTTATAGTATGCATTTTTGACACATACAATGCGCATGAATTTCCATGAACTACTTTACAAAGCATTGGTATTCGGCTGCACATCGAAGAAATATGGAATTGAGTTTATAACGCTTGTTTCAAAGTGCAATGCACCGTTGATTTTTTTTAATAGACAGACATATTTTGCTAAAAGCCGCTTTTAAAATTTAGTCACTATCTGATGCTTTGCCGACATTAAAAGCATATGAGAGAGAGAGAGAGAGAGAGAGAGAGAGAGAGAGAGAGAGAGAGAGAGAGAGAGAGAGATTGTCAGTCTTTACTGCACAATGTGCATTTAACACATCATGCATTTAACACATCAAAAGAGCCCGGCTTTCAGTACTTCAGTACTTTGATTTATGAATTATTTCTGAATAAAATTCATAATCTTATTCATGAACAGTCCATGAAGATTCATTAAACTTATTCATGAACAGTTCATGAAGATCCAATGAACTTATTATTGGACATACATCAAATGATGAATCTTCATGAATATAACTGTTCATGAATTATTCATGAAAAAGTTTGTTTATGAATATTCATCAACATTTTCTCATGAACAAAAATTCATGACTTTAAAATGTCCAATAATAAGTTCGTGGGATCCTCATGAACTCTTCATGAACATTTCATGAATATAATTCATGAATTGTTCAAGAGAAAATCATGAATTGTTCATGATCATCTCGCAGGGGACTTGATGAATTAAAGAGAATTTTGAAAACCAATCTCAAATAATTCATGTGCATGTGGAAAAATTCAAATGATATTGGTGTTAAAATTTGAAACCTGTCCTGCGGATTATCATCATGAGCTCGCATGGCCTTTGCTCCAGAAAATCTTTCTCGGGTAGGTTGGTCTCCACCAATATGAACAGTTGTTTCATTGGTTACTTCCCTGCCAGCGTGGTGGTAGTAGTATAGTCGGTGGGGTTTCGTGCTAATTTGAGGCTCCCACCTAAATTGAGGCTCCCGAGGAGCCAGCCGATAGATCACGGAAGTAGCCGATAGATCACGGAAGTTTTCCGGAAGTCAAAATCGGATATGAATCGATCAATAACACGAGTATTTTAATCCTTTAAACAACTTAATCCTTTGAACAACTTAATCCCTATTTGAATACACAGATAAAATGAAAATATGACGTGACAACATAGAGTATAAAAAGGAGTCGCAAACAACTCTTGTCCTCACTTTTACAACAATCGACAAACACGATGACTTCGTCTACAGATAGCATGGCACAAAGATTGGAGACAGATTCTTGTCCCGCTCGTCCTCGGAGTGCTGGTACTGCTGGTTTTTCCATGTCGTTACCCCGTGTATACGATTACCGCAGCAAGCAGCGACCACAAGCTGACAGTTTATTTCAGAGTGTTCCACCACCACCACCACTAATGTCTACTGAAACTTATTTGTGGAAATACCCAGAGTACCGCTTTTACGACTTACGATTTGCTTCGTTTGAAAGCTGGCCAAAGTTTTTAAGAGGACCCTACAGAAAAGACCTGGCTCGAGCGGGATTCGTCTACACTCAGACTGGAGATAAAGTGACCTGTTTTTGTTGTGGAATAACACTGAGTCAATGGGAGCCCTTCGATGATGCCTACAGAGAACATATTCGTTGGGCCAGAAATTGTCAGTACGCGCGAATGGTGTGTGATGTTCAATGTTCAGACTGAATTCTCATCAAAAAAAAATATGCCAGCGTATCTGAATAACAGCCGTAGCTTATTTAGTTTTAATTCTTAATGAAGAGTGAATATTGGGATTTTCATTGATGACTGACTTTGAACTTATATTATAAAGATATATTTATTATACATCATATCTAGGAATTTCCTGTATCTGTGTCATATATTATTTCACATCCTGGTTGGCTCGAAATCAAATATATAGTTATTATACCAATTTAAATGTTATAAACCAATCAAAAAGATTGTCGGAAATGACAGTATTTCCGATTTAATGTAGGTATATACATGATACATTCATTTAGTTTCAAACACTGTTCACGACAACATGTCTTCTACCCAGTGCAGTCTCGAATTAGGAAACGAACGGTACATTCAAGCATGTACATTAAAGAATGGCGAACGAAGAGTCGACATTCGGGAATGGAAATCTACGGAAAATTGTCAGTTTCCAACTAAGAAAGGTATCAGCTTACCCTTGCAACTTTTTAAAACCTTAACGCTCTCTACCGATTTGATCGACACAGCCTTAGCCAAGAAAGAAGAACTAAACTATCATGTCGGTGCGAATATATTCATATCCGTCAAAAGTGACAGTCCCTGCGTTAACATCAGAAAATATTGGAAACCAGAAAATGAAGAAAACCTCGTACCCACCAAGAAGGGAATTTGCCTCCGACCTCTCGAGTATGGAAAATTGAAATCACATCTGAGTAGCATTGAAAAAGCCTTTCCCGAACTGGAAACCACTGAGCCCTGTTTTCTACAAGAAGATCATCAAAACCAACTAGGAATGCTTCGATGTGCAGTGTGTAATCCCCAAGAATACCAGAACTGGTGAAAACAATTACAAACAAAATGTGGGAAATGTTTAAAAAGCTGTTATAAAATGTATGCAACAATTGTACCTTTTATTAATATCGATTAATTTTATCGTATGTAATTCCAGATTAATTGTGTGCATTCAAATAAATAAATGTATCAATCACGAACCCTTTATTTTTTTTGTTAAATTCATAATTTTGCCATCAAAATACGAACATTGGTTAAATAACGAGTTGTGTATTTAGTACCAAGTATCATTTAAAAACATCTTCATCAATTATGATTTACATACGAGAAATGGTGTATGAAATATTTTCAAGCGTATAAGTGACAGAGACTGTCGCGCACTCTCGCGCATTCTTTTGTATATACACAGCACCCGAACGAAACCAATACGACACATCGATGGAAGGGGAGGGGTGTTCAGGGTAGCGCATACTAACGTTTTAGCATAAAACAAAAGTCGACACTCTAATTATTTAATCTAACATTATTAAAAACGGGTCAGTTAATAATGTTTAACACTTTCAAGTCATTTAAAGAAATGGAGAAAAAACAAAAAAAATTAAGTGTTGTGTAATACTTAGTAACGCTGTCACCCCCAAGGGCACCTGTTGATGCGAGTGACCCAAGAGACCAAAAACGCAGGACGATCTCACTTGAAAGAGAGGGGTGTCGAGGTCACTATAATACATTAGCAGCTTAATTAATTATTAATTGGTTTTAATTAAAACTATGTTACTTTAATTCTAATGTTGATTATACCCACTGATAGATGTTTCGTTTAAAAAAATATATAAAGAATACAAAATAAAACTAAAACATACTCCTGACCCACCCTCCACCCGAACATTATATAAGGCAGCGATGCCCAGGACTGACCACTCTTTGGAAACTTGTAAAGATGAAGATGGAGAAGTTGTGTGTGTTAATTATAGTGATTCCGTTTGCGTTGGGGTGCGAGCCCATGAATGAAGGAGTGCGGTGTCGGGTGTGGGGCCAGAACATGCGAAGATTCAGAGAATCAACGATCTTGGAGATCGAGTACCTGAGCCACCCAGTTGACTTGAGCCAGTTCCCGCGGCTGCGGAAATTTGTGGCGAGGGAAACAGTGGTGTCGTGCGACGACGTTTTGCACAGTGAGACTACCATCGTCATCCTAAATAAACAGATCTGTGAGGTAAATTGTTTTCTATAATTAAATGAACGTAATTAAAGTAAAAAAGAAAAGATAATGAATAAACCATAATACATGTATATTCATTATTGTTTTAATTTTTTTTCTCTATTTTTTAAAAAGACCCAAACCCAAGGACCTGAAACTACGACAATCTCCCGTTCCCTGACCACCACATTTTCTGAAATTGCCGCCTTGACTTTCAGTAAGTATACAGTTTAAATTTGTATCAACTTTATTTAAAAAAAAATAATAATAATTAAATAAATAAATAATTTTCTGTTTAAATTTTTTCACATGTTTAGATAAGCCCTGGATTTATGCAACTGGTATTGCCTCGGGTTTACTGGGCGTGACCACTGTAGTCCTGTGTATTGTATGTGTTAAGAGACGATGCGTGAAACCCCCCCGTTCAATCAATATCGAACTTGACTCCGTAAGCTCCATCACTGAGTTTGACGCTTCGGTTATGAGAGATATTAAAATAGACTGATTGTTGTAGTGATACTCGTGCTCATCAAAGTGGTGAAGGCGATGATGACAGGGGAACTCCCGGAAGACAACCATCAGCCGCCCCGTGTTGTGGATGATGCGCCACCTCCTTTTCGCAGATCACAGCGGCAGAGACGACGACCAATTCGTCTCGGCTACGAAATATAGACTTTGTTTTCTGATAGTATTAGTAATAGATTATTGTCCATTGTGATTATTTGAAAAGCAAAAGGTTGTATATATGTACATAAGAAAATACTAGTATATTCAATTGATGGAAATATTAGTTGAATTTTGTTTTCCATAGTAAAGTAACACCTTCAAGTGAACTAACTACAATTTATAATGTTCTTAATTATTTTTTTTGTCAATTGTCAAATTATTTTGAAGTATGTATCATATCTATTAATCGGATTAAGTTGTTCAAAGGATTAAACATTTCCGTGAACTGTCGTCGATCTTCCATCTATTGTCGGCTCAATTTTTTTTTTTTTTTTTTTTTTGATAGTATAAGTAATAAATTATTGTCCAAAAGTTAAAGGTTGTATATATGTACATAATAAATACTAGTATTTCAATTGATGGAAATATAAGTTGAATTTGTTTTTTTCCCATAGTAAAGTAACATCTTAAAGTGAACTACCTACAATGCTCATATAAAATAATGATCTTAATTATTTTTGTCAGTTGTCAAATTATTTTTGAAGTATGTATCATATCTATTAATCGGATTAAGTTGTTCAAAGGATTAAACATTTCCGTGATCTGTCGTCGATCGTACATCTATTGTCGGCTCAAATTTTTTTGAAAGTATTAGTAATAAATTATTGTCCATTTTGTTTATTTTAAAATAAATGTACAGAATAAATATTTTAATTGATGGGAATATTCGTTGATTTTTTTTTGTTCTGATAGTAAAGTAATTGAAGTAGAAAAATAAAATAAATAAAAATTCTCTGTTCAGTATATAATAATAAATATATCCAATACAAAAAAACAAAAAAAAAAAATCTGGTCAAGAAAAAAAAAATCAATAAAATAAACTTTTATATTTATTACAGAGAGTTTGTATTTATTTTTTTTTTACGCAAATGCCTATTTTTAGAGAAAAAAATAACTCAGGAATATTTAAGGAGTTTTAAATATTTTTATCTTGATATTACTTTTACAATTTACGGAGAATTCTCCGTGGCGCCAACTCTCGTTTTAGTTCCTCCAATTCTTTTTCTAGATTGCTAACTCTATCCTCCAAACTCTCTTGTTCAATTGTCTGAAAATTTAAGTAAACAAAACATTAGCTCAACATTAAATGTGAAGGGGGGGGGGGGGGGGTATGGGTAACTTGTGGAGATAAACGGATGTAGTGAGTTAACGGTAATTCACGGAAAGAAAATACAATACCGGATATGAAATCCAAAAATTTTCCATATAACAATTCAAAATTTCCGGAAAAAGTAATAGGTGTACGTAGAAATATCCTTGATTTACGGATATACATATATATGTAATGAGTTTTGAGATGATGGATGAGCTGACGGTAATATATAAGGAAACATAATACCGGGAAACATGAATCTCAATTTTCTATAAGAAAAGATAGAGATGAATTGAAATATGACAATTCAAATTTTTCCGGAAAGGAAAATGTTACACGTAGAAATATCCTTGAAGATGTAATAAGTTTGAAAGTGAATAAATACTTCCTTTATGAAGCGAGACACATTATTCTTATTTTGAAACCATGGAGTTCGCATGTTCCCAATGCAATAAAAAATTTAGTTCATTGAAAATCAGAAATCGTCATATGAAAACCGTGCATGTCGATTTGTGCGAAAGAGAATGTTCGTCTTGTGGGAAGAAAATTAATAGAAAAGATAATTACGAACGACACATACGGACTTGTAAAGATTCGACAAAGTGTCCGCACTGCGAAAAACATTTCAAATTATCTTCTCAACGCCGACTACATATACAGAGAGACCACAAAGACAAACTTTTTGAATGTGAAAATTGCGGAAAGGAGTTTTTAACCTTAAGAAACTTTCACCAACATAATGAAAGATGCAAGGAACAGGTGAGTGTACATAGCAAAAAAAAAATTTTTTTTTACTTACATTGTTTATGATACTCTTTTCCAATACAACAATTTCCCTGATTGGACTGTCCGCAGTCTGTAAAAAATTGAAGCAATAATTTTTTTAGATTATAATTAGAGAAAAACACTAAAATTAAATTTAAAAAATTAAAATTCAACAAATCAATTAATATACAAGAACAATAAGATATTTTGTTCAATTCTTTAGTGAATTTTATTAAACGAGGTGAATCTAAATATACTTACTTGTCCTGAACCAAACAACAAATGCTTCCTCACACGTGCGAACACGGGTCTTTTTGGTGTGGAGGCTACCATCACCCGCGACGACAGCCACACATTATTTGTCTGTTAAATTAAAAAAAAAAAAAAAAAAATAATGAATATATATGCTGATTTGTTAAATGAAATAAAAACGAAATCGTTATGTTTAATATTAAATTGCTTATCGATTTCGAATTATTTTTATAAAGTTTAAAAAAAAAAATCTATAAAATTAGAATATATTTATAAATCATGTAACATATAAACATATTTAAGACAAAACAGGATTTTTTTTTTACAATATACAAAAAAAATATCACCCTCATATTATCTTAGGAATAATTTACTTACGTTGGAACTCATGATGAATGCACGTCCAGACAAAAATATAGAGTACTGTATGCCGACAAAATTTTGAGTTTTATATGAGACTCACTCATTAACATATTCATAAACAATTGCATACATATTTAAAGCTTTTCTTCCTGCTAGAGAATATGAAAAAGGATTTTAAGATAAAATAAATCTTCATCAGTATCCGGCAAATTGCTTTATTTGTTTATGTATTTCATAATCAATCAGGATCTACAAGATACGGTTATGTTCAATACGGAATGTTACTTAGCAAGTCACTTACTTGTCAATATAATCATTACATCGATAGGGATTTATTTCACCATAATACATGTATATGTACAATTGCACATGCATAATACTTGATCATTCACTTCTGATTAGATCCGCCTTTCTTACAAGATAATCTTCTTCCCATACAGTAGAAAAAAACACTTAAGTGTTATTACACATCATCTGTTCATTTTGACTAACGAATTGTCCACATGTAATTACATATTTTCGAAAAGATATTACTAATATTTTTGAATAAATAATAATTTTAAGTTGAAGTTCTCATTTACATGTATATATATATTATAGAAGAAAAAAATAGACAGTAATCGAAATTAAGCTACTACTTTGGTTTCGTGATAAAAATTTCAACGGTTACATATTTAATTTTTCTTGTATTTTAGAATACTACAAATAGAAATGATTTGCCATCAACGAGTCGTCCAGACATTCCAAATGAGGTAGGGATATGTAAATGACACATACTAAACATGTTTCCCGTTTTTTCCCCAACATTCACTATTTCTTATGTTTATTATAATTATTAATTTATTTATACTAGTACGCTGCAAATAGAAATGATTTGCCATCAACTAGTCGTCCAGACAATCAAAATGAGGTACAGAGAATGAATGTAAATTCTAATTGATATTACATATTCAACATATTTTGTGTTCTCTTAAAACAATGGATGATTAATGTAATTTATATTTTCATTTATAGCACGCTGAAAACGAAGATGATTTGCCATCAACAAGTCGTCCGATCGAACGAAATGAGGTATGGGGGCAAATTATTATTTATATAATTGATTTTGAAAAAAAAAAAAAAAAATAAAATAAATAAATCAGAATGTATGACTATTTTCTTATTATTAATAATTCACAGGAATCTGCTCAAGAGTTAACCTGTCGCACATGTCAACAAACCTTCAGTTGTAGGAGAACTCTCTACCTCCACCAAATGAACGAACATTTCCAAGTTGGTGCAGGACAACTACAGCCCAGGCCGTGGGGGAATGGGACCCCGCCATGGGAAGAAGGGGGGCATATCGATAACAAACTAAAACAAGTATATGAAGCAAATAGTCCTATCATTTTAAGAAGACATCAGGAGGGAAATGTTTGTAGTATTTATAATTTTCCCATTGACAATCAGTTTTCTGTACAAGAAATCATGCAAGCGGCAAATGAAATCTATGAACGACAGAACAATGCATTTAGATTAAATTTAGAATTCGGACTTATTTTGGTTCATAGCGAAACACGCGAGTATAGATATTTTAAACCTCATCACAATCAAGAATTATTTCAAAGACCTATTTACGTGTCCAACCGAAGACATTTAAACCGCTTGTATTTACGCATGAGACAATTAAATATTACCGATTACATTTTACGTCAACGACCCGATACAAAATGGAAACCATATTTGATTACCAATTTACGAATCGTTATTTACAGCCTAAATTTCGTGTTAGGTAAGGGTGACACCGTTTTACCCGATCACATTCAACAATCAGCCAATATAGTTTCCTTGTCTAAAGACAGGAACGGTCATTATTACAAAGACAATTTGTGTGCCTTCCGTTGTTTAGCTGTGCACGAAGGTCACCATACTAGATTAGAAACTCGAACTAAACTCTTATTCGATAAATGGGTCGAATACAATAGATCCCACCGAAAAGAAATAAATTCGGATTGTAAGTCTTTTCCTGGCGTTACTTTAGATCAGATTGTCTATTTTGAGAAATGTTTTAAAGTTTGTGTAAATATTTTTTCGTTGAACGAAAATCAGTGTGTTCTGTCCATCTATCAATCAAAAGCAAACTTTTCAAACGTGATGCATTTAAATCTGTACGAAAACCACTTGTCATACATTTCTAACTTCAATGCATATGGAAAAAAATTTCAGTGTAAAACATGTCACAGACATTTCAATCGTATCGATGCCATGCGACGTCATCAAAGAAAGTGTGCGGGAAAAACGCAACGAAAATTTCCCGGTGGGTTCTATTCTAAAACCCAATCTATATTCGATAAATTAGATCAATTCGGAATTCACGTGGACGAAAGCGATAGGTTATATGAGTGGTTTCTGGTGTATGATTTTGAATCTATGCTAGTCCCTACGAAAATAAAAAACACCGATAATTTAGAATACACCGAGCATCACATGCCAATATCGGTAAGCATATGTTCCAATGTGAACGGATACACCGAACCGCACTGTATAGTTGAACCAAATGCCGACGATCTTATCCGGAAAATGATTTCGTATATGTCAATGATAGAGCAGAGTGCAACCGAATTGACTAGAACTAAATTTAAATATGTGTTTGACGAACTCGAGGTTTCTTTTATCGATGCCGGAATTGGCAACGAAATGGCAGAGTACCTCGAACATGACACTGAGATAGAGAAATTGATAGAGGAAGAGCGAAAATACGCCGGAAATCTAAGAGACGAATTAGAGAAATATTGTAAACAGCTAGTATGTATAGGTTTTAATTCGGCCAAGTATGATATCAATTTAATCAAGAGCTATCTGATCAAACACCTCATTCCGGAAAACGGAAATGACACGTTTACTGTAAAGCGCAACAACAGTTACGTATGTATTAGCACGCCGACATTTAAATTTTTAGATATTACACAGTATCTGAGCCCCGGCATTAATTATGCAGGATTCTTAAAGGCTTTTGATGTACAAGAATCTAAAGGTTTTTTTCCTTATCAATTTCTAGATCACGTCGATAAACTGAATTACGACAGACTCCCGCATCACAATGCTTTTTATTCATCCCTGAAAAATTGTAATATTTCAGAGGAGGAATATGCTTTTTGTCAGCAAGTGTGGCATGAAAACAACATGTCCACTTTTCGTGATTTTCTCGTCTGGTACAATAACCTCGACGTCGGACCTTTCGTTCAAGCTGTTAAAAATTTACAAAAGTATTATTTCGAACGAAACATTGACATTTTCAAATGTAGTATTTCTGTACCGGGCCTGGCGCGACAAATGCTATTTGAAAGTGCTAGGAAAGAAGGGGCTGTTTTCTCCTTGTTTGATAAGACAAATGAAGATTTGTACGATACGATCAGACAGAATATCATCGGGGGACCGAGTATTATATTTACGCGCTATCACGAGACCGGAAAATCGTATATTCGCGGCAATCCGCACAAATTATGCGGCAAAATAATCGGTTTCGATGCAAATGCCCTCTATTTACATTGTTTAGGTAAAGACATGCCCGTTGGAGCTTTCGTGCGTCGTCAAGTTGACAGCGGTTTCAAAGCACAAAAGCGAGACAAATACATGCTCGCGTACGATTGGCTAGAGTGGCTAAACCAAAGCGGTCAGTACAATATCGCGCATAAGTTTAATTCCGGAAAGGAAAAGAAAATAGGTCGCTTCCCGGTCGACGGATACGACGAGACTACAAACACCGTGTTTCAATTTCAAGGTTGTTACTGGCACGGTCACCGTTGTTGGTTAACGCGACATATTCAAGACGATGATTTAATGAAAAGTCGAGAACAAAAGACGCGAAAAACAACTGTCTATCTGAAGAGGAAAGGTTATAAAGTTGTAGAAATGCGCGAATGCACTTTCCGGAATAACGTTCGGTCTAATTTGAGATTAAAAAGTTTCACAGAAGCGCGCAAGTCCAATATGAGTCATGGTCGAATGTCTCAGGAAGACCTCATTGCTGCAGTGATGAGTGACAAATTATTCGGCATGGTCGAGTGCGACATACGCGTGCCGGATACATGGCCTGCTCATTTTAGTCATTCAACCATGACGCCTTACGAATATTTTTCTGAAATGAGCCCCCTCTTTTGCACAACCGACATCCCCTTCGATGTCATAGGTCATCACATGCAAGATCATGCAAAGCGCTTTAACCTGTCTGAAAAACCGCGTCGTTTATTGGTCGGGGGAATGCGCGCGCGACAATTACTGATTGCGACCCCATTACTTAAGTGGTACATAAACCACGGTCTAGAAATTACAAAGATTTACCAAACCGTCGAATACACACCCCAAAGATGTTTTAAAAGCTTCGTGCGCGACGTCAGTGATGCTCGCCGTCAAGGTGACGTAGATCCCTCTAAAGCCATTCTTGCTGATACGCGAAAATTAGAGGGAAACAGTGCATACGGGTCCACGATCATGAACCAAGAAAATTTTCAGGAAGTTAAATACATTCGGGGTGAGGGAAAGGCCATGGTAGAGATTAACAATCCTCAGTTTAAGAAACTAACATCTCTTTTAGACGACGAGGAACTTTATGAAATTGAGAAACATAAAAAAAATATAAATTTAAATTTACCCATACAAATCGGGTACTTCATCTTGCAGTACGCAAAACTTCACATGCTACAATTCTATTACGATTTCATGGATAGATATGTAGACCGTGCAGACTTTGAATACTGTGAGATGGACACTGACTCTGCCTACATGGCCATATCGGGGGAGACCTTCCAGTCTGTGATTAAACCTGAATTGCGACAAATTTACAAACACAGCCTCGAAGGTCACTGCACCGCCAGCGGAGAGATCGAGGCGGACTGCGATCGTCATTGGTTTCCTCGCACTTGCTGTGAGGAACACAAAAATTACGATCGCAGGACGCCTGGATTGTTTAAAATAGAGTTTGAAGGCGACGAAATAATCGGCCTGTGCTCTAAGACATACATTGTTTCTAAACGCATTCTAAAAAAAGAATCACCTGCATGGATTGCAGCGCAGCGAATACTCAAGCGCGCATTAAAAAAATCGCGGAGCCCGAAAAGACTATTCGTCAAACAGCGAATTGTGACCAAAATTAAATTTTCATGTAAAGGCATTTCAAAGAAACGGGTGACCGCTCCATTGACTACCTTTAGATACGTTTTGAAAACCCAAAAACCATCATCAAGTGTCAATATGGGATTTAAATTGCACAATAACAAAATTTGTACATATCGTCAAGCAAGAAACGGGTTTTCATATTTTTACTGTAAACGCAAAGTTTTATCCGACGGCATCACCACCCTACCTTTAGATGTAGAATTATGCCCAGTTAAAAGTAAAAATGATTATGAAATTGAAATTGACGATTTTGACTTAGGTCTCGTACATTTGCTCGACGAACTGAACGACAGCGATTAATGTGTAAACTGTTGAGAGAGAGAGAGAGAGAGAGAGAGAGAGAGAGAGAGAGAGAGAGAGAGAGAGAGAGAGAGAGAGAGAGAGAGAAGTTTTATAAAGTTATAAAAATTTAAAAATTCATTAAAATAGGATTAGAGATTTCATTTTCATTGTGAAAGTTCTATATGTATTTTTATATCTATCAATCATAGAGTTTATTTTGCCGATTGCATGATTTTCATTTATTCTATGACTATTGTGTTGGAGCGTTTAGAAAGTGAATCTAATTTTTTAAAAATGTATAGAACAATATCTAATTGTATATTGAGTATATAAAGATTTTATGATGATTTGAATAATTTTTACATTTTATTCTTTTGCAAATTATAAAATTTTAATGCTGAAATATATAAAAAGTGTTAAAATTGTGAAATGATTTGTTTTTTGCAACAATGAATAAAAGAAGATTTTATTCCCGTACTTATGTATCAATTGTTAGAAACACATCACAATTCTTTGTCAATAAATATATTTATGTAAACATGGCATTGATGGCTCGTTACTTATCTCGCGAAATGTAAGGATAATTCCTAAAGCTGGGTGATTAACGGATTATGACGATACTCTATTCATTGACACATCCTTTAGTTAATGGGTTTCGATTTCCCTCGTCTTGATTGGTCCTCGCTGTAAAGCGGTTTGTTCCGCCTTCTCGTAATAACTATCAGGCTTTGCAGTTATTTTTTATCAAAGAAAAAATGAATCAGGAAAGAATAGAACAGGTGTTAGAGGATAACAGAAATGTGCTTGAAGAGGTGTATGTCCCAAGAGCGCCATTGCGCTTCAGACAAAGGTTCATGGTAGAGATGGCTATAGGGGATGGCGTGGGACCATGGTCCATCTTGTCGCGCCAGATAACCAACGAGGTAAATTTAGTCATTCAGCTCCCAAGAAGACCAACCCTCCCACCCGGAACTGAACTTGTTCCGACTTGGGCTAAACGGACTAGTTCAGTCCTTTTCGAGTGCCCCCTGTGCTATGCTGAGGGGATGACGTCTATCTACGTGTGCGGGGGGTGCAGTAGACGGGTGGCGTGCACCGAGTGCACTTTCCGCATGGTGGGAATAGAGATCTGGGACCCATGTCCGCTGTGTCGATTTTCGGGAGAAGCTGAGCGAGACGAGCCGGTGCCAGAAATCGAGAACAACCCCCCTCGACCATCCCTTGGAAGAGGAGCTGGTCTCTATGAAACCATGCAGGAATACTACGATCCACCCCAAGCCCTCCACCCACTCGGTAGTGTTAGATTAGGGAGGGCAAGAGCACGAAGAGGAGCTGGCCTTGGAAGATCTAGAGGAGCTGAACGAAGAAATTGATCAATCCAACGGCCCTTTTCAGGGCCACCATCAACCCAACGGCCCTTTTCAGTGCCACCAAATTCTTAGAAAAGATGCCTCAATTACAAACAAAACATAGTTTTCATTTTTTTTTTCAAAAATTTTATTTACATTTTTTAAAAAATATGATTTAGTAGTTTTTACACTTTTTCCAAAAAATAATTTCTTTTTTTTTTTTCTCAATTTCAAGAAAAAAATAATTGCATTTGTCTTAAAAATTTAATTTTATCAAGAATAAAAAAAAATTACTTTTACATTTTTATTAAAATCTTTTTTTCCCCTTCAAATTAATGGATTGGTAATATAACACTTTTTAAGATATATATTAAAAAAAATAATAATAAATAAATAAATCACATGCTCTTTTAATTTTTTTTCACTTTACAAACTATAACACTAGTCACATGATCATTTTAACCGTTGAATAAAACTATAAGAAGGGATAACTATAAGTGATTTTTTAAGATTTAAAAAAACATGGACAGATCCAGCAGTTCATCTACAGAACCGTGGAGTTTGTTAGGAAATAAAATTCCTAAATCAGAAATTGTTTATTTTTGTCAAATGAGTGTAGTTTACATTATTATAATAACGTCTATTGTAAACTTGTCTCTACAAAATGGTTCCACTGAGCTGTGGATTTCCCTACTCAGCAGTGCCATAGGTTATGCATTACCTAGCCCCTCTTTAAAACCAGAAAAAATATAAGAAGGTAATTCATACTCAAATTGGACTTGAATTATCAACATGTCTATTCCATTTCAACCGTGTTCGAGTATGTGTATAAGCGGTCAAACAGGAAGTGGTAAGACAAGATTTGTGTACCGCCTGTTGACTGATTTGAATGAAATGTATGGCGGTGAGCCACCTAAGAAAATTTTGTATTGCTACGGTATTCATCAACCTCTTTTTGACGATATGGAGCGACAATTTTCCACTCTGACATTACATCACGGACTACCGTCTACTGAAACAATAGAAGAATTTACCTCAGAGCTAGAACATACGCTTATAGTTTTAGATGATTTAATGCATAGAGTCGTACAAAATACAGACATGGAAGTTTTATTTACCCAAGGTTGTCACCATCGGCGTATTAGCGTAATTTTTATTACACAGAATCTATTTCCCAGAGGATCGAAATCTCGAACTATAGCTTTGAACACCTATTATTTGGTTTTGATGAAAAATGCCCGAGATGTTTCGCAAGTGTCAATACTGAGCCGTCAGTTATACCCCGGACGCTCTCGGCTCCTGGTCGAAGCTTATCGAGATGCTACGAAACATGCATTTGGTTACCTCATAGTGGACACGTCACCTCAGGGCGAGGATAAATACAGACTGAGAACAAACATATTTCCGGGGGAAGACCCAGTAGTTTATACGGGTTTATAAGAAGGCGACATCATTCATAAAAGTAATAAAATGAGTTCCTCCGTTAGCAATCACCAAACGTTTCTTAACTTTTTATTACAGACAAATGCTAAGCAACGGAAATTGTTGTTGAGTTCCATCACTAGAGACCAATTAAAAGTGCTCGGAGAAATAGCCGCTAATGTCGTTCATAGCGTGATTTTACTTAACCCGGAAGAAAAGAAAACTTTGAAAAAATACAAGACTTTTCTAATTGTTCTGGGGGATAAGAAAACTTCTCGTAAAGTAAAAGTTGGATATTTAAAGAGAAAAAATAAAGCTATAGCAATTTTGTTGAAAATCGTAAAACCTTTTCTTAAAAAATGGTGGACGTGATGCAAAAATCTGTGCTGGTGCCGTACGAGAAGTATTTGAGGCTACTGTCTCTTCAAGAAAATAAAAACATCGAGAAATCCGCAGACATCACAAACAAACCCACAGAAATCTCACAGTCAGAAAATGTGACAAAAACGCAGACACACGATGTGCGAGATGAAGGGTTGACATTAACCGACGAAACTCTAAAACCAGAATATCCGGAAGACGAATCTTTAGAACCTCTGATTCCGGAAAAAAAATCAACACCAATACCCAAAAAAACATTTAAAAACAAATCTTTGCGATATAAACTTCATAAGACGTGGATTCGATTTTAATGTGTTTTTTTTATCTTTGAATAATTATTATTTAATCAATTTCATTACCTTTTTTTCGTAATATTTAGAAAAAAACTTGTTAATTTAAAAATTTTCTTTAAATAAAAACATTAAAACAAACTTAACTTTTTTTTCTTGTATGTTTAAAGAAAAGAGGATTACTTGATAAAATAATAATCGGTGTTCATAGGAATATAAAAAAAGAGCTGAGAAACCAAAAGCATATATATATATATATTTTTGCATTGAGTTGAATGTATAAGCTCATTGAGGGAAACTAATCCTTTAATCATGTTTTTTTTTTTTTTTTAAATCGGAACTCAAAAAATTTAAAATCATCGCTTTAATATTCTTACCCTCATGTTAATTATCTTTATTTTGTTCAATATATAACAATTGTAAATTAATCATCGAAACCATTTTGTGAAAATTAAAATAACATAAAATGGAAAATGAGATTATTTCATTTATTTATTCAAATTTCTTACAAAATCATAGACCAGCTGGTCGTTTGCATGCAATTCCAATACATTAAAATCATTCACAATATTATTCATAGAACGTTTCTTAATTCTTTGTAATACGTAATAGACACAGTAATGTCCGCACACACTAGAAGTCTCAGATTGAAGTGTTGAACAAGCATATTTGTATCTCGGGGCATTTAATGTTAAAATGTATTTGAATCTGTTGTGGTAATATTCTGGAGGCTTTCCAAGGGAATCGAAAAACTCTGCAGGCCCTGTTTCCGGGAAATAAAAAGTAACCCAATGTAATCCTCTCCCTCCACATTTATCGGTATTGACGACCCAGAATCTATATTTACTATGTTTCATAAATATCGGTAGTTTGTCAGCGCACACGACTTTAACGTGGTACTTCTTCAAATACAGTTCCAGTTGATAATTATTCATTTGAATATGATGCTTCTAGACTGGTCGATGTGTAGAACTTGCGGAAATTTTCCATATAATATTAAGGTGGCACTTTCCGGCAAGGGTATAGCAAATTTGAGTTCTAAGCGACAGTGACCTTTTCTTTTGGTGTTGAAAACAATGTAAGGATTAATCTCCAAAACGTACAACGCATTGCCTTTTAGGTATTCCCCCCGATCTACGTCGACTTGTTCTCTGCCAGATACAAGTGTGTGGTAAGCATCCAGGTAAGTATCGGCGTTATAGTTGGGTTGCAGAGGTTTGGAGGGAAAAGACTGTCCGTCGACATAGAAAGCTATAAAGTTACAATCAAAATGTTGAAAGTTAAAGGGGGACTTCTTATAATTTCCACTAAAGGCGCTGCTCGACACCAGTCCAAGAATGAGCGTGGAGGGAACTTCTCCCTGAAACACATCGTCCATGGTAAAACTGAACTCTCCCTTGGCAATGGAAGCTATTTTTAGATTAGAAAACAGGTAAGGATACACGGCAGGGGATTTCTCTAGCATTTTGACATGCGCCATGGTGAGGGCGGGGTTTGGTCTCTGGATACATAGCTTAAAACTTGCATCGATAATTTGAACTCTGTAATCTAAACCAGACACTGACATCAGTTTAAACGCATCCTTACTAGGCCACAATTTTAGCGAGAGTGATACTCCATTCAAAATTAATCGTTCCTGCTGAAAGAGGTCAATCTGCAGAGGGCCTTCCAAATCTAGTATTTTGCCTTCTTTAGTGAATAAATGTCGCAGGAACAATCCCGTATTCATACCCTTGATAGGATCGGCATCGTCGGGATCGTTGGAGTCCTTAATGAAAAGTTGAGAATATCGCACCCCGTAGTTATTGGCAGAGGTAGTCAATAGGGTGTCGATGTAGGCCTTGTAAGGATAGTTTGTTCCCAATTGAGATACAGGGGTTTGCTGGAGACTGGTGTCTACCTGAGCGAATATGGTGTGTAAGGGTAGATTCGCCAAACCCACATCATCCTCTGCTGTGATGGGATTGTTCAAGGGATTAAGTATTCTCAATTTGATTTTCATTCGACTATTTTTAAGATCCATGTAACCCGTAGAGAGTGGTGGTATGTTAAATTCCAAAGCTGAGTACTCAGATATTTGATTGATAGGTCTAAATTCCACCCATTCTCTCGTTTGAATGGCAGTGTCGGTGGGAGGGGATTCAAAAAGAGAAAGTTGATTTAAATGATTTTCATCCATGACTAATTGTCGAACTGTGTATCGAATTTAGGTTTCTTCGCTCTAGGTTTATAATAGACCTTGCCAGGTGGGCGTGATTGTGGCTTTCTTATAGATTTAGGAAATATGTGAGCAGCGTCCTCTTTTTCGCGCTTTAATTCCGATTTTGCCATTTCTATGGCCTGTGCTACGGGAGTCACCAGTTTTACGTTGGGTTCTTGTTGTCGCGTAGACGAGTCGGGTCCGTGACGAGATCCGCTCCCTACTATGTAGCGACCTTTAAAATCGGGGCGGACCCTCCCCGCCGATATATCTTCAAAATGACGTATCCACTTATTAAAGTCGGGTACGTAAGGTACCCACTGCATTTTATTGAAATCATATACTTCTACTGAGCCCATAGTTTCTTCTCGCGCAAACACAGTACACAGGAAAGTCTTTGAATTTTAGAAGGTACAGACTGCAGTTGATCGTTTCTTATAAATATTCTGATGCTACGAATTTCCTGTTTTGAAACGTTGAGATAATAAGGATGAACGTAGGTCATCTGCAAGATATTTTGTTCGGGGGTAAGCTCTTGTGCTCTCAGGATGGGTAACATGTTATTTCTAACATAACTATCCTCTACTATGTCGCAACACAAATGTACACGGGGCAAAGCTATGTCATTGATTAATTCTATGTTCATTTCCAAAAGTGCACACTCCCAACAACCATCTAATACGTATGGTTTTGGAAGAGTTACTATAAAATCATCCGGGTTATTTGATGGATGAAAACTTGTAGAATCGTTGCTGTTTAAAAATAAATACACGGTCATGTTTTCTGTCTTATATAAAAGTTCTATACTATTATTCCATCCCCTCTTATAATTTCACAATTCTCTTGCTCTGAGGGTTAAAATGAGAATTCTCGCTAAATAATAATCTCTCAAAAGTCTAGGAACAAGTGAACGATTGATAATTAAAATCTCTTTCTTTCGTGCAGTTGATATTCGCGCACTGATTAAATGTCTCATGACAAGACGATGCCGTCGAAAATGAGAGCGATCGTGCGATAAGACGGGGATGTCGTTATTCTGAAGATGTCGCACAACATCGCTAATAGCAGATATCTGTCGTCTGCTTGCTGCTGTAATTAGGATTGCTTGACGATTATGGTTGGCATGCGAGAGTTCTCGCAAAAAGTCGGTGTTTTGAAACACTCGAGACTGTTCCATTTTATTTTATTTTTTTTAAAATTTTAAAATGTTTTTATCTTTGAAAAATGATTTAGCTCTTCTTATAGTATTTTAAAGACGACCTAGGAATGTAACTGTTGAATTTTTTAGGCCAACCCCACCACTTGACCAAGACCTGGTTGCCTTTATATCTGACGATCTTCTCAATTCTATACACGCTGTCGTCATCTACTATAACTTTTTGAAGTTCTCCTTCGTAAAAAGTGCCCTCAACATTGTCTCCGTCGATGTCTTGTAATTCGTACATAGGTATACTCTGCCTGGTTGAACGAGACTTGACGACGAAATGCTCACCGGTCCAACGTTCGTCGTATTCGCGATCAAAAGGTTTACGCAAATGTGATATGCGAACTGAATCACCAATTTTAAATTTAAAGTGAATTGTTTTTGCTTTTTTCGGTTTTGAGCTTGCTTCCTTTGTAGGTTGATCGTAAACAGACATCCATATATATGGTTCGTCTCTCTGTTTGACTTGGTTAGGAGCCATTTTTATGGTGCGATGATAGGTAGAGTTATAACTTTTGATTATGTTAGGTAACACGTCGACCCATCGGTGAGTCTGATTCTGAGTCATATAACGACTCAGGCGAGATTTTATAGTTTTGATACCCCTTTCCGCGAAATTGGCTTTCTTTTCGTTTCTAGAAAAAAAATGATTCACGTTTTTTTCTTTTAAAAAATTGTGAATTGATTTATTGTAAAATTCGGAACCCATATCCGTTCTTAACTTTTTTGGAGGTGAAGTTGATGAAAACACGGAGGATAAAGCTTGGACCATTTCGATACCTTTCGTCGACTTTAAGGGTACAGCCCAAGCGTATTTAGAGAAGACATCGATGGCAAAAAGAAAATAACCATAACCGTCATTGTCTTTGAGAAATGAGGTCATGACGGCTGTGTCCGCATCCCATTGGTAGCCGATCTCGGGAACAATCACATGTGTGCGTTTAAATTTTCTGTTAATCTGTCTGTGTAAAGTAAAGGTTTCCTGTTTCTGTAGCCATTTCCTGATTTTGGATCTACTAAGTACATACTTTCCTTCCCTCCGTACGGCGCGATATAATTTTTCCAGGCCACCGAACGAACCCGGATGCTTGGGGTCGTAATATATTGATTTTAAATAATCTTCGTAAGACATGTTCCGTATACAAATTTCAGTTAAAACATTATATTCTTATAGACACATCTCGATTTCGACAATTGTTGGAAACACCACTTCGTCTAAATCCTTAGAGTTCTTGATACCAGTGATAAGTATGGTACCTCGTAAATGACATGTGAAATGAATTCCCTGACGACGTAACATGACAGCAGGAAACAACTCCGGGTCGTAATTAAAGTTTAGAATAGGAGACAAATGTTTCAAATCTATGACCCCTGATAGTTTATGAACTGCGGATGCGGTGATGAGGCGAACGTTGCTCAATCGCACGGGGTATCTAAGTTTTTGTAAAATCCGAGCGTACCGTCTCAATCTCTTTAGTCCCTCTTCAAAATGAATGCAAGGACCATTACAATTTATCTTGCCGTTAGAAAAAATTAAACAATTACCACCAATTTTCCTATTCTGATATATGATCCCCGGAAAGTTCATAGGATCATAACGCACATTGTTCAGTTGGTATACCAAATTATTGAGATTAAATGTTACATTAAGATTTGCTTGATACACGACGTTTGTCAACCTCATCTTATGACTGAAACAATCAGAGTGAAATGAAAAAAAACATTCGTCTGTGTATTCAAATAGGGATTAAGTTGTTCAAAGGATTAAGTTGTTTAAAGGATTAAAATACTCGTGTTATTGATCGATTCATATCCGATTTTGACTTCCGGAAAACTTCCGTGATCTATCGGCTACTTCCGTGATCTATCGGCTGGCTCCTCGGGAGCCTCAATTTAGGTGGGAGCCTCAAATTAGCACGAAACCCCACCGACTATACTACTGGTGGTAAGCTTCAACTATTGAATTGGTGTAAAATTCAAGAATATGTACTACATCTTGATAATATTATTCATTTCTAAACAAGACTGGCGTTGGAAAAACGTGTGTTTTTTCTTTTAGTTGAAAACTACATGGCTTACTGATGTCTTTTTGAAGAACGGTCTTGAATTGTTCAAAGTAAGGTAGAAACTTAAATCCAACTCGTGATATAAAAATAATATAGTCCTTTTTTGTTTCCAGCTTCTGATGACAAAAAGCAATGTACGGGGGTTGTTCTAAAATCTCTTCTGGGGGAAATGTTACAGAGATAATCAAATCTGATGTTCTGTACTTTCTGTACTAGGATGGCGGAACCAAAGGCTTGGTGGAACTTGTCCTTGTTGTCCAATATCTGGTCATGGACACCTACTTTCTATTTAATGTTGTCTCCCACTATTCTAAATCTTCTACCCTCTCTGATCAGATCAATCAACTCGTCGTTGAAATGGCCTCCTATTTGATCTACAAGTCTTAAGCTATTTGCGTAGCTAAGACAAGATTCCAACCCTCTGCAGACGATCGAAAACCTATAAGTTTATAATGCAATCTGAAACATGTATATTAGCAAACTGACTTGAATATTTGTTTTTAAAGGGACTTTGACACGATGTGAGCTCAATTTTTTCAAATCTTTTTTTTTCATTTTTAATGTCTAGAATGGTCAATATGGATGTTTTTAATGCTCTGTCAAAATTTGAATGTCAAATATCGAGTAACAAGCGAGTTACAGAGGTTAAAATTCTTTGTTTTGTAAACAAAGCTCCGCGGGTAGGTTAAGACAACTCAGAGTTTAATGATCGCCGATACATGTACTATGGTCATTTTAAAAAATGTTTATTTTTATGAAAACAGTGCTGAATATTAATATCAAGTGAATGTATTCAACAAGATATTATATTTTTAGTTCGGAATCAAGTCGATCTTTAAAGCTGCCTATAGTTAATCGTTTAAATAAATATTGTAATTATTTACCGGAAACCTCCTCAACGTTTTCAATTTCATTGAAAATACTACGTATTTTTCATTTACAACAACAAACCAAAAGATTCTAGCAGCATTTTTCAAGTATTTAAGGTTATGTGCTTTTGATATTTGCCAAATTCATCTTTCATAATATTCGGGGTAGTGTTACACTTTTGTCTTTTTTGTACACACTGACAGAGGAAAGGCCGGTCAAGCCACATATATGTCTATCTGCTTACCTTATAACACTCATGGGATGGTTCAGGTGACGGCTGTGATTCTCTCCTCCTCCTCCGTTGTTTTGCCCTGTCCTTATAAATGTCGTAGGGCTGGATCCTACCCAACTGATGCATGTGGATCTCTCTCCAGTTCCCATCTCATCATAAATTTCCCCCACTATCTCGAGTCTAATCCTTGTTCCGGAGGTAAACGTTGCTTTCTTCGCTCATGATGAGTGATCAAAGCAGACGATCGATTATTTATCATAATCTTCGGACAGGTCCCATTCCATGCAGGGATGTACATTGGATTTAAAGTCTGTATATATATTTACCGAAAACTGGGTCAAAATGCTTCATAATTACAAGTAAACAAATGCAGTTAGTTATGGTAAAAAAATCCATTGTTTTGTCGAATTATCTCCCAATTACATGAATTTCATGCGATAAACATCCTCAGTTTTACATAAAACAACTTTCATCACCTTCACAGTTTGATAATAGATCCTCCCAATAAAAAAACATGCCCCAATTAACTAATGGTTACATTTCGATCAAAAGAACGCCGAAAATACTTATGTGTCATGTGACTCAATAGAAGCGGGGAGTAGATCCATAAAAAAAAGTCGCTTTTGGTCATGTGACTCAAAGAGAGAGCTGTGACTGGCCCCTTTAAAAAAAAGTCGCTTTTGTTTTGGCACAAGGCCAACCCCTTTCCCTATCGATCTAAAGACGTGCTATTATGACGTCATATTTGCTTACTTCTCTGTACGGAAAGAATGCACTGTGATTTTTGATACACCGCTGTATGATTGAAGGCTATGAAACATTGTGTTAAAGATAAATTAAGCGTAAAAATAAGAGCAAATCCTATTATTTTACAACAGATTTATTAACCATAGATACAGCATTCACTTCAAATAGCATTGCGTTAAAAAAATTAACAATATATAGAACAGCGTTATAATACACAAACTCAATGTTTTTGTTGTTTCACATAGATCCATAAGGTTTTTTTTATTTTACGTACGGCCCTTGCACGGTTTAGGGCCTCAAACATCCATGAATTTCTTCGGTCTTCGGGAGCTAAGTCATATATTTGGTCCCGTGCGAGATCAAAAGTCACTCGTTTTCTCCCCGATTTCCTTCCAGAGTTTGCTATCCACTTCTTTTTTCCTAGAGAGGGGACCTTACACTTAGGAAATTTCCGCCGATATTCCTCATAAGAAATCCCCGTCAATTTCGGTAGAAATTGCTTCTTCACTTCCTCAGACAGGTAATGAATGACCATCAATATCCACGGGTTTACGTCGTTCATCTAAGCTAATGTTACAATCACATTCCTATAAAAATCCACACTGGTAATCTCTTTCTGTGTCCGGTCTGAAATTTCAGCAATATTACTTTTGTATTTTTCCTCCCAGCCCTCGGTCTGAGTTAACGAAATCCAGACCATTGAAAGATGAGTCTAGATTGGATAAAATCATTCTCAAAAAATCGGCCATGATATATTGCTGATGTTGCTCACCGACTTGTGAATTTTATCGTTCAGATATAATAAATAACAAAAAATATGCTACTCGTTTTTTATTTAAATATATATAAAAATAGAGATATTAGATATTCTAGAACACTCTATATAAGATGATTTGAATATGCTAGAAGGCGAGTCTCGTGCCTCAATTCTTTTAAGAATTATTTAGAAAGTAAAAATGTGCCTCATATATTCTTGTGCCTCAATATAGAATTCTCTAGAACTGCAGGTGCTCCTCAAATCGATTTTAGAATTTTTTTAGAACGTTTATTGCCTATAAAAAGTACATCACCGCTATTATTATATCAGTCTTGTTCTGGCATTGCAATCGACATGGCACAGAAACAATTAGATCTCTTGGAGAGTGCAGACCCAGTCTCCGGCCAGCTGAATTACAGTCATCTGACTACCGTCAGAGATTATGTGATTAATCTACCAGAAACACAGGATGTGTCTGAACTTCTGAAAAACCAGTTAGTAAAGAAGATGTCCCTCTACTCATGGCCACTTTGGACGGAATTCTCAACAATCTGATATCCATCACCAACAAATAGAGTAAAACCAGACACAATATAACCAGAGATCTACATTCTAAGAAGTAAGTAAAATCAGAACGCAGCACTGTTAAGGCTGCATTTACTTAAATTACTAAGAAATGTCATTAAAAACAACCTACAAGTGTGATAATCGTATAAATCAAAACTCGCACACATTTTTTTTCCAGTTACTACTATTATAACTCTAGTGACCCATGTGTTACGACACACATGTGCATTTGGAGTCATCACGTGTTTATCACGTGGCATCGATATTTATAAAAAAAAAATTACTAGGTCACAAATATTACAATATCGCAAGGGCATAACCCCGTTTGCACGTTTTTTTTTTGCATGACAAAATGACAATAACAAACCGTCAACCATCTCAAAAATCCATAAAACGAAATACAAATTCAAAGCAGAGCAACACGGACCTCCAAGATAGAGGCAGGATCAACTGCCATGGAGGAGTGAGCATCCTCTGCTGACCGGTCACACCCGCCGTGTGCTCTTTGTCGTAATCGGGGAAAATAAAAACCACAAAAGTCCGTAGACAATTAGGTAATTAATGGTGGTCCATCAATTAGTATGAAAAACGTCAGTCAGCATGCGACCAAGTGGAAGATTGTATTTGCTGACAAGGTCGTTGTGTCGACCATAGAACGTACGAAAAATGACTTTAAACGAGACTGTTGATAGACCTGTTTTATCAACTTGTTTGTCAGTAGCTTGCCTCGTCTTAGAAACTGTTCATACGAAGAGCATGCCCTTGCATATCGAATTAACTGAGAGACAAAAACACCATATGCAGGTGATGAAGGTATATTGCTACATAAGTAAGGAAAGTTGACTAAAGAAAAATTGAAGTAATCGCGTTTATCATAAAGTTTTATTGTTAGGTTACAAATTAATGTCCATTTCCAGTAAAATATCCAAATATGAAACAGATGACGCTGACTCTATGGTATCTTCTATATATTGAGTCGACGTAAGTATGGAGATAACAATTGTTAATTGATAATACGTTGTCGATATACCTAAATGTTGAGTTGAAGGCCACAGCGAGTGATTTATTTATTTTTCACGTACAAGTTTTTGAATAAATTCTGCTTCATAAGAATACAAAAATAGGTCTGTCTGCTAACAATGGGGTACAATTGGTACCCATGGGAATTCCAACATATTGTTGGAAGACTTGATTTCCAAAAACTACATAGATGTTGTCTATCAGAAACCCAAGCATCTTTTTAATGTCAACTTCAGAGTACTTGTGTGTGCAATCAGAATGGTTTTTAACAAAATAGTTTTTTAGATTTCCAATGACAAGGTAAGCATTTTTACGACTTCCATTTGTATTGAAGAAACAACTGTCGATGATTTCAAAAAGTCTCTTCAGATCTACAGTATGATCCTCATCATAACAGACAAAATAACTTAGGAGAAACTTGTATGAATGCGTTTTGCTAATGAAGTAACTGATACTCCATTCATACGACACAATTTGCATACATGTAAATTAGTATATTTTACACACATGTAAAGAGGCGTAGCGCCTTTTCCCAGTTTAATTTGTCGTGGGGAATGGTTGCATAAAGCAATGAAAAATCGTATGTTTTGATGCTATTGATTTTGGTAAGATTTTGTGATCTCAAAGTTTTTAATAATTCTTTAGTGTTTTTTAGTATCCACATCTGATTCACACCACTTTTTGGAGTATATTGTTGTAAAGTACACTTGAAGCTTCTCCTTAACTTCTGTAAGAATTTTAGTAAGGAGTAAAGAGAGAGGTTTAGTAGAACATTTACTTGAACCTGCTATATATCTCTGCGCGGCTATGTTAAGGCTGCCCGAATTGATGTGTAGAAAGTCACCTGTCTGAACTTCATACGATAGATCTTCATAATTAACTTTGATGTCACAATCTGCATTCCTTTCGATAGTTCTCAGGGAATGTATCGTAACGAAATAAGTGAATTTTACTGAATATTATTAAACCGCGTGGTTCCTTTACATAGACGCTGTTTTAAATACTAGTAATACTAAATTCAATATTATCATTACTTAGTATAAAAAATCGCCAGTTTTAAAGCCTCGTATTAGGTAAATGACTATTTATAAACTAATGGTTTTGGAGACTCGCCCTGCTACGCGTAAACTAATGAATGGAGATAGTTTTATGCATGTAAAAAACAGTCTGGCGCAAGTGAAAGATCAATTCAATCTTTGTATTTTTTGCGTTAAACTGGTAGAGAAAATAAGTACCAATGTGAATCATGCTGGGGGAAACCTACCAATTTACCCAATGTTGTGTAATTCGAGCTTAAAAAGTAAAAATGTGTCTAATTTCGATGAACGGACGCAAAGTATTGACAATATTTCAAATAAACGAAATATTTATATGAACCCCCAGCAAGAACTGCAAAATACATTACTTATCGAAGGATTTTTAATAAAAATATATTTGATTTAATGTCATTTATCACTTGCGCCGATGCGATCATACGCTGTGTTAGGATACGCACGTCACGTGCTTAAGAACAACATATGACGTCACAAAAATGCATCAAATATATTGTTGGATATCGCTGTCTATTAATGTAACAAAGATTTAAAGAAAATCGCCCGGTTAAAGTGTTTATTCGATAATTAAAACAGTATCGTTTTCCGATATAAATTTAGCCTTAACATAGCTGCGTGTTTGTAAGGACTTTTGTGAAGCTTTGGAATCCAGTACAAGGTAAATCGCAAGACAAGTATAAGGTAAATCAAATTCATTTTGTTTATTGGGGTTTTAAAGGTATGCATAACCAATTTAACTCCTTACTGTCTTCAGACATCACCCCTTGATGGTAAGCCTTCCCTTGGTCAAGTAGCGAGAACCATTTGCTACCCACAAGGCTGTCAAGTACATCCTGGATTTTTGGGAGGGGCCGACTATCAGCCACTGACGGTTGGTTTATCTTCCTGTGGTCAACACAGACGTACACTACCGTCCTTCTTCCTCACACATACTAACGGACTAGCAAAGGCGGACTTTGACTTCCGGATAAACCCTTTTGACAACAGATCATGAATATAGTCTTTCACCTCACTGTACAAAGCATTCGGAATAGATCGGTATGTCTGTCGCACTGGGGTAGGATCTTGCATACTTATGTCCATCATTAAATCCAGTGCAAATCCTGCCTGCCTCATCACGTGAAAATACATCGGAGTACTCAAAAAGCAGCTGCTTTAACTTTTCCTGATCCTCTGTATTCAACTTGTCTGTGGGTAAAGACACAGGTGGGTCCCACTTCCCTTTGGCTGTACTTCGTGTGTCCATGGTCTCGGAACTCAACACCACATCGACAGAATTTACGTTTACAAATGAAGACACCGCCTCCAAAGTCCCAAAGTAAGTATTTTCTTTAAAACCACAACAGAGTTTGCCTTGTTCTTTACTGGGATACTAACAACAAGTATTCCTTTTAAAGGAATGATCGGCATGTTGGCTATTATCTTTTGTCAGCTTTGTTGATGTAATGCGAAAGCATTCCGCTACATGTTTTGTTGATTTTCAATATAATTAACATTTTTTGAAAAAAGACAAGATTGCATGTAAACGAAAATTGTCTATCAAATATTTATATAGGAAACTATTTGGCAAACTGATATTAAACTTTGTTTGAAGATAACCAAAATACTACATTCAATTACCGTATCTTGTAACTTCTAAATTGTAAATAATCCAAAACCTAACTTTAACAGCTTATCTTTTTTTTACAATCCAAATATCATGTTTATCCCCGGACAAATGGAGTATGAGTCTGTTTGGGTACGAGTCAGTTTGGGTACGACTTCACTTTACTCCGTTCCGAAATAGAAAGGCATGAATCTGCTTTACTTTTAGTAGGCGAATTCTACTTCCGGTAAATATTCTTACGCATATGTGAAGACGAACGTGATTAGAATCAGTTTGTATGTAACTGTATAAATGTTTTAATTTCAATGCATACGGATAAGAGTAACGTTTATTTAGTATTCTACGTGTAATTAAAGATTTAAATGAGGCTGTCATTGCAAAGAAAATAAAGTAGTGCAAGGCGCAATGCGTGCGCAAATAGTAAAATTTGCCGGATGCCTCATATGGACACAACTGTGATCGGCCGAAGCCGATCACAAAAATCATGGACCGATTATGAATGTCACTCACAGTAATGTTTCACTCATCACCAATCCACTGTCCTCAGAAACTGAGGGGTGAACAACCCCTTCCACTGACCTCCATGGTTTCTCTCGATTCTCACATAGGCACGCACAATCCGGGAACTTTTTGGCGGTATTTCCTGTGCCGACGACTTACTGTATACATTATACTCTGTCTTCGTCTCTCGTAGCATCTGTGTTATCACGTTGTCTGTCCTAGGACTCACCTCCGGTAGTGCATCCGTCAGAGCATTGTTTACACCTTCATTTGAACTGACGTAATGACAGATGACATTATAGCCAATGATTGGTCGGACTAAGGATTTAGAGTTTGACACAAGGAATGGAACTCTTAGGGAAGTAAAACTATGACCTAACTGGAACTCCAGGTCCGTTCATCCCTCAAAAGGTATCTCATTGTTGCTAGCTGAGGTGGGCATCAAGTCACAAGACACTAGATCACTGTAACAGAGCGCACATCGGAATCTGGACACTAAGTACGGAGATCTTCACTAGACACAATGGAGACTTGTGCCCCGGTATCCCACAAGGCTTGTAAGGGTACTTTGTCCAAGTAACAAGTCACAATCGGAATCTAGACACTGAGTACGGAGATTTTCACTAGACACAATGGAGACTTGTGCCCCGGTATCCTACAAGGCTTGTAAGGGTACTTTGTCCAAGTAACAAGTCACAATACATGTACTACTGATCAGATTAATAAGTCTTGACTTCACATGAGGATAAATAGTTTTATTGCACTTTCTGGTCTTGCAAAGTCTTAGTGAGATAGAGTCGAAACACACAGGTAGCTTACCAACTTCGGAGTCACTGTCTGCTCCCTCGGCGTGACCCCCTCTCGTTTCCCGACCTCCTCCTTACCTTGCAGCCTGCTTTGTAGTGGTCTTCACTCACACAGACCCGGCAATGAGTGCAGGAGAACCCACTGACGACATGCCGCAATCTCCGCATGTAGCTCCTGAAGTTCTGCCCAAAGAACGCCCTCTTTAACATCTTACTTCTGCTTTTTCTGCTTTGATTCTTTCTTGGGTGAATTTGGGACTGCCTCTGTAACTGCGTTCACCTTGGCTTTAACTAATCGCCCCTTCCTCTCTTTCTCCCTAGCCACAATGATACTGAACCGTTTGATTAATTCGTCGTCTTACCTTGGAGTCCAGGATGGGCTTTACTTCCTTCCGAAGTGTTTCGTCATGCAGCCCTAAATACAAGGTATGCTGGAACACAGGTACCACTAGTTTTTTATCATACTGCGCACCTGCACCCTCCTCCTTGGAAATGAACAGTACTTTCTGTCTCAGGCTTAACAGCTTTAGTAGGAAGTCTTGCGGTTCATCCCTGCCCTGTGCTGAGTTAGTTGACTGCATATAAAGTTCTGTGGCGGACTTCTCTTCAAAGTGGGATCTTAAAATCTTCCGTAACGATGAAAGCGACAGGTTTTCACGCCCTTCTAGGTAGAATCTTAAAGGTAAACATGGAGAAATCACCCTGGTGACCCATCAATAATGTCTGCTTCACTGTAGGACTTGCGGAGTCTGCTTCGATATGTCTCGGTAAACTCACAAATAAAAGTCTGGTTGGCCTGTCTCAAATTTAACCACTAATCTTAAAGTCCTTGGTACATAACGGGGGCGTTTGTGTTTGGACTCTACTGTTGGTGTGGCTCCTGACTTCGTATCAACGGTCTGTGTCTTTTCTGGAATATTCTCTGTCTTGATCTTCCTAGGTGTCAAAGAGTCGTTTAACAACAGCAAAACGGCGAAATCCCCATCTGTGGTCTCTTCTGCCTCATCCAACCACGCCAGTATGGCCTTGACTGCCCCCATTTTGTCTAGCTTCTCTGGTTCACGAACAACTTTGTTGTCTTTCAGAATTCCCTGCATGGTTTCTGTAGATGCCTGGTACAGCTTAGCCAGGACCTCAAACTCAATCTCTTGCTTCTCTCCCATGGCTATGGATTTATTCCGGACGACCCCCCAAAAGAAACAATTGCCACTTTACCTGGAAAGAAGAGAGTGAAGATATAAAAACATTCGTTTATTCAGTTGGGTACCAGATACTGACTCCTACATTCCAATTTTACAAACTTAAACTTACATTAGAGTAACTACGGTAATTTCACAAATCAACATTTAAGTAGTTTGCGGCTTAAAGGGTAAATACGGTAATTTCCCAAAAATCATTCATACAGCATTTTAGGTATATAACAATGTCATGAACATGCGTGAATAGATAAAGAATGTTATTCTATATTCGACAGATAAGTAATAAGTCTAAATTCCAGTTGAAAATGATAAAATACCAAAAATACAAATGGCGGGAACATGTGCTTGGCTGAACCCAGCAACATCCCAATTTAATAATATCGTCGCGTGACACAACAAAATATGAATATAAACATTATCCGCTTGATCTTATATATAATTCTGCTACATTACAAATACAACACAAGTCTCAAAATATGTAATTATATAGTTACCTGTGTAACAATTTTGATTTTCCCCGAAGATATATTTACTTTAATTCGGCTCTCACTTCATATCTATTACATACCGTTTAGTCTATATTACAGTTTAAGTCCTCTAAGCTTTATATTTCGATGTTTTCACATATTCCTTGTACATCCCCAGTTTATTTCGATTTCACCGCCATGTTGTCATTCTTCCCGTACGTGTTATATTAGCTGTAATTTCATTGGTCGAGACCGATAATCTAAGCTTATAGGATTATAGAATTATTTAAAGATTTTTATTGGTCCGCTAGGTATATATATAGGGCCACCCGGCAGATTTGAGTTTACTCTGCTAGGGTCAAGAACTTAGGTTCGTTTCTTTTCTCACTTTTCTCAAGAACTTCGTATTCGTTTCCTATATGATAGGGCATTCTATTTGATAATGTAGCCTTAGTAGAGTCACTTGATTGATTCAGGGTCGAATTAGATATCCCTTACATATAGCTAGTCTGATCCAATATTGTCTGTCGTATATTTCAGTACGTGTTACTATTTTTATACTTGGTAATCCCCGTGCCCATTATTGACCTTTGTCCTTCTCTATAAAGTATGGCCACCCACTAATGCAATAAATACGTATTTTCATTCATCCCTCATAACTTATTTATTTCTGTTGTTAAACAATTGCAATATAATTTATTTTCACAGTAATTTATTTTGAGAATATTTACACTCCTCCTGTTATTTTTTTTGGAAAATTATACTTGTTATTTGTTATCAATCATTTAAAGTCACATTTACTTCTGTTATAATAAATTATTGAAACTTTTCAAATCTTTTTATTTTAATAACAAGGTGTTGAACATAATCTGGAAATCAATACAGAACCTGGGTAAAACCTTTAAACAGTAGATTTTTAGGTGTTATGATTATCATTTTATATAAGAATTTTTGGAAACTTAATCAGTTGGTTAAATTTGAACTTAGGAGAACAAAGAGTTCTTTTACAGTCCCTGGATAAATGAATTCATTTGTACGTTTGGAGTACCTAAGCAAATTCATTCCGACCAAGGTCGCGAGTTTGAATCAGAGCTGTTTTCTGTTTTATGTAAAAAGCTAACATTTGTTCTTGTGCTGCCTCAGGTTGCAGCCAGTTAACCACACAATATAAAGTTTCCATTCTTTATTATTGATATGATGGTAAAAAGCTGTAAAAAATAAAATAAACAAAATAAGTAACTGAATTAACAGTGTTCTTTACATGTACATAGCTGAACAGTGAACATTAGTGACAGTAACGGGTTTCCATAGAATAAATTTTGGCGCCAGGGTTTACTTACATATAGTGATATAGTTATAGTACAAATGGTAAATGAAATAGCAATCAAATACTTTCTTTAGAACTCAGATATACAATAAAGCTGTTTTAAATTAACTCAGGTAGATATATATCAACAATGGTGTAGATCTCACAAATAATCATGACTAAACTCTGACACGATGATTTATCATTTAGACAATAAACAGCTATCAAGAAATAGATGAGATGCTTCTGATACACAAAAACACAAATAACACAAACTGTGAACTTACACTGTGGTCAGCAGCGGGTATCTAACAATAATAATACACGAAAGTGTTGCAGACCGCAACCATGCGGTTGACATAAACCGGAAACAGAAGAGTTCTCAAAACTACGGAAGCCGGGACAGAATAGTTCTTATGGCCTATAGGTCTTCAGTTCAAGAAAGTACTGGGTGTTCTCCCAATTTACTAATGTTTGGTAGAGAAAATAATAGTCTCATTGATCTTATCATAGGTAATCCTCCAGGTACACCTAACCCCGTTTGTCCTGTAGAGTATGTGGAATGGTTAAGAAATACTTTAGAAAATACTCATGAGTTTGTCCATGAAAACCTTAAACAGGCAGCGGCAAAACAAAAGAAGTACTATGACAGGGGTTTAAAACCTAGAACTTTTAAAGAAGTTGACTGTGTGTGGAGATGGTATCCCCCTACAGCAGGAATTAAATTAGGATTAGGGTGGATAGGTCCCTATAAAGTAATTGCAAAAATCACAGATGTGACCTACAAAATTCAGAAAACACCTGAAAGTTCATGCATTACAATACATGTAGATCATTTTAGACTATATGAAGGAGTAGTTCCACCATTAAGTTGGGTACCAGAGGTTATTCCCCATGAAGAGTCAATGTCAGATATTGCTATTACTCCTATAGATACTGAATCCAGTGACGATGAACAGGTTTTATCTCATTTTAATGTAGAACCCAGCCCAGTTGTAAAAAGGTCCAGAGCTGGAAGGACAATTAAGCCCAGGGATATCTATTCACCCTGAATCAATCTCTTTTATTTTTATTTTATTATTTTATTAATAAATACTTTGATATGTTATAAACATTTGTGAATGTGAATTCTGATATGGTTGATAACATTTAATGACTTAGTTCATTTACGTGGAAGTAAAATTCTTAATATTCAGTTAATATAATCTTCTTAATTTACTTCTAAAAATTTCATGCTTTCCTTGAGCTCCATTTTGTTTTAAGTTTCAAACCTTATAGCTGATTCTAACTTTTGAGGATATAGTCGATGAGAGTTGTTTTATTTTTGAAACACCGTAGTTGACCCCAAAAAGAAATATCTATAAGTTAGAACAGTACATTCTGTCTTTTAATTTTATCTAACTTCAGATTTACAGATAATTATTCATTGATAGAAACTACATGGTATTTGTGGTTCAGTAGATGAACATAATATGAATTATCTTTTCTGAGTTAGATTTTCACTTAATAAATTAAATATTTTGTTGATGTTTAATGAGAAAGAGATTAAATACTGGCCATATTTAAATCTCAGTATATAGAGACTCTGTTTAGATTTACGGTAGTCATGGAGTTAAAATCACATATACCTGATTTATATATATATATATATATATATATATATATATATATATATATATATATATATATATATATATATAGCTATCAATGCAGCTTAATAAATTTATAACTAGTATAGCATATGGAGTTTAGGGAAATGCAAAATACATGTATGAACAATTTATTTAATTTTTGTATTTTAAATTTTAAATTATTTTGGTAGCTATTAGCCATGGAGGACGTTTTAGATATTGAGGTAGCAGAGAAAGGGATGGAGTTCCTTGATGAGGAGGAGGGCGACGAATTTCCGGAAGGGATGGTTTGTCCCGTTCCGGTCTGTACCAACGGAAAACATATCTTCAAGAAGTACAACAATTATATAGCGCACTTCGACAGGTTTCACAAGAGAAACATTTATATCTACACCTGTCCTAAATGCAAGGTGAAAGACGCAAAGAAAACAGAAATAGTTAGACATTTTAAACGTAGTCACCCTTCCCATAGCCCACCTTCTATTATCGGAAAATTATCAGAAAACAACAAGTTCGTTGATCCAGGAAACTTTAAAAAGCCCAGGAAGAGGATTCATCATGAAGAGCGTGCGCGGGCCCAGCTCCTCAGGAGGCAAAGTTTGCCGGCACACCCGTTATTTGAGTTACCAGACATCTATAGCCCAAGGGATCAAAGATACCCAAACGGCGGATTTTCCCATAAATAAACTGTAACATTATACACATATGAACTGTTAAATTTATTGTCTGAAATTATGAATCAAAATTGTCTTTTGTTAAATTTTGATGAACAAAAATTATAATTTTTGTTTTTAAGGAGGGAGGAATGTAACAATTTTGATTTTCCTCGAAGATATATTTACTTTAATTCGGCCCTCACTTCATATCTATTACATACCGTTTAGTCTATATTACAGTTTAAGTCCTCTAAGCTTTATATTTCGATGTTTTCACATATTCCTTGTACATCCCCAGTTTATTTCGATTTCACCGCCATGTTGTCATTTTTCCCGTACGTGTTATATTAGCTGTAATTTCATTGGTCGAGACCGATAATCTAAGCTTATAGGATTATAGAATTATTTAAAGATTTTTATTGGTCCGCTTGGTATATATATAGGGCCACCCGGCAGATTTGAGTTCACTCTGCTAGGGTCAAGAACTTAGGTTCGTTTCTTTTCTCACTTTTCTCAAGAAGAGAGTGATAAAATATATTTCTTCACGTTTCCAAAAATTATGGAGATGAAATATTCATATTAAAGAGACGCTACAGCTCATATTGCGCAAATACCGTGAGTGACAGTTTTCCCATAACTTACATGAATTTTAAAATAATGCTTTGTAAAATTTAAAAATTCTCAATTTACAGTTAAATTATTCATTTCAGGCGGTCCAAACAGTAAATATTGCTAGCCCAGCCTTTTGATCAACAGCTTAGCGCATCGATTGTAAACAATTCAGCTTGACGTCCGGAAGGGGGTGAAAAGAGTACGAATTTCTACAGATTTTACTTGTGGTGTAAACAAAATTTTAAATATATAAATTTTGAATTCCGGAAAAATCTTTAACACGCAATTGCGAGCTTATTATTGCTGTAAAAAGATTCAATCACGACTTCTATTCTTTTATCTAACTGTGTTTAAAAAGGGAAATAACTAAGATGAGGAGAATTAGCTGTAATGTCTCTTTAAAGCTAGTTTTAAATGTAATACCTCTGTAATTCACTTTTAAAAAACATGTACATTGTGCCAAATGTTTTTACACTTTTTTCACGCGCAATACTCTTATCAGCTTGCCAAAACACACTTACTTCCCAACTTACTTTGAAATAGACAGCGCTGGCCAGACATGCTGGATTAATCAAGCCTCACCGCACGTGGCCTGGGTACTCTACCTATGCACCCACTGACTGTGGGAGGTTTTTTGCGTTACAGGGTGTAATCTGGATGTTTAATTTATTTGCTTCATTATCCTTATATTAGGTTTAGTATGCATGCCAAGTAAAATTAAACGAAAATATACCATGCTACGATCACGGTTGTCAGTACTTAATTGGGGGAATATTCAAGCTTCACAAAGCAGTGGTTCAACTTGTTGAATAATCATTTGGATCGATGCCGGGGGGGGGGGGGGGTAGCTTTACATAGAAAGATATGTCTCTGCAGGAGATTAATTGATTATGCGCAAATAATAATTATACGATACAGACAAAGAACCAAGCCATGTTTATTCATTGAATCTCATAATTATTCAATATTTCGGTCAACACTAGATGGTTCTTGAGGAATCTTCATTGTTTGACGTCACGGACAGGAGTCAGGAGGCTGTATAAAAAGTATAAATAGCCACTAAGCGATCACACGCCATTGCTATTCTTAAATTCATGCATATTCATATTTACTGGGAATTTGACGTATGGACCAAATTTACGAGAAAAATTATGTTTATTAACTGCAATATGTATAGTTCTATTTATTGTATATTTTGTAATTGCATATATGATGTTTATTTCAATAATAATATTGAAATATGAATCCTAAACGAATATTGCAAATTTTGCCGCTAGGTGGTGTCCGTCGAATCCACCAAGTTCATTATCGACGTCACATGCAAGCTGACCGGTAGCAATAGAGGAGGCTCATAGAGCCTCCGTCTAAAAATTCGTTTATTCAGTTGGGTACCAGATACTGACTTATAACGCAAATGAGTTCCAATAGCAGAGGACCAGTCAATAGCGTAAAGATAAACTGGAGTTACCTCTCTTTGCTTGTACATAAAAAATGGTAACCGCCCCCCTTATTCTATACTTACAAGTAAAACATTCTTTTTTGGTAATCATTGGGTACAACATGCAAATATTAACAAAATATTGATGTCATGTAATTGTTTACTTATATAATATATATTATGAATATATACCAAGTTGACACAGTCTTACACAGTTGCTCTACTTATTAGCTACATTGATGCATATATAGTATCGCTGATAAATCAATAATCAATGTGGAAGGTTGTGTATTCATGTAAAATCTAATGTCTGATGGCGAAAAGTGAAAATATTATTTAGAATAATATATCATATGCAAATAAAATATTGACATATTATCTTTTGTATAACAAAAAAATTTAGTGCGTTAGTCATGTTGATTAAGTAAAAAAAAAATCATAATTATTTACAATATGTGATCGTAGGAAAACACACATCGTACATGAACATCACTTTGTGATTACAGCACACACTTCTGGGTTTGCATTCCTTATCATAGTGTTTGCTTGTTTATAGAATGATTTGACCAATGCTTACCATATCTCCTACATACGTCGTCATCCACACGCATAGTATCACTCCACAGCATTTCGGCCTTTACATCAATGTCTGCCATTTTGGTAGCAGCTAAAAAAACCGCCGCGTCGCGGATCGATACAAGCGTCGGAAGGGAGCGGATCGAAACCAAACGACAATTCATGTTTTAATTTAAAAAAGTAAAAATAATGATCATTATTACGCAGAGTGGGATTTGATATTTGATTTAAGTCTCTTTAACGAGAAATCAAATCAAAAAATTTATCAATTGCCATTAATAGTTGTTATTTAGTTTAAATAACAGATCTTATGAATATTCATGAGTTCAAAGTTTATCAAAATAAGCCCCGCCTCCAAATTCCAGCCTTAACTGTGCTGCGAATTGAGACCAGGAATAGGACAGCTGACCAGGAAATAAATCCCTGTTATATCTATTGCGAATTAGGACATTGGACCCCTGAGTGTTCACAAAAGTAGGATCCGGCTAAAAAAGGCAAAGACAAAGATCCACAAAAGCAGTGGGCTTTCGAATGCCCTGACAAAGAAAATAATCCACCAGGCGCTAACAAGAAAAAACATCGAGGAGTTCATAACCATGAATTCAGTTTTTTGCCCACATGTGTGGGAGTAAATATTTTTAAGATTAAATATTTTTAAGATTTAATACATTTTAACTATATTGGCCCCACCCTAGGGCCAAAACCCCTGTCCCAGGGGTCATGAATTTCAAAATTTAGGTAGAAGACTTCATGGACATCATATCCATGCATTTACTTTTTCACAAATGTATACGGGAGTATAGAAGAAGATTTTCTAAGATTTAATGCATTTTTACTATATGACCATATTGGCCATATACGACAAGAATACAGTACAGTTTTCCAGTGCGGCAATTCTGTAAACCATTTACAAACGAAACCAGACTAATATAATAATTGCCCTAGACCCTTGTTTCTATACTAAGCTATCTACAAAAATCTCTGTTCTGAAACAGGGTTACGAGGGTAACAGACCCTTGTTTCTATATACAGCTATGTTCTGAAATAGGGTTACAAGGGTTACAGACCCTTGTATCTACATAAATATGTGTTCTGAAACAGGGTAACGGGGGTATCTGTGTTCTGAAACAGACCCTTGTTTCCAAATTTTGGCTATCATTAATAATTTGTGCAAGTAAAATTTAAGAATTAGTATAACTGTGTCTTTTTTAATAAATATGATATACTAGTAGTTATATTAAACTTTGGTTATTTGTGTCTCAAAAAGAAAAGCAAAAGGAATATATTATCTTTGTCACTATAAATGTTAAATAAATTAGGTTTATTTCCTTACATTTTTTAATCAGAATAAATAATCTGTTTTTGCATGAATTTTCCTTTGGAAGTCCTCAACTTGCCACTTCGATATATTCATCCAGACCCAACAGTTACAAAAAAAAAATGCCCAATATATGTGAGAAGAAAAAGCTCATAAAATATTTTGTGTAGCTTCATGATTAATGTTTCCTTTGTTTCTAATTGTCACACATTTAATTCAAAGAATTCATAAAGTCAAAAAGAAAAAAAATACTAGACTGATTATGTTTGATTTATTTTTTTGTGATTTAAAGGAAAGTTTAAGAAGGTTAATGAATGGAAAAAACATCTTTTAAATGCACTTTTTTCAATTCGTATGGAAATCTAGCATGCCTTTTCAAAATGAAAATACAGGTGTTGTGTATACATGTATTTGTTGCGAGTGGCACGGTCAGCAGAACAAAAGCGGGTATTCTCTTAAGGTGTGAAATTGATTGACCCTCAGAAGCATTACCTGAATTGGCCTGTAAAGGAGATGTACACATCGTAGCTTTTAACTTGCGAAATGAAGGAACGCTAATCCATTCTATATGAACTAACATGGGTTTGTAACGTACTCGTTAAGCAGAACAAAGCAGAATTGAAGAGAACAGTGTAAAGGTGTGAACATGATTTTCATCAAAAGCATTACCTGAATTAACTTGTGATAGAGAAGTACACATCAATGACTTTCAACTTACAAGATTAAAGATATTACAGAGAACTTCATAGACTTCTTCAGAAGCTTGTATAGCCCCAATTTTCGTATCTCATCATTGTCGCCAGACTGGAGCAAATAAAGCAATCTTAAGGTAAGGAAAATTTGATTCCTTTTTTTATCACATTATTAAACTAATTGTTATCAAATGATTAAACAGTGCCTGCTGTTTTCAGTAAGGAAACAGGCCGATGGCATTGACATGCAATTATTAGTTTCAAAATTCTTTATTATGATAAATAAATAAATTATATTAATTATTCATTTAACTATAAAAGCACCATATCTAAATATAACATTGGTCTCAATCTTCATCAGATAATATTGCCATTAAAAACTTTAAAAATGCCAATTTAACACTGTGTAATGTCTTAATTAAATTACACAGCCTCCATTAAAAAAAAATATGCTGCATATATAAAAGTTGCTGATTGGCTTGATCAATAAATTTCAAAGATAAATTAAGGTACTATTTACAGACAATTTAAATACCGATAACTATTAACATATGCATAATGTTAGGTGGTTTTTTTTATTTTTTGCTTATGAAAATTTTTTTTTTCATGCATATAATGATTATCAGTACTGGTATAAAGTGTACATAAATCTTATAAACAAGAATACTGATCGGAAATATGAAGGGATCTGGGTAAGCTTAGGTTTAAAGGAATAATTGAAATCAATTTACCGGGTAATTTGAAAGTACCGGTAAATTAGAAAGAGCAATGGATACTGAATGAAATAATTTCTACTTTCAATGAGATTTAATGTAAATATTTAATGTATCTGGAAATAATTTATTTATTAAGCATCTTTTACAAAGACTGAATATACCGGTACGTAATGTTGATAAACCTACACATTTTACCAAATTTTACTTGCACTTGTATTGACTTAGTACTAACAAATGATACTATCAAAGTCAGAAATGTCATTGTAGATGAACCTACTTATGTAATACTCGCCTGTTACTAATTATAGAAATTTCTTTCTTAAAATTAACATAATATAAACAACAAGCATTTCATCGCATAGTTAGAAACTACAATATGGCATATATTATCAAGGTCCAAATAATGATGACCTAATGAATATTAACTGGTATGAATCAGTGTTTAACTCTTGTAACAACGTCAATGATGTAAATCAAAACTTTATATATATATATATATATATATAGATATATATATATAGATTATTACATGGCAATTTTTATATCGCATCCTATATTAGCCCTCGGTCGCTGTATATCAGCCCTCGAGCCTGACGGCTCTCGGGCTGATATACAGCGACCGAGGGCTAATATCGGATGCGATATAAAAATTGCCATGTTATGATTTTTATATCATATACTTATAGAAAATATTAAAGAAACAATAAAAAACGTCATGTGATGAATGATAAGTGTTAACAAATCGCTCTGTGTCTACATATTCCATCTATAATAAGCTTCCCAAAATTTTTTGCGCCAGCTGTTTGTGTACCAAGTTGACGTCGACGTAACTATTTGACGTCATACTCGGAGATCGGAGTTGAACGACGCATTCCGAACTCTACGTCATAATAGCCGATGATTAACGGAAAGGGGTGTGATATAACATCCGAAGATTGCCGGAGAGGGGTGTGATATAAATCTTATATCACACCCCTAGGGTTTATATCACACGGGTAGGTGAATTTTCGGTTTATATCGCACAGGGCGGAAAAGGGTATATTTTCTATAAGTATACGATATATATATATATATATATATATTGTATTACCAGAGACTCTCTGGTATTACATGTTATAAACAAATACCAAAAAACAAATTATAATACGCCTACTGATAAGCCCTTTATTACTACAGAAATACTAAGGAAAATGAGGCCAAGAAAAACCTATATACACAAAAAAGCAAAAAATACAAAACAACCCAATTGAATACATTGGCAGAAATTTCACAAGTTACTTAACATGCTTAATGAAGTTATAGATTTGGTGCGAAAGAGCAGGAGAGAATTAATATAAAGCAACTGGTTCCATAACTGGTTGATAAGTCCACTCCAACAGAAAAGTGGTAGCGCACAGCAAAATTAATCTGTTAATAGGTTAAAGTCACAAAATTCTCCCACACCCTCTCTCAAAACTCATGATGGAAGAAAACTGATTCATCGCATTGATATTGCAGAAGAACTAAATACCCGGTACATTCTTTTTAAGTATTTCACATATTGAAAATGAATCAAACTTGCCTGAACATGATCCTGGACCTCCAAAATATGACTTTCCTAATTTTGAATACAATTATAAAATAAATAAATTGTAGTTTATTAATTTTCTATATCATGTTTGTTCAATAGGTCAGAGAGTCCCAGCCAGGCCTTCATGTTAATCGTAGAGATGATGTACTCTGAACTGAGTGAACTGACAGAGGAGGAACAAAGGAGAAGACTTCAAGATTACACACTGTGTTATGATAATATTTGCAACGTTGATGAATTAGGAGCAGCCAAAGAAGATCTTCCTCTTCCTGGGCCACTTTCAGACATGATTATTTTTTATTTAGATGCTGGAGGTTACAGCCAAAGGGCAGTTTTGGCAAGAGGTCAGGGCCTATGTTAACGATGTGCTACTGCGCTACCATGAGAAAACAACGTTAACACAACAACCATGCCAAGCAGCAAATCGGATGTTGAATGTACTTTGAGGATTGTGTAATCATTTGAGTTCATGTCTTTAAATATAAGAGGTCATATAACTATAAATATGAAATACACTGATACAAAGTAATGATTAATATCTGCCATATTTATCCAAACATATCCACCTTCTCTTGCATTATATTTCAATTTTCTAGGAGAAAGAAGACATCATCAAATGTATGGAAGACTCAGTCCTGCTAGACAAGTCCAGGGCCGCCATAGCTCCGAACATTGCTGTGTCTGATATAATTGCCATTTTAAAGAACACTCCTGGGGCAGAAATAACCAAATCAGGGAGGATTATAGGGAAAGTCCGGAGGTTGCAAAAATCCCCATGAGGGTCCTAACAAAACACACAGTTCTTTGCCTAACATCAGGTAATTCCTAACGGAGATTCATTGTTTGCTTTATAGTGTGATATATTACGTCATGGTCAGCTTGTAATTTAAATGAGATACACAAACCATAATATACAGCAGTCTTAGTTTTCCTTATGATGATCTTATAAAAAGTAGTGTATTTTGCAGTTTCATGATTTTGTTCTTATGATGTTCTTCAGCGGAATTATATTTTGTTGATTATAATTTTGAGATTTTCCATACAACTCCTCTCGATATTGCACATTTTTTTACTAAAAGCATATCATGTACAAATCATTTATATCCTTTTTCTTGTTTTTGTAGGTGATGCAGCCGAAGAAACTGCTGTTAAGGAAGCAACCTTCCCGGAGATTGAGGCCAATGGTAACATGATTTGAAATTATAATTGTTGGTCACAACCAAGTTATATTTAATGGATTCATGACTTTAAAAAAAACCAAATTGTGTGAACTGACAGAGGAGGAACAAAGGAGAAGACTTCAAGATTACACACTGTGTTATGATAATATTTGCAACGTTGATGAATTAGGAGCAGCCAAAGAAGATCTTCCTCTTCCTGGGCCACTTTCAGACATGATTATTTTTGTCCCCCGCCGCAACGCGGAGCGGGGACATAGAAATGCCGGGCGTCCGTCCGTGTGTCCGTGGGTCCGTGCGTCCGTCCGTCACACTTTTTTGTAAGCGCTCTCATGCCTACAAATTTTGACAGATTTTCATTACATTTATACCAAATGTTTATACACCTATTACCTTGATCAAGTTCGAAAATCAGCATTGGTCGATACTTTTTGTTGGAGTTATGGGACTCTGACCACAATAATGACTCAATTTTATCCAAAAATTGACCTTGTAAGCGCTCTCATGCCTACAAATTTTGACGGATTTTCATTAAATTTATACCAAATGTTTATACACCTATTACCTTGGTCAAGTTCGAAAATCAGCATTGGTCGATACTTTTTGTTGGAGTTATGGGACTGTGACCACAATAATGACTCCGTTTTATCCAAAAATTGACCTTGTAAGCGCTCTCATGCCTACAAATTTTGACGGATTTTCATTAAATTTATACCAAATGTTTATACACCTATTACCTTGGTCAAGTTCAAAAATCAGCATTGTTCGATACTTTTTGCTGGAGTTATGGGACTGTGACCACAATAATGACTCCGTTTTATCCAAAAATTGACCTTGTAAGCGCTCTCATGCCGACAAATTTTGACGGATTTTCAATTAATTTATACCAAATGTTTATACACCTATTACCTTGGTCAAGTTCGAAAATCAGCATTGGTCGATACTTTTTATTGGAGTTATGGGACTTTGACCACAATAATGACTCCGTTTTATCCAAAAATTGACCTTGTCAGCGCTCTCATGCCTACAAATTTTGATGGATATACATGAAATTAATACCAAATGTTTATACCATTAATACCTTGGTTAAGTTCTTAAATCAGCCTTGGTCGATACTTTTTGTTGGAGTTATGGGACTTTGACCACAATAATTACTTCATTATATCAAAAATTGACCTTGAAAGTGCTTTCATGCCTACAAATTTTAAGACATTCATAAAATTTATACCAAATGTTTTATGCTCACACAAAGACGAGCTGGAGGGGGCATATTGTTTTACTCCTTTCCGTCTGTAATTCAGTACAAACGTGCGTCTGTTTGTCCATCTGTATACTGTTATATCGCGCTCCGCCCCATCATCGAATATATTGCTAGTTTATTAACATCTGAAGACATCAGAGATATATGTAAGTATAATAATTTATGTGCATTTTTTTCATACATGTTACAAGGTGCTCAGACCTTACCTCCAAGAACCATACCAAAATGTATTCTTAGTTAGTGTAGAACTTTCAATTAAATTTTCTCAGCCATTCCATCACATTGCATTTGATCTAAATAAAATATATTTATGGGGGTTAAACATGTATGTATTTGGGACTTTATTCAAACACTCTAATTAAATTTTGGTATGTGGTGAGCGCCGGGCAACATGTATGAATACACATAATCATCAAATAATCACTTCATAAAAATATTTTATTTATTTGGGATCAGGATGATTTCAAAGATAATATAATGTCATTAATTAAAAATAGAAAATAAAAAAAAAAAAAATCATATCTTAATAATATGTGTATTCAATCATGGCTAAGGGTCAAACAGCATAAAGGTCTCATTGTATTTATTTTTTTTGAATTAGTGATAAACAAACATTGTTCTTAATATATTTGAAATAAGTGAAAAACAAACATTATCTTTAATATATATAATAATGATATGTTTGACAATTATTATAGCTTTTATGCTGTTTCAGATTTGTTTTACTAACACATTATTTTTTGTTGTCCTTTTTTGATGTGGAGGCTCTACATAAAAAAAGATACTAATATCAAATGAGCTGGAATTCACAGTGAACTGCATACTATCCAATTTTAAAGCCAGCATGACCTGATTTATATTCAATGAATTTTCTCTACTGGATGAGACTAGTGATTAAAAATATTTGATAATTATTTGGAGCGATTAAAAAGTCCAGTGACATTATCTGCAAAATCATTCGGAATGAATTCTTGCCCTTTTTTATTATAATTTATACAAATATAATTATATTATAAAATTTATTTCACTCAATGTGATAGAATAAACACAATAAAGTAAAACTTAGTATATCATGCTTGCTTTATTCAATGAGTTATATTATTTGGTTTCACCCAGAAGTTAATGGTTTCTACCCAGTGGTAGTGAAAATGAGATACAGTTATTTATTATCATTTGGTATCTTCTGACTTTAAAAATATTGGAATGTATAATCACATATAAAAGAGTTATTATAAAGTGTATTTCATTTTTATGCCCCACCAACTTTGTTGGGGCATATAGTTTTTCGCTCTTGTTCGTCCGTCCCACCTCAGGTTAACCTTTGCGTTTAAGCTGATTTCTCAGAGATGGTAAATCAGATCTTTATGAAACTTTGTACACTTATTCATCATAACAAGGAATACAAAATGAATCAAACATTTTTCAATTCTATTGAAAAGCTGTCGGATGGGGCATCCGTGTCTTAGGCAACACATTATTAGTACTTGTAGTTTTTATATCAGCACCATTGCAACCTTTAATACTATTAAGCATTAAACAGATGGAATTTGTTCATGACTTCTTTTTGTGTTTATCGCTTAATAGTAAGTCAACTCTTTACAAGTCCTTGTAACAATTTTTTATTTACAGATCACAATGGAGAAGATTGAAAAAAATTACGAAATGTGGTGAAGAACTTGTAAACAAGGGATTTCAGTTACAAGGGTGCATGAGCAATATGAATTTGAGTGGACAGAATAGGGCAAATTGCGACTATTTGTGGAAAACTCTCACAGAAATCCGGAACTTAGGCAGCGAAATAGCAAGAGTAGGAAACGAGTTGAAACCTGCCATGAAGAGTGAGATTGAAAATGAAGAGAGACTTAAAAGGATGCGACTTGATTTATCAAAAGTGAAAAAAGAGAAGATTGACTTGGAAAAAAGAATTAAAGAGCTTGAGGCTGAAACCAGCCTGTATTCTTTTGATGAGGAGTCCCTCCTTGGTTCACAACAAGAAGCAACATCACCGGTACAGGATGAAGAAGAACCAACACAACCAACATCAGAAGAACAAAAGAATCAGCCAGGAACATCCTCACCTCCTCAAGAACCTCCAACTAAGAAGGAAAAGAGAACCAAAATAATGTTACCATAGACATGAACTAAAAGAGACAATTGTGTTAATTAGGACTTTACTGTTTTTCATTGGTTATGATTTACTGTTTTTCATTAGTTATGATTGTATTTACTCTGACACAAACATGGGAATGTTTATAATTTTGTTTAAATGATTGTCAGTAAACTTTTGTTTTTTAGGTTATGCTTACTTGGAAATGAAAGATAAAGTAAAGCCTTGATTTGAACATACACTTTATATGCAATAGACAATTGTGTTAATTAGGACTTTACTGTTTTTCATTGATTATGATTTACTGTTTTTCATTGGTTATGATTGTATTTACTTTGACACAAACATGGGAATGTTTATAATTTTGTTTAAATGATTGTCAATAAACTTTTTTTTTTAGGTTATGCTTACTTGAAAATGAAAGATAAAGTAAAGCCTTGATTTGAACATACACTTTATATGCAATATACTGGTAAGTACTGCAAGACTTATAATATGTGTATAAAAGATATAACTTGAAAGTTTTGAGTATTTTTTCCCTGCAGAAATATCAAATCAGGCACAATATGTAAATTTTAGTTGTTCCTATGGGTTGATACATACTTGAAATTATCAAGATGCCTAGACTGAAAAGAAAAAGTACAGACCAAAGACAAAAACAGATTAAAGAACTTGTTTCAAAGCGTAGAAGAGAAGAAACTTTATCAGCAAACAAATCAAGTGAAAGTGATATGATACCAGTGACTGCTGACATTTTTCCAACAAAGATATTAAATCTAAGTTCTTCAGAAACATCGACTAGTTACAAAACAACAACAAAGAACAAATCAAATGAAAATTCATTGATAGCATTCACTACTGACAAAACAGCAACAAACAAATCAAGTGAAAGTGCTACAAAAACATCAAACAGAGGCAAAACAAGAACAAGCAAATCAAATGAAATAGCTCCTAAAACATTGCCTAATGGCAAAACAACAAGAAAATTGAGTGAAAGTTCAACAAAAACATCTACTAGTGAAAAAACAACAAGCAAACCGACTGAAAGTCCTTCAAAAATATTGATCACAAGCACAAACAAATTGAGTCAAAAAGAGGAAACACCAGTGACTAGTAGTTATTTAACAAACACATTTAGTGTAAGTAGTAATGTATCGGCAAAAAATTGCTGCCTCAATGTTACAACAATATCTAATATTAGGGCAGCATCAACAAAGAACTTGAGTCGGGCTTCAAAAACAAAAGTAAATACTAGTGAAGGGCCAAGGAATTCTTCAAAATATAAAGAAACAAGTGTCACTGAGGATAAATCATCAAAGACTAATTCATGTTGTACTTCAACAAAAGAGACTAGAAATATGTTATCAACAGGAGCAAATAGTTTTCCTGAGAATGGAACAAATGTTTCATCAATTAGTTCAAATACTAGTTCAAGAACAGTTTCCTCTTCATCCTCAATAGTGAAAAACAAAAATGAAAGCTTTACACCTGTGAAAAGGTATTTTGAAGATCAGACTGATAAACAGAATAAAAGAAGAAAAGAATTGGAAGAAAAACGAAATTCCTCAAATTTACCTGAACAGGCAAATAATCTTAAACCGGCAGCAAATCGATTAAGACAACAAAAGTTAAGAGCCTTAAAAACTCCTGATAAGAAAAATGATGATAAAAATAAAGATAGAATAAGAAAACAAGTGGAAAGGGCACTTAAGACACCAGATCAAAGAAAGGTGGACAATGCTAAGGATAAGAAAAGGAAGAGTGACTCTCGTGACTCAAGAACACCTGCTCAAGTGGCCTCAGACAAAGACAAAAATAAGAATAGGATGATTGACTCACGTGGCTCAAGAACACCTGCTCAAATTGCCTCAGATACTGACAAAGATAAGAAAAGAAAGAGTGACTCTCGTGACTCAAGAACACCAGCTCAAGTAGCCTCAGACAAAGACAAAAATAAGAATTGGATGATTGACTCTCGTGGCTCAAAAACACCTGCTCAAATTGCCTCAGATAATGACAAAGATAGAAAAAGAAAGAGTGACTCTCGTGACTCAAGAACACCAGCTCAAATGGCCTCAGACAAAGCCAAAAATAATAATTGGATGATTGACTCTCGTGCCTCAAGAACACCTGCTCAAATTGCCTCAGATAATGACAAAGATAAGAAAAGAAAGAGTGACTCTCGTGACTCAAGAACACCAGCTCAAATGGCCTCAGACAAAGCCAAAAATAAGAATTGGATGATTGTCTCTCGTGGCTCAAGAACACCTGCTCAAATTGCCTCAGATAATGACAAAGATAGGAAAAGAAAGAGTGACTCTCGTGACTCAAGAACACCAGCTCAAGTGGCCTCAGACAAAACCAAAAATAAGAATTGGATGATTGACTCTCGTGCCTCAAGAACACCTGCTCAAATTGCCTCAGACAATGACAAAGATAAGAAAAGAAAGAGTGACTCTCGTGACTCAAGAACACTAGCTCAAATGGCCTCAGACAAAGTCAAAAATAAGAATTGGATGATTGACTCTCGTGCCTCAAGAACACCTGCTCAAATTGCCTCAGACAATGACCAAGATAAGAAAAGAAAGAGTGACTCTCGTGACTCAAGAACACCAGCTCAAGTGGCCTCAGACAAAACCAAAAATAAGAATTGGATGATTGACTCTCGTGCCTCAAGAACACCTGCTCAAATTGCCTCAGACAATGACAAAGATAAGAAAAGAAAGAGTGACTCTCGTGACTCAAGAACACCAGTTCAAGTGGCCTCAGACAAAACCAAAAATAAGAATTGGATGATTGACTCTCGTGCCTCAAGAACACCTGCTCAAATTGCCTCAGACAATGACAAAGATAAGAAAAGAAAGAGTGACTCTCGTGACTCAAGAACACCAGCTCAAATGGCCTCAGACAAAGTCAAAAATAAGAATTGGATGATTGACTCTCGTGCCTCAAGAACACCTGCTCAAATTGCCTCAGATAATGACAAAGATAAGAAAAGAAAGAGTGACTCTCGTGACTCAAGAACACCAGCTCAAGTGGCCTCAGACAAAACCAAAAATAAGAATTGGATGATTGACTCTCGTGGCTCAAGAACACCTGCTCAAATTGCCTCAGACAATGACAAAGATAAGAAAAGAAAGAGTGACTCTCGTGACTCAAGAACACCAGCTCAAATGGCCTCAGACAAAGCCAAAAATAAGAATTGGATGATTGACTCTCGTGGCTCAAGAACACCTGCTCAAATCACCTCAGATAATGACAAAGATAAGAAAAGGAAAAGTGATTCAAGAGCTTCAAGAACTGATGACATACTAGAAAATGAACGCTTAATTGATAGAACTAGAAAGCAAAAGTCTCGAAGTCAACCTCCAAAAATTGATCTTGACCTTGCTATAGAAAACTTCAGAAAGGCTATCAGTCAAGGGCCTAATTTCGTATGTAGCTGTTGTTGCCGTCAACTTTACAGAAGAAGTGTCATAAAGCTTGATTTGAAAAAGTATTCAAAGATATCACAGCCAGATTTAGACCTTTATCTCACTAAAGAAGACTGGATCTGTAACACCTGCCACAACAAACTAGTCAAAGGAAAAATGCCATGTCAAGCTCAAGCCAATGGTTTACAACTTGCACCCATCCCAGAAGTCCTCCAGAAGCTTTACCCATTGGAGATACAATTAATTGCTAAAGTTATACCATTTATGAAAATTGTTGCAATGCCAAGGGGTGCTCAGCATGGAATAAAAGGACAAGTGGTTCTTGTACCAGCGAACCTTGAGAAAGTTGAAACAGCTTTACCAAGACCAACATCCCAAAGTCAGATCATATCTTTAGCATTGAAACGACGACTTTCTGATAAACATCATGTGCATAAGCAGTATATAAGGCCTCAGTTTGTTATCAATGCTCTTCAATATCTAAAGCAAAACCACTCTAGTTATACAAATGTGAAGGTTAATTCGACCTGGCATGAAATAAGTGAGGCAGAGGATGCACAATTCTGGGATGCTGCAACTCACAATCCAATCAGTGTTACAGATCAGGAGGATCATTTAGATGTTGATGAATCAAATCAGAAATCAGAGTCTCAGAAGGAAGATGGGACTATAACTGATAGTGATGATGAAATGGAAGAAAACAATCCTTCAGAATTTAATACTAATCTCCAGAATAAAAGAAGTGTTAATATAGACACATGCATTTATCCAATTGATGGTCCTGATGTGCATACTAATCAGATTTTGAACATAGCTCCAGGAGAAGATCAAATACCCATTACAACAAAAGAAACTGAGTGGGAACAGATGTCTTTCCCGAAATTGTTTCCTGATGGTAAGCATACATACATTATGAAGAACCCAAGGAAAATTAAATTAACACCAAAAAAGTACATAAATTCCAGACTACTCTCCAAAGATGGCAGATTTGCAGAAAGTCCAGAGTATACTTTCATGGCGTTGGACTGGCTAGAACGAGATGCTATAAAACAAAGTATATCAATTACCAGCAGAAAATGCTTTCAAGAAGATATCACATGTGGCCAATTCAAAGATCCACAGAGAATCTCAAGGTTATTAACTGAAAATCAAATATTTGCCACTTTTAAAAACATCCGTGGAACACCTCAATACTTCAAACAGATGCACTTGGATATGTTAGCCAAATTACGACAATATGGTCCTTATACATTCTTCATATCAGGTTCAGCAGCTGAATTTCATTGGCCAGAAGTGATAAGCATTATAGGTAGACAGTATGGAGAAAGATTTACTGAAGAAGACATTAACAAGATGACTTGGCAGGATAAACGAATGTGGCTGCAGAGGAACCCAGTGACCGCTGCTCGTCATATTGACTACATATTTGAACAACTATGGGAGAAAGTGATATTAAGTGGAACTCATCCAGTAGGACAAATTTTAAATTATGACCTGAGGAAAGAAATGCAGGGCAGAGGAACTGCTCATTTTCATGCAGCAGTACATGTAAAAGGAGCTCCACAACTTAATGTTGACCCAGATGAAGAGTTTGTAGCATTTGCAGATAAGTTTGTTAAATGTGTTCTACCAGACAAGGATGAGGATTACGAGTTGTATCAGCTGGTACTGACACGTCAGATTCACCACCACACCAGGACCTGTACAAAGAAACAGATTGTAACCTGCAGATTCCATTATCCAAGACCACCTAGCCCTCAAACAGGTAAAATATATAAAACATCTCCGTATTACTGTATAAGTATTTAAAAAAAGAAAATCAAGATGACTAACATTTTCTGCTTCAACAACTTGACATTTAAGTTTACATCCAGGCCATATCTCAGTTACTATATGCATAGTTGGTTTTGTATCTCTTTTTTTTTAATTGCTAATTACCTACAAGTACATGTATATTTTCAATTTATATTTCAGTTCTTGCACATGTGCCAAATGATGAAGATGCCTCATTGATAAAACAGAAATCAACAAAGATTATAGGCAAGATGTTTGATGCTGTTCAGTCATATTCAAAAGAGGAAAAATGCCACCTTATGAAAAACTTCTAGACAAAGCAGGCATCACTGATGAAGAATACAAAAAATCTCTTCGAACAGCTATACACAGAACCCACTTAGTAATGGAAAGATCACCTGAAGATTTATTTGTGAACAACTACAATCCTGTGTTGCTGAGATGCCTAAGGTAATAAATATGTGAAGTTGTAGAAATACATTAAAAAAAGGGTATGGCTAATGTGACAACAGCTCACGCAATATTTTGAAAAAGAACATGGCTTCTATTCCTGTTCTGTATCTTGGTGTCACAATAGAGTCTTCAACAATGAACATTACATTCACAACCTCAAAAGAGAACAAGACTACATGCACACTTTAGTGGAATGTCCCAACATGCAGTGCCAATTCAGGCAATGCTCAGGGATGTCTAACTAAAAGTAAATTTCAATGAAAAAAAAATAAGTTGCATTTCCGAATTTATGAACTAAGATTGACATATTATTTTAAAGATGGAACTGGTATACTTATCTATTATGGACTTCTCAAGAGAGAACTGTTTTCCTATAGTATAGGAAAACAGTTCCTGAGGGAGAAGTACATAATATTTTAGTACATAATACAACTTATGAATCACATGTAAATCACATGATTTTGGAATAGTGCCCGCCGCAGGAATAGTCCCCGGGAATAGTGCCTGCTACAAATTTAGAAAAGGCAAACAATCCAATCAAAATCGTTCATTTATGTCTATTATGTACTTAATGTAGACACAGGTACAAAAAGACAAAATTGTGAAAAAAAGGCTTGGTTTAAACGATAATATATATACAAAAATATTTTGCAACATTTTATCATCGGTTGAATATATTGATTCATGTAGTTAAGTCCTGTAATGTTGTACTGTTTTTTCCAGATCGAACATGGACATCCAAATGATAACATCAATTTGGGCCTGTATAGCTTACATCACGTCATACATCTGTAAACCTGAGAAGACTATGTCTGAGCTAATGCAAAAAGCAAGTAAAGAGGCTAACGATAAAGGTGTAACTGACAAACTGTATCATATAGCCAACCAGCTAAGGAAAGGACGAGAGGTGTCACATCATGAAGCCATAATGAGATGTCTGTCAATGCCATTTAGAAGATCAAATATTCCTGTAGCATTTGTGGCAACAGATTTCAAAGAAAATAGGACTAGAATAATAAAACAGAGATCAGTTCTTGACACAATGGAAGATGATGATACCGATATATATACGACCACCATTCACGATAGATATGCTGCTCGACCATCTAGCCTAGAACAAATATCATTTGCCGATTTTATTTCAAACTACAGATTGACGTCTTCCTCTTCTAGTGAAAATAACAACCAAGAAGAACAATATGAAGTTGATGAGGAAGTCTCTGAAAATGTTATTACTCTTAGAGATGGCTTAGGACAGATGAAAAAGCGGAAAATACCCCAAGTAATTAGATATCATTATGTCTCTCAAGAAAAAGATGAGGAGGCATACTTCCATAGATTGCTCTTACTATACCAGCCATGGAGGTCAGAAGATCAATTGAAAACACACTCAACATACAAAGATTCTTTTGAAATTGTAAAAGAACAACTTGTGCCAAAAATCAAATCATTTGAACCGTTTCATGACGATGTTGAGTCAGTCTTAGAAAATTTTGACCCAGATGACATGGCTCCGGAAGCATGGGAAGATTTTATGGCAAACATAGAGCAGGAAAAAGAAGGAGCAGTTATAGAAGATCCAAACTATGAATTCCTCAATCCAGATAACTTACCAAATGATGTTCTAGAAACAAATTTACGTCATTCATCATCTAATAAATCATTCACATTGACAAAAACATCAACATTACCAGACACTGATTTTTACAAGTTGATTCAATCCCTAAATTCCAAACAGAGACTTTTATTTGACTTCATCTATTATTGGGCCACAGCTATGAGATTGTCTGTAAATGTACCTGATCCATTTCACATCTTTCTGAGTGGAGGAGGGGGTGTAGGCAAATCTCATTTGATCAATGCTATATATGAAGGTGTAACAAGAGCCTTGCGTACCCCAGCACACAGTCCTGATCAACCAACAGTATTGCTAACAGCCTCTACAGGAAAAGCTGCAGTAAACATTAATGGTACAACACTTCATTCAGCTTTTAATCTACCAATAAAGGACAAATCAAACAAATTTGAATATAAAAAACCTGGCACAGAGAATTTGAATAGGTTACGAAGTAATTACATCAATGTCAAACTCATAATAGCTGATGAAATTTCTATGTTTGGAGCCAGAAGTCTATTGCACTTGCATCTAACACTTCAGCACATTTTCGAGATCTATGACAAACCATTCGCTGGAATTTCTGTCTTGGCAGTAGGAGACCTTTTGCAATTGAATCCTGTAGGCGATTTACCCGTCTTCAAAAACCCTTCTTCAGGATACAGTGCATTAGCTGGTTCATTATGGACACAGAATTTTGAACTTCATGAACTATATGAAATTGTAAGACAAAAGAACGATCCCATATATGCAAATATTTTGTCACGCATTCGTATAGGAAACATTATAGATGAAGATATGAAACTTTTAAAAGATCTTGAAAATACAAATACTGACAATTTCCCAGATTCCACTGTTAAAATATTTCTGACAAACAAACAGGTTGCTACATTTAATGACGAAAAAATGGATCAACTCCCAGAAAGGATAACCATTCGAGCTAAAGATAGCAAAAGGGATACTACAACCAATACAGTTCCAATCACAATAATGGAGGAAAATATATATAAAACGGGAGGCTTACCCTCATCACTAACCATTGCAAAAGACTGTAAAGCAATGATAACTAAAAACATCGATATTTCAGACCATTTAGTAAATGGTGTCATTGGAACTGTTCAGGAAATTTGTGTCGATCACAGAAATCCAACAGCTGGTATTATATTCATGAAATTTGGGAGTCCAGATATTGGCAGAGAGGCCAAGAAAACAACACCTTCGCGTCTGAAAGGAAGTGTTCCTATAAAGGCAGTGACAGTGAACTTCTTATTAACAGCAAAATCTCCTGTTCAGGTGGAAAGAACAATGTTTCCTATTGTTCCAGCCTTTGGTATAACGGCACACAAATCACAGGGAAGTACGTATGAATTTATTGTGGACCTCACAATACCACCATCCATGAATACAGTCATGCCTGGACAATTGTACACTGTCTTAAGTAGAGCAACACATAGGACTGGATTGAAATTGATAGAGTTTTTACCACAGAAAATCAAGGTTAATCAACAAGCTTTACAGGAAATGGACAGAATGCGAAATCAAGCTACATTTGATTGGATTCATCCATTAGATCAACTTCCATCAGAAAACAAAATACACATCGGCTTCCTCAATATCCGATCGTTAAACCTGCATTTAGATGACTTGAAAGCCAATACTGTTCTGCAAAATCTAACTACAATTTGTCTCACAGAAACTCATACCTCACTAAGTCATGAAATCCCTGGATACCATTCCTTTCATGAAAAAACACAGCATGGCTTAGCTCAGTATCATAAAGAATCATCAGAAGAATTTAGTTTACAAGTGTCTAATGGAAATGACCTACAATTAATGGCTAGACTGTTGAAAACTGATGAAAATCCTTTACTTGTAGCTGTAACATATAGACCACACAGTATGAGTAAAGGGACATTTGTGAGTCTGATCTCAGATTTTGTGAGGACTGTGCCAAAAACATTCACATTAGTGTTAGGAGGTGACTTTAATCTTGGTCCTGAAGATGAGAACCTACAAAAAATGTGCAAACTATATAAACTAAATGTTATGATCAATCAGGCAACTCATTTTCATGGGAACAATCTTGACCAGATATTGACAACAGATGACAAGGCATCATCTTGTGTTTTTCCTGTCCCCTATTCTGACCATTTTCTTACATGTATATCTCTGCAATAAGGTATGTGATTTTATACAGTATGTAAACCAGAGTATGAAACTTGAATATGATTTTTAAACAAAAACTGTACAGTGATATTGTCTCGTACATTTTAAATAAACTTATATATGTTAATAGGTATTTGTTTGATTTTAGATTGTAGTATTTGGATATATTTGCGACAGGAAAAATAGAAAAAAAATGGGTGGTCGGGGTAAAAAAAATGTTCCTCCCAACCTCCCCACACATTTAATTCTGGAACAGCCCTGAATGTTTGAAAATATTGCAATTTCATATACTGTGAAATCATTAAATTTCGTGGTGGTTCAATTTTCGTGGAATTCGTGGGTACCTCTCATCCACGATTTAACATCCTACACGAATTAATAAATAAGGGTAATAAAATCATATTTCCTTTGTAGGTTTTAGAGAATACACGAAATTACGTCCCCACGAATCTGTAAAATTTAAGCAATCCACGAAAATTGGCCCCCAGGAAATTTAATGATTCCACAGTACAGTATACTAGTATACTGCTTGAACGGCGGGGGACCCAGGAATTCTATTCTTGTTTATTTAGATGCTGGAGGTTACAGCCAAAGGGCAGTTTTGGCAAGAGGTCAGGGCCTATGTTAACGATGTGCTACTGCGCTACCATGAGAAAACAACGTTAACACAACAACCATGCCAAGCAGCAAATCGGATGTTGAATGTACTTTGAGGATTGTGTAATCATTTGAGTTCATGTCTTTAAATATAAGAGGTCATATAACTATAAATATGAAATACACTGATACAAAGTAATGATTAATATCTGCCATATTTATCCAAACATATCCACCTTCTCTTACATTATATTTCAATTTTCTAGGAGAAAGAAGACATCATCAAATGTATGGAAGACTCAGTCCTGCTAGACAAGTCCAGGGCCGCCATAGCTCCGAACATTGCTGTGTCTGATATAATTGCCATTTTAAAGAACACTCCGGGGGCAGAAATAACCAAATCAGGGAGGATTATAGGGAAAGTGCGGAAGGTTGCAAAAATCCCCATGAGGGTCCTCACAAAACACACAGTTCTCTGCCTAACATCAGGTAATTCCTAACGGAGATTCATTGTTTGCTTTATAGTGTGATATATTACGTCATGGTCAGCTTGTAATTTAAATGAGATACACAAACCATAATATACAGCAGTCTTAGTTTTCCTTATGATGATCTTATAAAAAGTAGTGTATTTTGCAGTTTCATGATTTTGTTCTTATGATGAGCACCTTCAGCGGAATTATATTTTGTTGATTATAATTTTGAAATTGTCCATACTCTCAATATTGCACATTTTTTTACTAAAAGCATATCATGTACAAATCATTTATATCCTTTTTCTTGTTTTTGTAGGTGATGCAGCCGAAGAAACTGCTGTTAAGGAAGCAACCTTCCCGGAGATTGAGGCCAATGGTAACATGATTTGAAATTATAATTGTTGGTCACAACCAAGTTATATTTAATGGATTCATGACTTTAAAAAAACCAAATTGTTCAGTTATCTAGTTTGGTACTCTGTTCACAATAGACCTTAGTTTTTTCCTCTTAGTTAATAGGGCTAGATAGTAGTGGCCATTTTTAGGTTTTATTTACCATCTTATAAAGAGGAGCTCCCAGTATGATATATGGCATAATGCTCAACTTTGAAAGCATAAATATTTAACTTTTTTTTTTACTTTTTTCAATATTAGTTTATGGTCATAATTTTCACGGGTGAAAGTTTAAGGCAAATCTGATGGTTAATTTGTTATCCATTCAGCCTCCTTAATGTGCTGCTCATTTTTTGACTAAAAACATAGGGTGTACAAATCATTGATATCCATTTTGTTTTTGTTTTTGTAGATGATGAAGCCGAAGAAACTGCAGTAAAGGAAGCAACCTTCCCGGAGATTGAGGCCAATGGTAACATGATTTGAAATTAGAATTATATACAGTTGGGCTCAACATTTAATCATCAAGACATTCAATTCTTTTAAATAGAATGATAACAATGCAAATTGATTAGAGACCCCATATCTAGCAGTGACACTTTTATATTTATGCAACATGAGCTATTGATATTCATAATAGTTAAACTCTGAAGAAAATTTAACAAATATAATAATTCTCTGTAGTAGATACCCTGGTGATGGAACAGGATTCATCATTTGACATGGGTAACCTCTCTTCACCCCCACCACCTCTACCATCACTAAACGAATCAATCTCCAATGATTTTCCAACACCACCATTGATTGAAATGATGATGAATATGGCAGTGGATAGAGATACCCCATTAGAAGGACCCCAGCCAGATGAGCCCCACCCCTCCCCACCAGATGAGCCCCTCCCCTCCCCACCCAAACTGCCTCTGGAGTCTGTTCAGAGGGTACCGATGACTGTAAGTATGCTAATGCTTCCACTAACATATTGAATGTTCAGATCAATTTGATGTGAGAGATCCCTATTTAATGTAAACACATTCTAAAAGCTTAATTATACAATATTTACATTTTCAACTGTCTTTGTCAGTGATAACATTACGAATCAATTTTGAAGCCTATAGCCCAATAATTTCATAAAAGATGAGCAACACAGAATGGGCATGTCCTATAGTATAACCGAGAAATGGTATTGGCTGTGCCGCATAGTAATACATAGTACGTGCTACATGAAACAATAGTGCTTTTTAAATGTTGTTTTTAAAGTGTAGAAATTGGAAATAATATAAGTAATAAGGTGTCATTCTTTGAATATTATAAGGTGATAATTTTGGTCGGAGCATGGTCAAATCTAGCATAAAGCACTTCAGGCTTTATTGGATTTGACCACGTTCCGGACTAAATTTATCACCTCAAAGAATAACTTCATATTCCTTATATAAATATTAAATAAAGCAGAGTTTAATTGGCATATCATAAAATGTTATCCTTTTTATTCTGTAATCAGTATAGTTATAAAAATACATGAATGTATGTATATAGCGAACTATGTAGAAATTCTATTATAAATAAAAACTTATGTCATCATCAATAATTTATTCTGAGCATGTCAATCTTAATTTTTATCTTTAGTGCCTTCTCTTTGAGTCACTCATGTTATTGAAGAGATTGTGGGAAGAAGGGGAGAAGATGGGTCCTTTGGCTGCCAGCATTGGTACCATGGGAGTTGTACAGGGATTTCCTTGCAGGCGTATAAAACCATTGGAGGAAATCCCTGGAACTGCAGACATTGCCATTGAGTGTTTCTGGGAACCAACTTAGGAGGAAACAGGGGGTTGCAGTGTAAAATTATATGTCAATGAGTTTTTTGCCTTTTTAACACATTTACATTAAGATGTCCACAACGACATGTATCATTTTCATGACTACTTTCTTACCTTGCAAGGGAGATATTTTAAAAGGAATTATCCCGTTTCTGGCATTATAATTTTTTTAACAATTTCAATTTTCTTCAATAATTATTTTATTCAATGTAATTTATCTGCAAATCAATTTCAAAATTGTTTAAAACATTGGCTTTTTTACATAGCAATATCAAACTTTTATCAATATATTGCTGAAATCAGCACTCCAAATTTTGAAGTTTTTTATTCTAAATTTGAACTAAATGTGATGGCAGTAGTAAAAGGTATAGTCTGTAGGCTATAAGGGCAATGACGTCATACATATAGGTCAAGGTCAGGTCGAGGGCAAATTTAGGTCACAGAGGTCATGGTCAGGTCATAAAGAAGGTCATGTACTCAATACAAGGTCACAAACATCTGAGGTCAAAACAGTCTGAGGGCTAATCGTCAAGGTCAATACAACAAGGGCAAACCGTTTGAGGTCAAAACAGTCTGAGGGTACCAATGACAATATAAGGTCATTCATTATTAGTCTGTGGGCATAATTATCAAATATGTCTGAGGTCAAATATGTAATTCTAACAATTTAATATATATTTAGCGGTGTTTTGGGTAACCTTCGTTGTTATTAAGAAGATGTCACAGTACAAATGGATGGTTGTAGAGTGGTGTGCTTTCAAACGCGAGGAACATATCAGGATAGAAAGCAACTGGTTTAAAAGTAAATCGGAATGTTTGAAAGATTACAGAGAAAAAATGAAAGGGGATTACGATATTGTTGACTGTTGGATCTCGGAGGAATTCCTTGTCAAACGGAAACTGTTAAAATGATGACGTCAAAATTAGTATTTAAAACAGACAAAGGTAGTGGAAAAATCACCATACTCTCATTACATTTATACAACGATGGCTGGACAAATGTTAATTGGGCAGCTGCTGATAGAAGAATGTGGTAACGGGTGTAAAGGGTTTTTTAAAGAAAAGTTACAAAAGAAAATATGTATCTTTGTACCTGGCCTCCTTGCAATTACACTCATAGCCTCTCTGTGTATTGTTGTGAGTGTTTTGCATGAGAAACAGAAAAAGCATAACATGGATTGCATGTTGAGACCTAACCTCAACTCAAATAGTCCTATAACATGTCTACATGTGGATAAATACCCCCTTTCCAACGAGATTTACGCGCGAATATGTGTCAACAATACTGTACAGATCGATATAAGACGGTTTCATAATGGACTTCCGAGTAAAGAAGGAATCTACCTGAGTCAAATGCAGTGGCAATACCTGAAAAAATCGGTGTCTATATTTAGATATGACACTGTACATGTAGGTACATAATAATTAAATATTATGAGGTAAAAGATAAACAGGTATTGTAAGACATAATTAAATTGTCAGAGAATGTTTCCTATAATACATGTACCGGTAGATGTTTTCCATCTGCTTTTTTGATCGAACCGGGGTTTTTTTTTGGTCGGAATTTACCATGAAGACCCTATATAATTTTTATATCAAATCAAAGATGATTATCAATGTATCAAGTAATTGAAATGTTAAGAATAGAACACATAGACAAAACACAATAGCGGCGAAAAAAATGATTAATCAATCTACAATTCTTCACGCAGTACAGAAAGTATTACATTGAAATCTGATAACGTCAAGTTGACGTCATGACGTCGTGAGCGTTGTTTCCGTCATCAGACTTAGTAATTTTAGAGAGTTGTATAAGGAGAATCGTTTGAGATATTTAAGAAATATAAACTGATTTAAAACAGGAAAATCTTAAATATTATTCACTAATATCTTCATTTGATTTCGGAACTAGGCCGATTTTGGTGCAAAATGTACCTTGTTCTTTCGAGAAACCTGAAAATACTTTTCTAGAACGACAAAAATCACAAGAAGAGCGATGCAGATTCAGTCTGGATGACTTCAAGGACCTTTTCCTTACAGCAGTGCCTTTCAAAGATGAGATCAATATTTACATTCGTCACTTTACAGTGTCAAACGGTCGCTTTTTTCCGACCAAAAAGGGGGTCACCTTTTCCTTACAACGATGGTTGAAATTTGAATCCCTTTTGCAAGATATTGAACACCATCTGAAAGACAATGGTGATAGTAAAGAAATGAAGTGGCACATTGGCGGGGGTGTTTACGTTTCCCTTAACCCTGGATACCCCACAGTGGACATAAGGCACTTTTGGAAGCCGAATGATGCCGTAGAACCTGTACCTACAAGGGGTGACCCTGAACAACCAGAAACTTACCCGGTTGCTTCAGGTTGTTGAACAAGTGAGAGAATGTGTCCCCGAGTTAAATCAGACAGAACTATGTGCCTTCAGCGAGTCCCATCAAAATCAACTGGGAATGTTAAGTTGTCCAGAGTGCACTCCCTTTGGATATGAACCTAAAGAAGATGTGTCGGACGGTGGCGATGTTAGTGACTTGTCTGAGTGATTGCCTTCCTAAAAGACTACAGTATCTTTATCTCATGTTTGTAATTCATTGATTATTGTACATACTCCTGTTTTGATTAAAACTGTAATACATATTGTTCTTACAGCTTGATTATAAAAAACAAATAAAACACCTAGACAAGTTTTGTTTTGCGTTGAGTGATTGGTATATATATTATGATATATTTATAAGACCAGTCAGTAAGGTACGGAATGGCAAAGTATACAGACTACTTAAGAAAGCTCTACTATACTCCCGGAAATCCGGGAGCATTTGCAGGTCCAGAGAAACTCTATCAAGCTGTAAAACAAGACGGAAAGTATAAACAATGAAGATCCATACAGTTTGGTAAAACCTATTCGTAGGTCATTTCCTCGTTCAAAGGTCATTGTGAACACTATAGACTCCATGTGGGACGGGGATTTAGCCGATGTTAGTAACATTTCCTCCGAAAATGATGGTTATAAATTTTTGTTAGTTTTGATAGATATATTCAGTCGTTTTTTGTTCATTGTACCTTTAAAAAATAAGCAGCATCAGAACGTCACAGATGGTCTTAAATCTGTTTTTCATAGTGGACGAAAACCTGATACTCTCAGAACAGATAAGGGGAGCGAATTCAAAAATCGTTGGGTAAAGACGTTTTTAAAAAAAGAAGGCGTCCATACCATATACACCCAGAACGAAACGAAAGCAAATTATGCAGAAAGAGTCATCCGTACCATGAAAAATATGATGTATCGTTATTTCCTCAAGAACAGAACCTATCGTTATGTCGATGTTTTACAAGATTTAGTGACTAGTTATAACCAGAGACCTCACAGATCTTTAGGAAAGCGAGCACCTGCAACTGTCACCAAGGAAAATGCAGATGAAGTGAGACTCATTTCCTATCTCAGTACGAAGAAAAAAAATCCTATTGTGAACAAAAGCAAATTGGAAAAAACAAATAAATCGTTAATTAAAAAGAAAAGGACTAAACACATTTATAAGTACAAGATAGGTGATGACGTACGTATTTCACAGCTAAAACATCCTTTTCAAAGAGATTACCAGCAGAAATGGACTGAGGAGTATTTTAAAGTTTCTAATCGATGCAAGAGAGATGGTATATCTGTGTACAAAATAAAGGATTTGGCCGAGGATCCAATAGAGGGTACTTTTTATGAATCGGAACTTCAAAAAGTTGTGAAGTCGGGAGATATTTTGTATAGGGTGGAAAAGGTGTTAAAAAAGAGAAAACGTGGCAACTCAAAGGAAATGTACGTCAAATGGGACGGATGGCCTAGTAAATTCAATTCATGGATTCCGGAAAGTTCCCTGGAGAAGAATGAATAAAAACAGTTGACTTTCAGAATTCGTCATCAGTCAAGATGAGCCTTCGAATGGTGTTGAAGTCCACAGACAGCTCTGAATATTTTGACAATCAACCGAATTGTTTTCGAGTTCAGTTAAATAAACAAATTCAGTTAGATGGATATTGGACAGTAGCTTTGACAGAATTTGCAACAGAAAGCTGGGATCCGGCAAAGAAAACTCCAGAGGTATATATTTGTTGCGACATCTGTGAGAAAACCATTGTCGGTTGCAAGGACTTACCTCTCTTACGACGAGTGTTTCTAGGGGAGAAGCTGGAAAACAACATAATCTACACTTTACCGTATTATATTCCTGTAAAGATTGGTCAATTACAGCAGATTTGTATATATATAACAGACAGAACAGGCAACCCAGTATCATTCTTAGACGGACCGGTGAGCGCTACACTTCACTTTAAGAAGTTTCCTTACGTTTTATGATGAATAGTAAGACGTACATCAGTGACCCTAAAATATGGGAAGCGTTTTACGAAAACATGGCTGAGAAAAAGTTGTCCCTACAAATATAAACCGAAACAGATAGGAAGAGGGATGAGAAAGCAAAAAAAAAGTCTTACGTCATTCCCATAAGACCTCATTCGCAGTTAGAATATCATAATCCTATTTCTCAAGTAACACCCGTGGCTGCCGTGGAAGAGAGGGTCAAATCTGAACATTTAAAAGACATAAAAGAAGGTGTTCCCTATGTCAAAGCCAACAAGGGTATAAAAAGACCTTCGGAGCACTCCTCCGTCATTCCTACCAAAAAATTGAAGACGCCAACATCGGACAAGAGGAAGAAGGGCAAGAAAACCAATCTTGTGAAGACAAAATCAGTCTCCAGAAAGGAAACAAACACGCGACATACACCTGGTGGAAAAAGGTCATCACAAAAGCCAAAAAAACTCTTTAAAATCGATAGTTACAAGAACTTTTTTAAGTAGTGAAAATGGCTTTTTTAAGCGGTGATAATAAAGACATAGCCCAGCCAATGGAACTTTCCCTCTTTGTTTCTCCTTCTAATCAAGTAGCAATAGAAAAAGTGTATTTTACGGAAGCTAGACCGATTTCAAGTATTGGAGTGTCAGATACCCCAATAGAAATAGTAGTTTCTGGATCTATAGCCGAATATATTGATTTGAAGAGAAGTCGATTATATGTGAAAGCAAGAATATTAAAAGCGGATAGAACTGCGTTGGCGGCAAACGAAAAGACTGGAATCGTTAATTTACCACTGCAAAGTATGTTTTCTCAGATGGATGTCTACTTAAACAACAAGTTGGTTTCCTTTAATACGAATAATAACCCATGGAAGGCCTATCTGAAAACAGTTCTGTTTTGTGAACAGAGGAATTATCTTCTCAGAAACAGTCAGAGCTGTTTTTCAAGGACGAAGGAACTATAAATGATGCCAACGCCTACAATGGAGGCAATTCCGGGCTAGTTTTGCGCTATGGCTATACACAGGGAAGTAAAGTATTTGAACTTGAGGGTAACCTGGTGGAGGATATTTTTGACATCGACAAATATCTGATCAACGGCGTAGATATCTACATCAAGCTGTTTAGATCTAGTGCACCTTTTGTAATAATGTCGGCACAAGAAACTAGAGTTATTAGATGTTGTGTACAAAGTGGCCAAAGTGCGAGTGGATCCTGATGTACTGTTGAACCACAGCAAACAGATAGAATCTACCCCCGTAAAATACACCATCTCAAGAAATGAATTGAAAATGAACACCATTCCTAAAGGGTCTACCGAATTTTACTGGGACAACATTTTCCCTCAGGCAGTACCCGACCGTATCGTTGTAGGTTTGGTAGATCAGAAAGCTGTAAATGGAGATTACACCGCCAATCCGTTTAATTTCGAGCATTTCAGTTTAACAGATATAGGAATATACGTGAATGGAGAAAGCGTGCCAGGAAGACCCTTAAAAACCGATTTTACGGCAGGGCATTATTCGTCAGCATATGCCCACCTGTTCGAGGCTTCTCGAAAATGGAATCAGGACGCCGGTCTAGTAATTACTCGAGACAACTTTGGTAGTGGATACTCTCTGTTCGTCTTGACCATAGATCCATGTGGATTTGGTGAAGAATATTTAAACCTGATTCGAAGAGGAAACACCAGACTCGAACTAAAGTTCAAAGAAGCAACAACAAAAGTTGCCAACGTTCTGGTATTTGCGACCTTTTCCTCTCTACTAGAAGTTGACAAGACCCGGGACATCAATTACATTCAACCATGAACTCAAATCAGCTCCTCGAGTTTGTGCATAGGGAACCTATCTTAAATCGTTTTGTAAAACGAGTATATGCCAGTAATACCTTACCGGAGGTCGTGACTCCTTACCCCTCTGCCTTCATCATCAATACACAGCCTTTGCCATTTCCAGGAGAACACTGGGTAGCTGTATTCATACACAGTTCCTCGGAGGCCGACTTCTTCGACAGTCTAGGTAAACCACCATAGAATTACAAAGAGATTGAGAACTTTATTTATAAGAATAGTTGACATTGCAATTTTAAATGTAAACGACTTCAACCTTCTTATTCGGATTTGTGTGGACTTTATGTACTTGTATATTTAATATCTAGGTTGTGTTTTAAAATGTCCTTGTCACGCGTTTATGGTTTATTTTCCAGTAACATTCAACTGAATGATGATTTTGTACGTAGCTTTACATATGAATTTTTGTATCAATAAACATGATTTATTGCATTGGTGACTTCTTATAAATACTTGTACAGTTTTACAAGTCAAGTCATTAGATATTCGGTAGAGGAAAGCGAAACATGGAATAACAGGGCGAATGGTGGAACACGAAATCATTGCTACCATTTTCAGCACCTACAACAATTTTAATAAGTGGAAGTACGCAAAGCGGAAAGACACATTTCACTAAACGACTCTTGCAAAATGCAGATAAAATGTTTTCTACTCCTGTAGAAAAAATAATATATGCTTATTCTGAACATCAGCCCATTTTTGACGAAATGATGTCAAGCATACCAAGATTCATTCATTATCAAGGATTACCTTCCAAGGAAGATATAGAGCAGTATACAGAGGGTGTAAACCACACGATAGTGGTATTAGATGATCTTATGCTACAGGTTGCGCAATCTCAAGACTGCGTACATCTTTTTTACTGTGACTTCTAATAATCTAACGTTACCACTGTGATGCTCTCTCAAAACTTGTACCCTCCCGGTAAATATGCCAGGACCATATCCCTGAACTGTCTAAATGTGATTTTATTCAAGAATTACCGTGATTCCCGCCAGATCATTACCTTCGGATCACAAATTCTACCAGGATGTGTACCATTTTTTAAAGCAGCATACGAAGCTGCAACACGTCCAAATTTTGGTTATTTGCATGTGTGTTTAGAACCTACCCAGAACAAAGAGTACCAACTGCGATCTCACATCTTGCCTGGGGAGGACATGGTTATTTATCAATCCCTATAAATACATATGCTTCATCACAATTTATTCATATTGCAAATATGAATCGAAGAATACGGAAGCATAGAACATTTATAAATTTTACGCTAAGTGCAAACAGCGCTCAACAGAAAGCGATTGTTAAGTATTTGACTAGTGAGCAATACGATGTTATCAGTGAAATCGCTCTGAATATTAACACGGGGACTTATCCTCTGACGAAGAAGTATATAAATCAGCTGAAACCTTACCAATCCTACATTAGATCACTGGGATCGAGGGAAGTCAGTACGAAACAGAAACGTGGGATTTTATTGAAACATCTACCATTAGTATCTCTGTTATTGAAACCCATTGTTCATCAAATAGACAAAAACGGCGAGAGAAATGATACTAGTGCCTAAATTAAAATACGAACATCTTAAAAAAATCGAGGATAAAGAAGAACCTGTTAAACCTGACACCGTGAACGACGACAAAGATCAAAGACAGATGTCTGAAAAGACTTTAACCGCTACAACGATGAATGAATCAATCAATGACACCTCACAGACCGGGACTAGTTACACCAGTAGAACTCAAACAATAGGAAAACCTCCTGGTGTGCCCATGAAACGACGCAAGAAACACATTCCCTGGCTTACGTACTGAGTGTCAAATTTAGAGAGAGAGAAAAAAGACTGTTCTTGTTAAAACAAATTTTATTGTACATAATGTAAAGTATATCATTATGAATGATAATAAAATACAATTGTGTCTATTAAAATAAAAATGGGTTTAAAAATGTACATTTTTTTCATGGTTTTAACAAAATCCAAATGGCAGCGTATCTAAATTGGGTAGAATTCTCCTTTTGGTGTAAACCATTTGATATCGTTTGGTTTCTCTGCGGTTTAACAATTTTCTTTTCCGACTGTCCCTGGATATTTTACAGGGGTTGATAATTTCAATTTGCTTATCTTGTGTTGTACAGATCAAGGATTTGATAGCATCGAAATTAATCACTTTAGAGTTAGCCCAGTTTAATGTAAACCCACGAACTTTACATTCTTCCCTACCAGAAAGAGTCCGGTATGCATAATTTTTGGGACCCCCAGACACGAATTCTACAATGTAACCATCTTCTGCTTTGATCTCATTGGTCAGTTCCCCTAAATAGTTTCCTATAGGCAGATAATGTAAGTCGTCCGACTTCTGTGTTTTAAAAATGACACTATCTGTGTCAAAATACAAAACGTCCTCCCCCAACCGATCTAGTACACTATATAAGCGCAACCGCGCATGCGCAGTAGTGAAACTTGCCAAAAATATGTTTTGTTTTGCAATCCTGTGACTCCATTCAAATTGAAGGGTGTCCTTGGAAACAATGTGAAAATTATGAGGGACTTTAGTAGGGTCAGAGAGAATCTGAAAAAAATTATCACATTCGGATTCATGAAAGAACATGGATTGCTTCAGGCTTAATCTCTGACCAAATTTTCCCTAAAAACTATTGAGACAGATTTGGGCTAAACAGCGCAAACCCGGATTTTTTTCAATTTTGTCGCACTCTAAGTCTATACCTTCTTTTTCTTTGTATTGTCTAATATATTCCTGTTTTGACTCTTCACTAACACACTCAGGAGGAAATCCCGAGGCTTCTTGTTTAATCTTAAGAAACGTATTAACATACTTTGCAAACAGACCCCCCTCACCCAAAGTTGGTTCATATTGCGAAGATTGCTCAAAGTGATAGACCTCGTAAATTTTTAAAATTTGGTACCCTTTTGACACTGCCATTTGGATTTCGGGAGTACACCACGTGCCCGTGATGGATCTTTCCTCTACAGAACAGGTACAATCATGCTGATTTTCAGCGTCCGCACACGTTCGACACAGAGGAAATTTTAGTTTTCCTTGAGACCGGTACGGAAGCACGGGGTGGTACAATTTTGTTGGCGGTAGGACTTTGATTTTGGCAAGGCCGAAATAGTTCGATACATCCCGAAAATCTTCTGTGATAATAGTCGGATGACCCACGGGATAACGACAGTATTTATTTGTCCAAGGGTAAAGACTGGTGAAATCGTAATACTGAATGGTTTCGTCCTCTTTAGCTTTGTAATGGAGTTTTATGGCATTAGTGCGTGTCGCAATTACATTCAAATTGTGTAAGGTTCTTTAAACATTTCACCAATCTGGTGAGAGGATGGTCTTTGTAAGTCAAACAAGACAATATTTACAAAAACAAAACAATTTATTTACAATTACACAATAGAACAAATTGAGATTGGTGACGTAAGCTCTTTTTGGATGGACTGGCATTCGGCAAAACGTCTCAGTTATGTTGGTTCCGTATGACTGGATAAGCATAAGTCTCTGCACGGATATTGTACATGTATTTGTACAGTTTTTAAAACAAGAATTACAAACCAACCATATAAATATGTCTGACCAGTATTTCCGATTTGGGGTAATATCGCTTTTATTAATTTTCAGAACGACTTTTTATTTACTCTCCAATGTTTAATTTAAATAAATACAAAATGAACAAACTTTTATAACATCAAATTAAAACAGTGTACAGTGTATTTACGGCTATATAAACTCAAACACGTTCATATATTCATGTAAGTGTGCGGGTGCGAATTTTGTGTATTAGATAACCGTTTACCGCTAGGTAGTGCAGCCGTGGCTGATTTCCTCGGCCGCGGGCGAAGGATAGATTACGTTAAGGTTTAACGCATACACACGCACAGCTCAGAACCTAGGAAGATTTGAAAAGTTTGTAATTTAGTGACTAAAATCTATCAAATAGAATTTTGTTTTTTTACTTAAAACCCACAATTGATCTATATATCTGATATTGCATTAGATTGAAAATGGTATTGCTTTTATTAATTAACTGAACGATTTCTTAACAATTCTTCAGTTCGCAGCTAAATTAACTCATATATGAGAGACGCAACTCTCGTGTATTAGATAACCGCTGACCGCTAGGTAGTCCAGCCGCGACCATGGTGACCGATTTTTCGGCCGCGGGCGATGGATAGCTTACGTAATGATACGCGCACAGCTCTGATTCAAGGTGGATTTTAAATGCATGCAGTATGATAACTAAAATGTAATGCATAGGATTTTTTTTCCAAACGTATTTTGTGTTTTACTAGAAAAAAAAGAATGTTTTGTTTTCCGATTCTCGTCTTTAAGGTTTGTGCACTATAAGAACTAAACAACAATGACTTAAACTTCTTTAAAAAAAAGCATGTGTTCTAATTTTTTTTCTCATGAATTAAAGCCCCCTGTATAAACCATCATACTTTCTGTGGTAATTTTATGCCAGTTTTACGCACAAAGACATTCGTTAACTTGCCAAATGAAAACAGGTACATGTTAACATGTAAAGCTTTTTACACTCATACTACACAAATCACTTACAAAATAACATTGTAACGACCTTTATGAGATCCCAACAAACAACTATTCCAGCGACAGCCATATCGAAATCCTAACTGTTTTTGAGTTATTAAGCAAAATCTTTTAAGGGCTACTGACCCTTAATTTAAGGGGCCAGCCCTTTTTTATTGGTGTCAAATGAAAGCCCTTAACATTATGCACAACTTTTGTTCTATACGTATTTAGGAAATATTTCAAACTAAAAAGTTACGAAGCTAAAACATGAGAAAAATTTTGCTATTTTTAAAACATAGATTTCGATTGATTAATTCGAGTGGAATAATTGGAAAAAACTAAAATACGAAAATCAGAGGACAATATTCAAAGTGTCAATAATTAAGATTTTTAACTATAAATTATTTGCTACGGACCATTTCGGAGCCTTTGTCTGGAAACTAATGCCCCTAAAATTTTAGAAAAAGGGGAATAACTCAAAACCGGAAGTTGTGATTTCAATTTTTTTTTGTGCTCTAGAAACCTAATTTAATTTACAATATACCGTGAAAATTTGAATGAAATCGGATGACAAACAAATAAGTTATTGAGGTTTTAATAACGTCTAGAAGAAGAATAACAATAATGAATAATTACCATCAGAATCAATACAAGGTCTTCCGTTGGAACGGAAGACCTTAATAAACTTTTACAAAAAATGAATTTAATTTGAAAGGTGACCCGAACCGAAAAACCCGAAACCGAACCGAAAATTTTATGACCCGACCCGACCCGAAAAATTTTGGAACCGTGACAGCCCTACTTGTAACCCTGTTTCAAAACGTAGCTGTATATAGAAACAAGAGTCTGTTACCCTCGTAACCCTTGTAACCCTGTTTCAAAACGTAGCTGTATATAGAAACAAGGATCTGTTACCCTCGTAACCCTTGTGACCCTGTTTCTGAACACAGATTTATGTAGATACAAGGGTCTGTTACCCTCGTAACCCTTGTAACCCTGTTTCAAAACGTAGCTGTGTATAGAAACAAGAGTCTGTTACCCTCGTAACCCTGTTTCAGAACAGTGATTTATTTATAAACAATATGGTCTTCCATGTTTTAGACAAATTTGTACAAATTTTTCTTACACGATTCACCTAAACTTAGATATACCTGGCCCTATTTTGACCCTACATAAGGATCATAATTTTTCGTTCTTAGTGTAACCGGGTTACACAATTTGCGCACAGGGAAAATGTACTGGATTTGAGACATATCTAATATTGGCCCCACCCAAGAGCCTAAACTCCTGTCCCAGGGGTCATCAATTTCACAATTTAGGTAGAAGACTTCATGGACATCATATCCATGCATTTAGTTTTTCACAAATATATATGTGAGTACAGAAGAAGATTTTCTAAAATTTAATACATTTTTACTATATGGCCATATTGGCCCCACCCTAGAGCCTGAACCCCTGACCCAGAGACCATAAATTTCACAATTTTGGTAAAGGGCTTCATGGACATAATAACCATGTATTTAGTTTTTAACAAATATCAATGAGAGTGGAGAAGAAGATTTTTCAGGATTTAATACATTTTTACTATATGGCCATATTGGCCCCACCCTAGAGCCTGAACCCCTGACCCAGGGGCCATAAATTTCACAATTTTGGTAGAGGGCTTCATGGACATCATAACCATGCAATCAGGATTTTTTCTCACATGTGTGGGAGTAGAGAAGAAGATTTTTGAAAATTTGGCTGTTTTTTGCATATTTAGCCCCACACCTGTGGCACCCTGGGGGTGGTAGAACAACCAATTTCACAATTTACATTCCTCTTACCATAGAGATGAATGGAAACAATTGTCCTTGTAGTTTTTAAGATGAAGTTTAAAATGAAAATTGTTAACACACGACGCACGACGACGAAAACAGATAGCAATAGGTCACCTGAGTTTGTTCAGGTGACCTAAAAATGCATATGCCCATGTTAAAAAATTGATCGATCCGCCCTCTCTTCACATAATATGCGTCAAAATTAACAGTATGATGTCACATCAACAAGTGGATTGCGATCAGTCAGTTGTTTATATATAACGTTTTGGACTTATTTAACTACAAAGTTGCACACTGATGTAATCTTTGATGTAGTTTAATGTGTTCGTACCCTTAACACTTTAGATTTTTTTTTTAGCATTTTTGATTGCTTATTGTTTTGTGTGATGTCATTATGTGTCACAAATTTACACACTTTAGAAAAGAACACTACACGTCGGTCACGAGTTTTAGGTCTGTAACGTAATCAAGGTGTTTACCTTGTTTGTATACCTGTGTGACGGTGCTTATGAGTGGTGTGTCAACTTTAAGCATCTATCGTTATTACGAACAAATAAAGAACGAGTTGATTTTAATAAATGTGTGCAATTAATATTCCCGACATTGTTTGTAAAAAGTAGTGTTTTAACTCATTGATTAATAGAGTGATTTTTATAACATTCACATTTTCTAACCGTTGAAATATAAGCTTTATACTATATATTAAAAGTGATGTCATTTGAGGAAATATAATGTTACATTTATGATACAATTCTCATTTAGAGCCTCTTTCTTTCCTATGAAATGTCATTGCATTTTAATGAGATTGTTCCTCATTAATTATTCAGTTTTTGTTCCACGTAAGCAGTTGAATGACAAAGACAAAACAGATCGGACGTAAAATTATTCAAGCGGGATAGCAATTTTTTCTATTGTTTTTCCTTAAAAATGGTGTTCTTTTTCCCGTTGTAATCTACTAAGATTATTTTACAGAACAGATCTGCGGACTTTTTTGACGTCTAAATTTGTTGTTTTGATTTTTTAAAATGATCAAAGAATCGACCATCCCTGTCTATGTTAGTCTGCTTGAGCCATATGGTTTATTTTCTTTTAACATATTTTCATATCCCGTTTAAATCAAGTCACGAAAGTTAGAGTTTTGGAGAAGGAAATGAAGATGGAGATAAAGATCAACAACAAAACAGCATAAAATGAAATTTGCGGGGGGTTTTAAGAACTTAACATTTTTTATCCTCTATAGGTGACATCCTCAGGAACCTTGATGCAGTATGAATTCATATTATATTGTTATTAAACTTTAAAAAATATAAGAGTCTAAGAGAAGTAGTGTTCAATGAAACAAATATGAAAATTTTGCAGAAAATACCTTTGTAAGAACAAAACTTGAAAGTCTCACTTTTGTTTCCTTTAGCTGATACATTTCAGACAAGAATAACATCCCTAATATAGTATATGAGGTGTATAATTTACTGAATACTAGCAACAAGTTGTGGAAGGATGTTCTGGTTTTCTACAGCATTGGTTAGTCCGTTTACAACTGAAATCATTTTTTACAGACGTTTTACAGTGTCTTTCAATTCGATGTCAGGTTGAGAGGAGGAGGAGGAGTACTCATTCTATCTTTGCCCATCCGCACTTGAGGTTGGTGTACACCTCGGGGGAGAGCTGCCACATCTTTTGGCTCCAAAGGTATATCCGTAAGGATCTCGTCAAAAGGTAATTACGTTCTACTTCATATTTCTTAAAACACTCAAGTATCTTATGCTATGCAATAATATAATTTTCTAGGCTGGATGACATTTAATCAAATACAGTCCGGCATGGAAATCTTAATCTGTGCTGAAAAGCAGACATTTACGATAATGATCTCGTAACAAAATGTCAGATATACTCTGAAAAAAAATCTTAAGGTAAACAACTAGAAGTCCTATTCCTTCATGACATGTGGTGATAAAGAACATTGTTCAAATTCGAAAGTCCAATGTAAAATTACTTAACAGGAACACAATTAGGTAATTAACTGTGGTCTAACAATTAGTATGAAAAACTTGCAAAGGAACTACACATCGGATATGCAGTTCTAACGAGTCATTTAACGGTAACTCCTTATCTAACTGTACTCTTTCATCACCAAATAGATCTTGATTCTTATAATAAATAACTTGAGCTAAGAGACAGAACTAAGTAATATACGAGCGTGCATCTTCTCCAAGTCTCTGAACGGTTTTGTATTCTTCTACTAACCATATTTTAGCTTTAGCTCGAAACATGTCTATAAAAAACCGTTTAGCATGATCGAAAAGTTGATTTATTTTTCCAAAACCAGTGACTCTAAAGCCAACGATAAAATTGGTTTCATGAACAAAATGTTTTCTTTTGAAGTTAACTTACCTACATTTAGTACTTTTGATTAAGGCTATCCTTTATAAAAACTGTAAAACAGTCCATTTTCAAAGTTAACAAAAGAATGATTTGCCGGCACAATCTAATAAATTAAGTCAATGACAGTAAATCCATTCCATGCAATTTGAGTAAATACCCCCAACCATATGCCTAAAGGGAAGATACACAATTATTGCTCACGAAAATGGTTAGTTAGATAGAAGATATATCACATTCCCCATCGCCTCTATATATAGCATTCTCACGGACGGATGGTCACATGCCATGCATCTCCTTTTTTAAACGGTTTTCCATGGCTTACCACTTCTTCTGCAGAGCATTTTATAAACATTATTGACAGAATTCAGGTGTTGTCTTGCAACCAACTCTCTCCTCTAGCCGTGACGGCATCTACGTACTGTACCATTCACACACCTCACTTATTTCCCGTCTTTCACTCTTTAAGTGTTTAAATGTACTCTTTATAGATTACATTTCTCAATCTTTGGTATTTTGCGCGTGTAGTCATACTCGCATGCTATTAACAGGCGCGCTCGGTATTAAATACTTATCTGACATCTTCTTAGATGGCGTGAAAATTTCTCCATCCTTATGATATGTTTTGGATCAAAAGGACAAATGGAACATTCCTTATACTCTGGGTATTCAGCCATATTGCTTTAAAAAAAAGCTAATTTCATTTATAAATAGAATATGTATTTAATGTAAAGGCAGTTTTATTCACATAAAAACTGGATTACTTTTTCCAAATATTCGGAGATGGCGTGAAAATTTCATCGTAAGGACAAATGGAAAATTCCTTATACTCTGGGTATTCAGTTTGTCTCAAATTCAAAGGCAAATATCCCTTTCCCTTCAATATATTGGAATACTTTAATAGTAAAAAAGGATAGGAGTGCGCGATCGTGAAACATTGGGTTAATATATATGATTTATTATTTCATTTCATTTTAATTGTATCGTCTGAAGGTTAAAAAAAATTAATATAAGATATCGTTTTAATTACTTGATAAAATGCGTAATGAAAAAAAAATTTCTTTTCTCATGGTTTGAATGCCTGCAGGCAAACCGCTTGATTCTTACCTAATTTTAGGAAATAAATCGATATACTCACCAAAGGTCATTAACAGTGTCACTAAGTGAGGAAACGATATCAAAATGATAATTTTCGTACATTTTAATAATCTTGTGACCGAATTGAACTGCATGAACGAGGTCTGTGTACACCACGGTCCCGTTGTACACCGGTCCTCGTACGAGTAAGTTCAACGCAGTTGTCTTTCTTGTTCTGCGCAAGTTTTGCATAACGTTACAATAGTTTTCCGTTTATTCTTTGCGATAAAACTGACAAGTAAATATTGTTATACTTTCACTTTAGCTAACCCAAAATAATTTTCAATGCTTTTCAAACCCTTGAATATGATCTGAGGGTGTTTAAGTGGATATTTTAAATTCATATACAAAGGAGTGCTATATGTTGCAGGGTTTTTCATACCCCTCCATATTTTCTTTATATCTTACAAGTACATATAGTACATATATATATATATATATATATATATATATATATATATATATATATATATAGTATATTTCTTCTAAAAATATCTTCTTGATAACTGGGAATGTTCATTTTGCAATCGGAATTGATAGGCTATGTAATTTAAAAAAAAAGAATGATTTGTTATTAACATATTAGCTGACTTGCATAAAGCAAATTATTAAACGACCTAGCTAAATAAGAGAGGAGAGAATTCTCAGCTTTCACTGAGGAAATTGAACCTGTTATCGTTAGTGGCACGTTTTCATCCTGTGTTATTTGATCAGCAAAGATTTTAGCAGCTGGGAAGTCTGTGTTTCCCCCGAGGCCTCTGCATTGGATGTGGTGGTCATCTGGGGGGAGGGGGGGCATTGAGTGTTGTGGTCATCTGGGAGGTAGAACTTGTTTCAGCTGAAAGGTGGTAGTGTGGAATTCTAGATGATTTGTAGTGAACAATCTGGGAAACTCTTTCTCTGGCCTTCTGAAATAATGTCAAAATTTTTCATTAAGAATTTCGTCAAGGAGTTTCCTCTCAAAGGATAAAAACTTCCTCGGGCTTACTAATTCCATATGGATGAATGTGGTCTGGCCATCTGTCATTGGTGACAAAGATAAAGTGATCCTTGTTTTTAATTTCTTTTCGTCCTTAGCCTGCCAAAATTCCTTAGATATCGTCTTATCCCCATCTTTCAAGATCATTTACCTCCAAAACCAGGTTTGGACCAGCGGCCACTACCAGACTCGTCGCACTTGTTTTCACTCGTTTCCTATCTAATGTTAACTTTTTGGCATTATTGCTACAAAGTTTATATGTTAATTATAGATATTTCACTTATGTTCGTTTATATTTAAAATTTCACGTCACATCACTCTTTCTCCTTTCTTTTCAAGTAAAAAGCAACCAAAAGAGGCATGCGATAAATTCCTCAGCAAATCCGTTTCTGCATTCATATCCTCTCTTATTATTCATAGAGCATCAAACATATCGATCTGTAGTAGTATGGGGTATAGTACCGAATGTGGGCTCTGATGACATCATGACCCCATTCATATAGGTCAAGGATAAGGTCATAAGGGACGTGTCTTCACTGGTTTCCTATCTAATGTTAACTTTTCTGGCAATATTGCTATAAAGTTTAGATGTTATCCTTTCTCCTTCCTTATCAAGTAACTAACAACTAAAAGAGGCTTGGCGATAAATTCCTCAGCAAATCCGTTTCAGCATTCATATCCTCTCTTATTAATCAAAGCGCATCAAACATATCGGTCGGTAATACTAAGGGGTATAGTCTGTGGGCTCTGATGTTATCATGACCCCACCCATATTGGTCAATGATTAGGTCATAACGGATGTCGGACCTTAGGACAGTACAAGGTCATAAACGCCTGGGGTCAACCCATCTGAGGTCAAAAGGGCTAAGGGCTCAACGATGTGGTCCAAACACAAGGACAGCTCAAGGTAAAAGACAAGGTCAATGCCGTCTCAATGTCATACTCAAACAAATATGCCAAGATTGTGAACACATCTAAAAACCGTCTTGTTGCAAACCGTCTGAGATAAATATTCAAAAAAATATTCAAAAACCTTATCTAGATCAGAAAGTCAAGCACAGTCAAGAAGTAGGTCAGGACCATTTAAGATTTACCCAACATAGGTCACGTTCGTTCTTAGATGAAGGAGAGTATATATTTTTTTCCTTTATTTCCTAAAAACTAAAAAGGGACAAAACTTAATTATGATGTGTGTTAATTAACGATGTTGGACAACACCAAAAAATATTTATCATTACCTTTTATTTTGACAATTTTTATGCAACATTTCATGTGACATTAAAGTTTAGATGGTTAGCAATTTTACAGTTGAATGTGATTTTTTAAATCCTCTTTTAATGCAGAAAAAAAACCTTAACAAGGATTTTTTTTTCGTACAAGATTTTTTAAATACGTGTAGCAATAATACCGCTTAATTGATACTATTGTAATATTAGTTTATGTATTTTTATAATACAAAAAGTTAGTTTGATAAAACAAAAGTTAAAAAAAAAAATTAACAATGAACAACATAAAAAAGGTTGTTCTGGATCACCATTTGTCTTTGATATAATTTACAATAATCAAAGACATAATTTACAATAATCTCACATTGCTTCATGTTCAAAGATGTCCTCTTTTGTAACGCTAACAGAACTTAGAACTCCGTAGACACTGTTACATGTGTATTAGGGTCCGTAAACTGTTTCTCTTAGGCCTCAATTAATTTATTTTTATTTTGTCTGTAATTTTAGAACTGTATCAGTTTTCGTATTCATAGAAAAGCACATTTTTGGTAAAATAAAAAAAACATTGATTTATTATTAACATATTAGCTTACTCACATAAACTAAATGATTAAACGACCTACCTCAACGAAAAGAGGAGAGAATCCTCAACTTTCCTTGACGAAATTGAACCTGTTATCGTTGGTGGCACGTTTTCGTCCTGTTTTGATACATTAGCTGATTAGGTCAGCAATGATTTTAGCAGCTGGGAAGTATGTGTTTCCTCCCGAGGCCTCTGTATTGGATGTGGTAGCCATCTTGGGGACATAGGGTGTGGTAATCATCTTGGAGGAAGACGTTTTTTTCTTTGTTTTTTCATTTTTCTTTTTGTTTACATAGGTAAATGTAGCTAAAATATAAATATGCCACATAAACCTGCTACCATTGAGAACTGATGTCACCTAAAATATTATTAATTCATGAAATAGGGATGTAAGATGATGTCATATAAAATATTTTGGTCAAATTTTGCGAGGACGATTGTGAACCAAGGACTGGTTATGAACACGCGTTAGGCCTACATCCTACATTAAGATTAAGATATTCCGGAAATGTATCATTATGGTTCTAACTGTTGCATTTGTGAATACGCGGCTGAATACAAATACATGTATATAGTTCCGTGGCGCCATTCTCGAGTTTGTAATCCTTTTACCAAATACATAATAGGGGTAATTTGCCTTATTTCTGTTAGGCGATGCAAACCCTTGAATACCAAGATATAACAGTGAATGCTAAAGAAGAGATGTCTATGTTACGGATTGTTACACCAACAGATTGACTGTCATCGGCGATGCGGCGCTGGTGTTATCACCGACCAAAGTCCTCAAATGGCCAGATTAAATTATTTGGTAAGAATTGCATAATAATCTCATCAAATTTTTTGCTATTAAATCATTTTACTTTTACCGACTTTAAAATGGTTAAATTTTTACATGTTTTTTCTACATGCATATATATTCAATAAAAAGGTGAACATTTAATTAATGTATTCTGTTCATTTAAAAAGTAATTAACGTAGAAGATGTCATTAGGTTGACGGTTTTTTATTGGGTTTTTTTCATTCAAGGTCAAATGTACATATCTGACATGTACATGTAATGTAAATGGAGACAATTGGTAAGAGAGAGAGGGGGGGGGGTGATTCTGAACTATGTAAACGCATCTAAAATATCACTTTTGGTCAAGAAGGAGCAAAAACTTGGGTTTAATGCATTTTGTATACTTCAAAAACTGAATTTGTCTACTTGGATTAATTTAAAAAGCTTAAGTATATGTTTTTCTATAATATCCTCAACACAAAGAAACAGGGATCAACACTTAATTACATGATGTGTTAATTTACAACAACACAAAAGATATCCCATTACCTTTTATTTTGTCAATTTCAAATTAATATGATTCTTCTTTAAATCCTGCTTTAATGCTGCGAAGAAAACTTAACACGTTTTTTCTCTGGTTCACCGTCGTCCTTAACAGTGAGATAAATTACAAATATTTCACTCTGTTGCATGTCTTGAAAAATTCTTTTTTGCAAGGATTTCAACACTTGAAATTTTCTCGTTTTGATAATTTTAGACCCCTTTAAACGACTTTTTAAATCATTGTTATTCTTTCGGTTAGTCTTTCTTTGAAAAAAAAAATGAAATTAAATTAAAATACTAATAAAATTATGTGGAGTATTAAACGGGAGAAGTACTTTCTAAATAATAAAGTAATATATTTGTTTTAAATTGACTTACTAAAAGAAGAGGGGGTTCATATTTCTTGTTGTATTGGTATTAAAAGAAGTTCTCATAATACGATTACAATGTTATTGGTGGCACCCCTGCTATTTTAGGGAGGGATTTTATTTTACATTTTGAAGTTGCGTGGTCGTAAGAAGGATCTTACAAACAGAAATCTCTGTGTTCCTCAAAATCACTGGACCATCTTGAGTAGGCGTCATTTGAGGAAAGGGAGGCGGGATCTTTAAAAGTTAAAGACAAAAAAAAAAATATTTTCTTTTTTCCCTTCATTAGTCACACATTTAGATACTATGGCAAAAATCCTTAAAACTAATTATGATTCTGTAACTCTAAGTAATGTATGTACATTGGCATGAGATCATTTTTTTTCTTTTTATTTGTTTTGCAGATTTGAATAAAAATTGAATCAGGGCCAATTTAACAAAAATAATAAAATCAAATAGATTTCATGCAGTCGACTAAATATCAAAATGAAGTGTGATTTTATTCATTATCAGAAATCATTTCAATTTTGTGATGCCCATTCATTACGGAATAAGTATCAACTAAACTTACTTTATAAAGCAAATATAAATTAAATGCATTAGTTGACTTATATTATAGCTTTCAAATACAATGACATTTATTTTTTTATCAAATTAATTAAAATTTCAATTGATAACAAATTGACTCACCAAATTCAAAAGTTTTAAATATTAGTTAAAAATCTTAAGAAATATTTTAGGTGTTGAACAAAACCGTAGATATGTGTTTCACTGTAGGGATGTCTTCCTCCTCCTGGTGGTCTTGTCTCACTGCAGGGTTAGAAGCGCCATTCATGCAGCCCCCCCCCCCCCCCCCCCCCGTTGGAGATGTACAGACCGGGATCCAAATAACTCTTGTTCTCCCCTTGCTGGACTCTTGTTCTCCCCTTGCTGGACATCACATTTAGTGAGTTTAAACTCCACTTTTGCTGCATCGCTCTCTTGGACACTTCTTAAGTCTTTAGTTGGTCCTTATATCCGATCTTCTACTACATTATGCAAGACAACCATTCTCTGAGGTATTTCGTGGTAGCCAATTTGTGCCGCTCCTCCCAGTGTCTTGATAATTTTGACTTTTGGGGAAACTTGGTCCCTTTGCATCCTAGAACGGTACACACCACATCCAATACATCATACAAGACATCGATGTAATCTGTCTGGCATTGTCTGAGAACATCATTGACCTCATTCAAATTCGCAAATAATTCCAGAAAATCTGTATCTTAAAATGGAATTTGGATGTCATGGCACAATACGGTTGTGACCGGTCAACAGAGGATGCTCCCTCCTCCATGACACCTGATCCTACCGCTAAATTCTGTAGAAAACATTGTACAAAAGCCTTTTTCAGAATAATGTGACTGCCCACAAAATGTACAATTCCGAACTTGTTTTATATTAAGGGTATTGAGAGTTACCTTTCAGCATTATCCTGTTTTAAAGGTATAAGGGTATAAAAAGTTGGTTGATTGTTAATGGGATTTAGAAATCAATCCTCTACTGGCAAAGAAAAGGATAGATGACCAGGGAAGCACCATTCTAATCCGAAAGATGGAGGAGGGTGTTGACGCGAGAAGTAAAATGTGGTGAGAGTAGTATAGTAGATAGCATGCAGTCACAGTCAAGGCCTCCACTTAATAACGTCATTAGGTTAACCAGGCCCATGACCAAGAAAAAGGTCCCACCCATTGACGTCATAGATTAACCAAGGAAAAGAAACCCCACAGTCAAGAGAAATTCCACAGTCGCAGTCAAGAAACCCCACAGTCTAAGTCCCATTCTGATGACGTTTATAGAAGGGTCATAATTTAAGCTCCACTGTGATGAAGTCAGCATTTTGTTTCTAGAATCACAGTCATCTAGAGAGATAAGAAGATAATACACTTTGTGCGAAAAAAGTAAGTAATTTTGTTAACATTTTTTTATCAGAATTTTTTCTCGGATTACATTATAAGAAAAATCATTTAAAATATATTTTATTCATACGAAGTATTACTAATACTTAGAAAATCGTTATAGATCTAGTATGAGCAACTGATCCATAATTTGTATTATTTATCCTCAACCAAACAAATGTCGGACACTGTAGTAAATGTATTTATTTACTAATTTAGCACACTAAGAAGAATGTGCTGGAATGTAGGAAAGAAAAGAAAGAACAGCTGTCATAAATACTGAAAACTTTTCTTTTATTGGGGTAGTTTTAACCCCCCTTCCACCTCCCAAGGTCGCTCACTTGTGCATTTTTTGAGGGTAGTCCCTCATATAATTCAACAGCATTGCTGTATGTAGAAGGTCTACCCTCACACTTTCTACTAATTTCATTAAAGCAATCATTTCTTGGCGTAGGGGTGGGGGTCATAGCTAGAGGGAGTCTGTATTTTTTCCTCCTTGTTTTCCTTAAACATAAATAATTTATTTGAAATTAAGAATCTAATTAAATATGAGAAAACCGTTTTCCTAAAAATTTAGTATGTGAACAGTCTGTAAAAAGAAATAATGATCTTTATCTGAAATCTTTTGAAGACGGATCTTTTCCCTCTCCTTCCTGGGTAAACTCTTGTTTTTTGGATTGTTCTTCAATATCGGGAACTTCAGTAGAAAGGGGGACAGTACACAGTCAAGATGACGTCATGGGGTTTTCCAGACCCCACCCACACAGGTCATAATTGAGGACAAAATCAAGGGGTGAGGATACAGTCAAGGACACCCTGACAGACATGGGAAATATACAGTTTGCATAGCAACACTCAAATATCATAACGAAGAATAACATTATTTTCAGGGTCTTTTGAAATTGTCATGTATTAAGTTGCGGTTTAGGGGTGTTGCTAAAACGCGGAACGGAACGGAAACGGAAAATAAAATATCAAGTAAATCCACTGAGAAATTGTAGAAATTGAACGAGAAAGTGTTTATTTGAGGTGAATTTTGTAAACTTTCCAAATCTTGTTGTTAAATTAACAATTTGAATAAATCTCCCTAACTTAAGCATATTGCAAATTGTTTGCATATAAGCACAGATTAGGGGAAAACGAAATGTACTTTTTATAATGTACATTGCAATGACTTTAACTTTAAAAGTCAACTATAATATAAAATGCTGAAATTTATCATTCAAGACATTAAAAATGAAATACTAAAATATAAAATTGTTTTCTCTAATCGTGTCTATGTCCTTTTTTAAAAATCTTTTTGGAATTATCCTGCATCATGCGATTGTTAACTATATTGCCGAAAAATGTTTTAAATACATGTATCACTTGATTGAATCAACGATGCTGTAGTTTTGGTATATCGGCAATCCTTGTCTAAGTTCTGATTTTCGCCCATTTTAGAAAAAAATGATGATTATACTGACACTTTCTAGTAATTAGTCTTATATGTTCACTTTTGCCAAAGCAATTATAATATCGTGCTATACGATACGAGTAGAGAACTGTAAAAGTTGTCCCGTTTGAATCAACGCATATATTACAGACAGTTAAGTCTCAGAATATCATACAAATTTCTCAATAATCCGTTCAAAATTAAATCCTTGTAAAGATTAAATATATTTCTATAAAAGTATATCGATTCTTGCTTGTTTTAACCATAAACAGTTCGAAAAGATGATATCAGATTTTCCGTTTTTCATTCCGTTCCGCTTTCCGTTCTGTTTTCCGTTCCGCGTTTTAGCAACACCCCCGGTTTAGAGATATAAATCCTTACGGTCACCTCATAGCAACACACAAATGATGATACTATAAAACACCTTTCTTGACTCATTATTTTGTGCTGTTAAAGTCACCCTTGTTCACATAGCAACAGTTGAAGGGTGATGCCATACATATCTACTATCAGGATCACCCTTGTTCACATAGCAACAGTTGAAGGGTGATATCATAAATACTGCAATCAGGATCAATTCAGTTCACATAGCGACATTTTAAGGGATCATTCTAGTTCACATAGCAACAGTTGAAGGGTGACACCATAAATGTGTACTACCAGGATCAAGCTAGTCAACAAAGAAACATTTGAAGAGTGATGTTATAAATATTAACCAACAAGGTCACCCTAATCCCTATAGCAACATTTGAAGGATGATACTATTAAAACACACTTTTCGCGACTCTCTTTCTTTTATTAAAACGTCGTTTTTATATTCTGTTTAAAGTTAGAAAACACAACATCAACTGGATAAGAAAGTAACAGTTTAATAACGTTTTCCATCACATAAAAAGATTATGAAAAGTTTAACATTTACACACCATTATGTTTCCTTTTAAAAAGTTAGTAGTAAGGGGTATAGTCTGTGGGCTATAGGGGCAGTGCAATCATATGGACCACACCCCCAAGGTCAATGTCAATGACTGGGGGTATAGGGACAGTAACGTCATATGGACCACACCCCAAAAGGTCAAAGTCAGGTCAAGGGCAAAGTCAGGTCAAGGGCAAATTTAGGTCACAAAGTCAATGACAGTCACGATATACGCCAGGACAGTATAAGATCAAGGGTAAACAAAGGTCATAAACGTCTGAGGGCAAGACACATTCAAAGCAGTCTGAGGTCAAACACAGTCAAGAAGTAGGGCAGGGTCATTTGAGATCCTCCCAACATAGGTCATGTTCGTCAGTAGATAAAAGGAGCTTATGCAGCTAGATTCGAATACAGTCATCGCTCATTTTTCCTACTACTAAGGTACGTCTGTTTTGCTATTTATGATTTATGAAATGTAAAAGATTATTTCAGAAAAACTTAAGTTTTTTTTTGTTACGTCCTCAACACAAGAAAGAGAAAAAAGTCAACAACAAAAAAAAAAGGGATATCACATTTCCTTTTATTTTGACAAATTTTTAGGTAACAATATTTTTACAAATGAATATGATTTTTAAAAAAAAAACCCTACTGAACCTTGTGTCCTGAAGGTTAGAGTTTATCAATGCAGAGAAGAAAACTTAGCACGTTTGTTCTCTGGCTCGCTGTCGTACTTGTCAGTAAGATAATTCATAATTATTTCACTTTGATGCATGTCCTCTAAAATCCGTTTTTGTAACGATTTTAAGACTTGAAATTCCCTCGTTTTAAAAATCCGAGGCTCCGTTAAGCGGCTTTCTAAATCCTTAAATTTCTTAGGGTTGGCCTGTCTTTAAAAGAAAAAAAAAGAAATTAAAATACTGTGTACAAGTGGAGTGTTAAACGGAGGAGTACATTCTAAATAATTAGTAAACATAGACATGTTTATATTTGTTTTAAATTGATTTACCTAAAAGTAGTGAGGATGGAGTTCTCTTCATCCCTCTTTGAATTGGTATTGGTTGGAGGCACGTTCTCATCCGCTGAGGATGTGAAGACGGTGACATTCCTGTTATTTTTAGGGAGGGGTGTGGACGTAAACAGGGTCTTTAAAACATTCCTTGAGACCCCTGGAGTAGATCTTGAGACCACTGGAGTAGATCTTGAGACTACTGGAGATGTTTCAGACATCTGGGACAGGGTCTTTGACACGGAAGGCTCTGTTTTCCTTGAAGTAGATGTTTCAGACATCTGGGGCAGGGTCTTTGAAACGGAAGGTTCTGCTTTTCTTGAGCCCAAAGTATATGTTTCAGGCATTTGGGAAGGCGTTGTATTGTCCCATAAACTGTCTAACAGTTCATCAAAATCTGTATCATCACTGTTACAAAAAAAATTAATTAACCTACAGTATATATGAATTTCACATCGTTTGCGCATTTCTTATACATGTAAGACAGAGTCAATTCAAAATCATCCGATCAGAATTTAAAACACGTACATACACGTGTCGGGAAATAATTTCGACTATACATATCAAGATATATTCTTAACCCAAATTTCAAAGGAAAAAATGTGTTTTAAAACACCAGATGATAATATATTTAACTTCATACATAACAAATACTAAAATTAATATACATATGATAGATATAACTTACAAAACCGGTACATATGCCTCAGCCATGTTTGGTTCAAATGTATCTCCCTCCGTGGTGTACTCTGATTACACCAATATATACCCTCCAAAGGTAAAAATCGTGAGGATATTAAAAGTAGAGGGTGAGGTTAAACATCTATTTTATCTTTCCTTGTCAAATCATTATATTATACAGGAAATCATGTCTTCTGTGTAAATTAAAAGAGTGACACCTGGTTATGGTAATTAATCATCATTGTGTTCCCTGACCTATGTTATTTCATATAAATCAACCCGGTAATTTTATTCTCATTAAAAAATTCCCGCCCTGTCATGACATACATGTACCTGCGCAAAAAAAACCCAAACCTGTAACGGGATGACACTCGTAATTAATCGTTCAAGCAGTTGTGTATCAAAAATAGCATAATGATTTTTTTTTAAAAAGAATTTTTCTTATTACTAGTGTAACGCATGCACGTAAATTAACGCACATAAATGTTAATAACATATTTTGTAAAGTATACCAATCCATAATAACTTTTTCTTTCTTAGTTTGTATTTTATAAATGTAGTTAACTTATAAATATTTTTATAAGACCCCCTTTAAAATAATGTTTGCTTACCCTCTCCCGATTCAAGATGAAAAAAAATTAGATCAGTAGATTTTTTTAAAGATGACCTGCGCATGCAACAACTAAATCTGTTACCGCTGAGAATCACGATGCGGGTACGTGAATTGTCACCGATGCTTGATGATGTAACCGTAAGTTTCATTGGTCAAACATTGAGAGAGGGGTAAAATTGTGAACCCCACACGTTGTTTTTTATTCGCGCCATGCTGGTCAAGATGGCTAAACACACACAATTGTTAGGATTAATCTGTCTATTTACTATGACAATGGGAAAGCCTGTAGTGAGAAGATGTATGTTGCCCGATTGCGGAGAATTAACGGTCAAATCCTCTGAAGTCAGGGACGTGTTCGTTACAGCATGTAACATTAATAAAGTTACAATTATCGGTGATGCAAAGGGCGTACGAATCCACTCTCTAAAGGGCTCATTATGTGGTGAGTAATGTTTCAACAGAATTACATGATAAAACTCATCGAACTTATTTTATTTTAACTTTACTGGTCTCGGACCTTTGGTGCAAACAATATCATCGGGTTCGTTATCAGGAACTACCTGGTGACCTCGAGGGACCAGTTCAGAATAGATTAACTGTATAATATACCCTCGGAAATTTATTTTGCATCATAGAAAATTGAAATTGTATTGTTAATTGAAATTTTCTAAATCACTACTACCTACTCCGTGCTGGGTCATATTCTAGAGCAAATTTTTTAAGTGTTGAATCGGCACATGCACCCATTTTGAAAAGTACTGTATTACTCGATTAATACTGTGGTGTTGTGTTGTGTTGAGATTCTAATTACGACCCTTTTTTCAGAACCATTTTATGTGATTAATGTCGGTCAGTCAACACAACGTGGAGGTAAATTGTTTATTAGTTGATCAAACTCTGTGAAATGTCTAACTCTGAATATTTGTTAAGTGTTTATCAGCTGTTTATAATACTGCTTATTATTTTATTAGAAGTAAACAAATGGACATCAACGAGTACAACTGGGACATCAAGGATTACAACTGAACCAGAAGTGACAAGCAAAGAAGTGACAAGCAAAGAAATGAAGTGACAAGCAAAGAAGTGACAAAGACGCACAGAAAAGTAAGCCAATACTAGCACACCAAAACTATAACACAGATGTTTAAAGTTGCATTACACAAAGATGTTGCTCCATAATCTTTTGTGTGAGAGGGTGTGAGTGTGTGATCAACCATTATATCACTGTGCCTGAAGAGGAAGACATCTATGAACATGCTGATGAGGTTATCAGTAGTCAGCAAGATCTGCAGACATAACATTTATTACCTAATTTTACCAGGGACATACCATATATATATATATACCAGGTTGGTGACATCAGAGCGGAAATAGATCTACTAGAAATGCGGGCAAAATACAATGAGGATAAATACCAGTCCATTGCGACAAAGTCAACTCATTAAAAAATAAGACGTCAGTTTCAACCTCAAACATACTGACACGCACGTGGAAAGATGAATGTTTATATGAAGAACAGAAATCAATACAAAGATGGGAGAAATCAGAAACATGGCTACTGAAGTATGAGACACAGTTCAAACATGAATACGAAGGCAAAAATCCTTTCATGAAAGCAGGAGATGCACAGTCCAAGAATAAAAGCAACCCAGAATCGAGAAATTACCAAGCTACGCCAGATTTCATTCAAAACTATAGTAGCTACCCAAGAACAAACAGAAACCAAACACGCCAGAGTATTCCTTTCCATGAGCCACCTTTCAGACAAAACAGGAAACAACGAAGAAATTATACTACACCTAGGAATTCTTTTTTAGGACATGGCCCCAGACAAAACCAAATAACATAACGCAAAACAAAGAAACGGACCAAATACATGAACCAAAAGTAATAAATCTATCAAATCGAATTCTTTCTGACATTGAAATTAAAGTACTTGAAAAGGGATTAAAATTTACACCAATGGCTCGCTCAAAACATATAGAGGAAATTACCAATGATACAGACGCTTTTTGCAGAAGATTGCGATTAGCTGAATTTTTCTTAGATACAGATAATGATGACGAATCTATTGTATCCAACAAAAGTGACTTTATGCCTTCTAAAGGTAGGAACCATTATTTGGATAAATTTATTGATACAGTGAAAACATTTCCTTTAGAACAACTTAGCGGTAAAAATACCTTTAACAACATTAACAAGTTAGAGTGGGATGCAATTGAAAACTTAAAAAATGATGAAAGGATCATCATTTAAGAAGCAGACAAAGGGAGCGCTGTGGTCATAATGGATCGTGAATATTACAAACCATTATGCCTTTCTGTACTAGAAAATAGTACATACTATGAAAAACAACCATCATATGAAAGTAAGGAGGTCATGCAAAAACTAAAAACTATTATAAATGAATACGGACAACAACTGACAGAGAAGGAAACCAAATATTTGTTGTCATTTAACATCAAAACTAGTAACTTTTATGGTTTGCCTAAAATACATAAAAGCCAGACCATTAAGGACAAGTGCAAAGTTTCTGAATCTACATACATCAACGTTACAAGTCCAGATGATCTCACAATTAGACCCATAGTTGCAGGACCAACGTGTGAAACCCACAGAATTATTAACCTATTGGATATTCTATTAAAACCTTATATTTCCAAAGTTCAGAGTTATATAAGAGACACCGTGGATTTTCTCAATACCATTCCTGAAAAAATCAACCCTCAATCAATTCTTGTTTCATTTGATGTCACCAACCTGTATTCCAATATTCCACATGATCTTGGACTTACTGCCATAGAACATTGGATTGACAAATTTCCCAGTCTTTTAAATGACAGATTTTCCAAAGACTTTGTTTTAAAAAGTCTTCAACTAATATTGGAAAACAATTTTATGCATTTCAATGATGTTGAAACAAATATTAGACACAGCCATGGGAACCAAAGTTGCTCCAACTTATGCCACACTTGTCCTAGATTATTTAGAAGAAAAACTATTTTCAAACATTCAAGACAGATGTGGTCACGACTATGAAACCTTCATTAGAATGTCATGGAAACGTTATTTAGACGATTGTTTTATTATATGGGACAAAAGTGAAAATCAGTTAACTGAATTTGTTAATATCCTCAACACTTTGAGCACTACTCTGAAATTCACTATGGAATCGGATAGTAATATGTTACCCTTCCTTGACGTTATGGTACTTAAAAAGAAGATCGTATAATAACGGATGTTTACTACAAAATAACAGATACTATAGTCTGTCCCAAGTTATTGCTTCCATCACTTTTTGATGATTTTTAATAAAAATACACATACCTGTGAAAGAAATAATGTTGAAATCGATAAAAGGGAAAATATCCAAGATACCTTCATTGACAAATTATCATTTTTCACTCATAAAAGTTCACAGGAACGAAAACAAATTTCTTACGGAGATTTGTAATGGGAAATGTTTACATCTTTTCTCCATTCGGAAGTTCTCGGGACACCTCGCGCAATTTTTCAACGTTATCATCCGGGCTTAATAATGGCTGATGCAATGCTAAATCTCCGTAGACTTTCTATTTTGGGATGTGTATTGAAACCTGAAGCGGTAGAGGGGGCGTTTCAAAACAGATAATCTGGACATTTTTCATATTAGTGGAGGAACATAGTTTGAGCATAAAGGTATTTATGATTATCGAAATATCAAGCAAAAAGCGGTGAAAGCAAAAACTCGGGACAGAGTATAAGCAATATCTGATATTTGACTCGTGCCACCCTAGACACACTAGGAACAATATTCCATACAATTTAGCAAGGCGTTTATGTACAATAATCTCCGATAAAGATATCTTAGACTTTCGTCTCACAGAATTACAAGATTTACTACTTCAAAGAAATTATCCCATACAACTGATTCAAAACGGAATTAACAAAGCCAAATCCATGAAAGGAAGGATCTACTTTTAGTTAAAAATAAACCCGTCAAAAATGTTATACCATACGTTTCTACGCACAACCCTAGAAATCCAGAAGTGTTCAACATAATTAGAAATAACCTGCCTATCCTAGAGGAGGATCCAGGCATGAAGAAAATATTAGATACTTCACAGATCATTAAAAGTAAGCGACAAAGCCCTTCTCTAAAATGTATTCTTACCAGAGCATCGTTTTCCAGTAAAAACCAGGAACCACCCATCATCAAAAAATGCGACAAACCCAAATGTAGTACATGCCCGTATCTGACAGAAGGATCCGAATTTCATTTTAAAACCGGAAGCGATTTTTCAATCAAAACCTCCATGTCATGCACTAGTTCAAACCTAATCTACGGCATACGTTGCGCTGGTTGCGGTGAAAATTATATTGGTCAGACAGGAGACACCTTGAGACACAGGATGACCGTACACCGACAGCAAATCAGGGAACCTAAATACCAATGTACGGCCGTCAGTGAACATATAAGGAACTGTGCAAGGAATAAAAGTCCCAATTTTACCGTTTTTCCTTTTTACAAGTTTCTGAGGGATACCACAGAAAAAGAACGTGAGGCAAAAGAAAAACTGTTTATTAACAAATATAGACCTGTTTTAAATGCCTAACAATTATATTATGTGTCAGATAAAAACTGTTTCCCGCAATAATTTTATATATTTGTATGAAGAATTTTATTTTCCAGTACTTTATGAATATTTTTATATCATGACGTCATAATCTATTAAGCTACATAACGTTACATAAAATTAGCGCTTTATGACGTCACAATAAGAACTATGAATTTGTATGTATGTGTAATTGTGTAACTTAGCAACATGTTGTCAAACTCCTGATGATTTAAGGGGAGACAGGACGTTGCAGTGTAAAATTATTTGTCAATAAAATGTTTTGCTTTTCTTAGCACGTTTACATTTAGATGTCCACTACAACATGCATTATTTTCATGACTACTTTCTTACTTTGCAAGGGAGATATTTTGATAGGAATTATCCCCCGTGTCTGTCATTATGAATTTTTTTAACAATTTCAATTTTCTGCAATAATTATTTTATTTGATGGAATTTATTTGCAAATTATATTCATTAATTTAAAGAATGGAAACAAATTTCAAAATCAATTACAACATTGGCCTTTTTACAAAGCAATATGATAATTTTATCAAAATATTGCTCAAATCAGCTCTTCAAATTTTGAAGTTTTTGATTCTAAATTTGAACAAAATGTGATGGCACAAAAAAAACTGTCAATGAATTTTTGAACAAAATTTCATATATCAACCTTAGCATGCGCTTTATTACCTATAAAATTTTCATGGCCACTTTCTTGCCATTCAAGAGAGATAATACAATAGGAATCACCCATACCCCTTATTCTGGAATTATGACCTTTTGTGACAATTTCTGTTTTAAACTATCAAAAAATAATGCATTATTTAGATTTATCAATTAACATGAACGAGAATATATATCTGATTATATTAACCGGTTATGATTTTATACATTTACATTTC